>JAKZAO010000004.1:12104670-12457170 GCA_023053555.1 Branchinecta lindahli | reverse complement strand
ATCTTCGAACTTGACCTGTACTTTGACCCAAAAGATCCTCCCACCAAGTTTCATCAAAATATCTCAATCCCTTCGAGAGTTATCGTTCTCACAGACAGACGGACAACTTTCGCGATGTCATAGGTATCCCTTCACTTTTGGGATCCCAAAAACGACTAACTGCAGATTCAGTTACTGGGATATCAGATACCATGGTATCTGCAAAAACGCAACTAGCTGTATTCTGAGGGAAATCAGAGTGTTCTTTTTCGAATCTAAGAATTTGTACGTCTTTTTCGCGGCTGCAGATTTTTTCTAGCGCAAAAACGTAAGTAAATACCTTCGGATTTGAATGCGTTCGAATTAACATAAATGCACTGTGACTTCAACTGTCCGCCACAACCGATATCAGGCGATAAGTAAAGAGAATCTCAAAACGTTTACCGGACGTTCGCCCTGGTTCGGCAAGAGGAATAAATAAACTGGTTCAAGGTTAGTTTAACACTGGTGTAACACGAGGCAAGGCCAAGTCATAGTGTATTTGTTTTCGAAAATGTAAGTTGAACTAGGAACTTAATTAATGTGAAATACCTGTTGCATTAATCTACTAGATAGTGGACTGGATGTAAACCGACGCGAAATTCACTTTTGCAAGTAGACGAAATGGGCGATTGTTTATTGCAAGCAAGCACTCGAGGTATTTCTTACTGATGACCTATAAATTGGTCACTTCATAATTTTAAGGTAGCATTTTCAACTGAAATTGTGGTTGCACAGTTTTTCAGTTTCTAGCTCTCCTCAGTAGATAGCTGCAGGGTTTAGGAAGGCTAAGTTTTGAAGTGGGTTGAATAAATAGCTGTATTGACATCAACGGAAATGGTTCTGAAGCAACTCCTTTAAAGTCCGTGTGAAAACGAGGACATACCAGTCTGATCCGATTTTTAGGTTCTGCTTGAGACACCCCTAGACCCTCTCCAGGGGCGTCACAAGTGCATTTCCGTTGGGGGGTGCAGACAAAGACAATAAAAGTGGGAAAGACCGGCGACTCCCGTAAGCCCCATGAGTCGCAACAATCAGAGCCGTTTAGCGGTTGGTCTTTCGTTAAAAAATTGCTCTGTTGACATTTATCCTCCATCTTCAGCAGAATCATCGTCAGAGCGCGTTTTGTTGATTTTTGTCAGAATACTGAAGCTTGGAATAGAGCTTATCTTTCTAACTGAATAATAAAAATATGTAGTTTGCTGGAAGTTTTTCCGAGATAAATGACAATTTAGTTAAAAAAGTTAAATAATTTTCGCTTTTTCTTGGTTTCTAAGACGTTTCTAAGAAAAGTATGTAAGTTTAAAAAAAATAAAAAATATACCATTTGACAGACGATAAAAAGAGGATTCAGAGTATGTATAGTTTGTTTGATTTAGTTTATGCGGTCCTGCTAGGAAAATTGTTTTTATAGTTTGACAGTGCAAAAACGGATACGTCAGCTAAATTTTATTCGAGCTATATTTCGGCCCTTCTTGGCAAGGGTCCTCTTCAGGCTCAAAACCGCTCAAGTTGGAAAAACGAAACTTGTGATAACACACACGAAACGAAACTTGAGCAGTTTTGAGCCTGAAGAGGACCCTTGCCAAGAAGGGCCGAAATATAGCTCGAATAAAATTTAGCTGACGTATCCGTTTTTGCACTGTCAAATATGATTCGCAGTCAGCTTGGGTTGAAGGAAGTTTTTATAGTGTTGGTCTTTATAGGCCTAATCTGCCTTTATAGGCTAAAAAGTCGGTGACGTACATCGGTGCGGAGTGGTGCGGTAGGATTTTCGTTCAAACCTTCTGCAGCTCGTCTGCTACCCCCCCCCCCCCCCTGTTTTTGAACGGTATCGCGGTCTGGATCCCGGACTATACCATGAGCGTCCACTCTCCATTCAGATTTCCTCTTTAATTGGAATAAAAAGCAAGCAGAAACACAATCTGTTACTTTTTTTTAATGGAACAAAAGTGTTGAATTCACGGGCAACCACTAATTTCACAGCAAATAATCACAGCGCCAATCAACGCCATCTTGCCTTGATTACGTCAAACCTGCCGTTTGAAATTGGACAAAGACCAAACGCTAGGAAGCAGCACGATCGATTTTCAACGACGCGATTTTGGCCGAGTCGCCGGTCTTTCCCACTATTACTGTCTTTGGGTGCAGAGCCATAAATTTAACGAATCTGTCAGAAATTCTACCGAATTATGGAAACTGATATTTCGAGCTTACAGTTTTTTTTAAATTAAAACGAAAACTATAAAGTACTAAAAGTAGGCTAATACTAAAGGGCAAAACGAAAGATGATTAGACAGATACCAGATGCCGATTTTGCGAACACCAATTGGACAGTATACTGATGGGCATGATTTCAGCAATAGCTTCTGAATGCTGTAGCCTACCCAAGACAAAATTAAACTGAGCGCCGCCGGCGAAGTTTGTTAAGATTCACATTTTTTTCGGCAAAAATCAACTGCTTCCCATACTTTTAATGTGGATCAAACCTCAAGATCCTAAGTATTTCAAGATACATTAACACCGAAGAAAGTGAAGCCCCGGCAGCAGCTCCTAGCTACCGTAGTCTGTCCAAGCCCATACGAAGTGTGCGGTCAAACCGGAGATTTGGAAGAAGTAAGGCAGGAAGATTTGATCAATTTCATCAAAGTAGATATGACGTATAGCCTAGGGGTAAATACACACATGGTCAATCGATATCTGAACCTGGTTTTCTCCGATGATTACCCATTGACCTTCTTTTGTTTCTAAATCTTAATAGTCTGGCGAAGACCAGATATCTACAAGACCAAATTGTCTGGATCAAATGTTAAATTTTTGGGATCCCATCAAATCCTTTGGTCTTGTTTTTAAAGGCAAAAAACAGTTCCGGAGTAGACTTGTGTTTTGGGGTTTCATATTCTTGCCATCTTACACCATCTCTCGGCGAAAAACTTAAACGATGCGTTGAACAAACGATGACGGAAGGGCGGTCGGGAACCGCAATTCCTGCTAGAATTTGCCATGCCATCATCACCTCCACACTGTCAGAAGTTTCATAGCAGATAACAGAAGGATGCGCAATTTCAACGTACACGTTTGTCACATAACGTTTGTCGCGACAACAGATTCCATCCGAAGTGTTGTCTGTTGAAACCGCGCATCCTTTTGTTATATGTTATGAAACTTTTGCCAGTGCATATCAATCAATCAATTTATTTATTTCGTGACATTACACATCACATATTAAATGGTAAAGTTGAGATTGTTTGTTTAACTTGATGATGAAAGTGCAGAAAATTCGGCCGGGAAATCCTGATCGTGTTTTCACACTTTAACTAGGATTTCTAACCAATGGCAAAAATCAGCGAGCACAGTGGCGAGTAAGTTCAAGTTTTTTAATTTTACACACAAATTTTAAATACACTATACAAGCACTGTGGAGAACAAACATTCGAACATGCAGTAAAAAATATAGTAGTTCGAAATCTGAACGAGAAAGGACCAAACGATTTGGGACGTAACAGTGAAGCAGTATAGGCTACAGGTAAGACAGGTCCTGAAAACAATTAACTGAATTTCCTTCTAGGAAAACCATGAAGATAAATGTTGATAGACTCGAAAACGAAAGCCTACTGAAAACCCTCAACGAACAGCGTCAGGTCGGCAAGTACTGCGACGTCGCCTTCCGATCCAAGGGTGGTAAAGTCTGGAAAGCCCACAAGAACGTTCTTGCTGGAAGATGCGAATATTTTGCAACCATGTTTGAAAGTAACTTCAAAGAGAAAGGCGCAGAAGTGATTCAGATGGAGTTTGACCAGGCCACACTTGATAACGTATTCCAGTATATCTATACAGGGTACATCGAGGTTGAGCCGAAACACATTGCAAGTCTCCTACATGCCTGTGATATGATGCTTTTACGGAATGTTGTAGACAAAATCGAAGACAGTCTCTGCTCTGTCTGCGATTACCTTCATGTTGAGGAAATGCTACGTATCGCTTGCTCATTTAAAAAGCTCGAACGCGTGAATAAGAAAATCGCCAAACTCTTAACTTCGGAATGTGGAAAATTCTATAGTGGTCTCATACAGCATGCAAGCATTGAGGTACTGCAGGAGATCGTGAAGAATGAGGGTGTCAATGCTGTTTTTGACAAAACCTTAGAACGACTTGGCAAAAGCGGCGAAGAAGACGCCGTTGCAATCTACGAATCAATGAACTATACGGATCTTACAACTATCAACTTGTTAAAACTGATAAAGTTGGTTCTCCGCAAAATTACAGACAAGACTACGCGCACAATCGTTCGAAAATCCGCTGAACTATATTTTAAACAACAACCAAATCGTGTGAGCATTGAAATGTGCGAATGGTATACGTGGACAAACGTGAGCAAGTCTGATCCAAAGAACATTCGCGGTATCAACTGGCGCATCGAAGTGGCCACACAGCAAGCTGCTGATGTTCCGGGAAGCCTAGCCCCATGTCAATCAGTCGCTATCTCTCTTCTTGCAGAAGACAATTCTCACCTCAAGACCTTCGACTGCCGAGTTTCGTGTACATTTTTGGTTAAGAAACGTTCTGGCAAACCGCCAATTATCTCCAAACAAATTCCTGGACCTGTGAACTACTCTCACAGTAAAACTTCTGCGGGAATCGTGATCACCCAGCGCGAACTTGACAATTTATTTGCGGGCGTGAAACAAGTGTATATCATACAAGCTAACATTGAGATACTTTCTAGTGTAGTCGAGTGGAACTAACACCGTGTCACAGTCGAAAATTAGCTCTGCATCTTAAGCTGGGTTCGCATAGAGAGCGGTGCGGTTTTCGGATGACCTCAGTGGTGTCAATAAAGATTGGCAAACGATTTTCAAGACGCGACTTTCCTATCGATACGCGAAGTTCGCATCCTGTGATAAACGAGCGTTATTATTCGATAAGTCTGTCGATTTTGTTTGCAATGAAAGTTTTAAAAGGAATCGCGCTGGTCTGACCCGTCGATTACCTTATTTGCAATAAATGTTGTACTCTGAATCTCGCTGATCTGATTAATCAACATGATTCCAAAGTCTTAATCGGAATCGCGTTGATATGACTCGTCGATAATTTGATTTGCAATATTTAGTCGGAATCCCGCCGACCGACTAGTCTAGCAAGTAACAGGTAAGGGACGACAGACCCTGGTACTGCTTAGTAACTTTTGTAACCTTGATGATTTTCTGGCTTGGCAAAAAGCACATCTCGCACAATTACTGTTTATGATCCAAATATTCAAAACTATTTGAATACTGTAAAACTAGGCTCTGCTTTTAACAAATTATCCACGGCTTTGGCTATTTTCAGCCTTTTCCATGCGCATTTTGCTCCTGACGAGTGTTCGCGTATCAATGCTACTGATGCGTAAAACTGGTTTTCTGAATTTTGCCGATTTTATTGCTAGAAGTCAATGGGCCTGGGAAAAGGCTTAAAAACAGCCAAAGCCGTGGATAATTTGTACGAAGGGGCCGATTACTCCCGAGAACCGAGTGATACCGAACACCGGGCGTGCACTCAGACATCGACCGAAAATCAGCCGGGAAACAACTGATCACCGCTCGAAAATCGACAGACAACAGTAATGGACAAAAATCGGCCGGACACTGGCAAGGAACGACCAAAATCGGCCGGAAAACGATTGTCCGGACGAAAACCGACCGAGTAGCGTCTGTATTGGCGTGGCACCGACAGAAAATTCTCGAGGGAAAGTACTGAGGACCACTCGAAGATCTACAGGGAATGGCGGAAAATCGACCACGCACTAAAATGTCGCTTAAAGGTTGAGTGACCCCCTCCCCCCCCCTCTCCTTATTCGTTCCAGGACGTTTAGCCTACCTTGTAAACTAAGAACTGTCAGGGAGCTAGTCCCCAATTCTGCGCACAGATGATGAATCCTTTAAACACAAAACTCAAGTCACAAATTTTCCCGACTGCTTTCTATTCAACCTTAAGCACAAATCCTTCGGCTTTACGGGCAACACTTGAGGCAACACTGAGGAGAATTTCTGACTGAGGTATTCCAGAGAAAGAGAAAGCGGTTGGAATAACGCGCATCAAGAGCTTTACGGCTTTCTAAAATAGATGGAACGGTTTTCTAATTAAGACGTACAGCTCACAAGCCGATGGCCAGTCTAAACGACATGGAACGACAGGAACAGTGAATCGGTTTGATGGACCGAAGTTTGTAGGATATCATTGAAGTCAGACATCGGATCTCCAGATCGAATTAGAGAGAACGCAACAAATACTGTTTATTTCCAAGGTGAAAAACCATCCTCCGATGTTATAATTTAATAACCAGCACGAACAGATAGCTTCCGCACAAGCTAATTTTCCGATTACCACGAGAAACTCCGTTCATGTTCAATGATATAAAATACATATCTACCCAAACAACTTGCAAGCAGCCAATGACTCGACGCGGGAGTCGTTCCAAGTTGTTCTGGACCTCGAATTACGGATCTTCGAGATGTGCAGCCTGACTGAATGCTAAAACTAGTTTCCATGTCCTAGTTTCCATCCACAGTCAAGAAGAAGAATCTTAAGGTCGGGCTTCACTACCCAGATTTTTCGCCCGGATTCTGTGTTCCGTTTTCTTCGATACCGGTATGGGTAGTGAAGACAGTTCTGAAACGGTCTGAAAGCACCCCGGACGCGTCCGGGAATCTGGTAGAAAAATCTACCAGATTCCCGGATTCCGGGTGAAAAAAAGCGGGAATTTGAAAGTAGTTTTCATTTGACTTGGAGAAATTATTGTGCTGAGGTGGTAAAATCTAAGAAAATGACAGAAGTGCTGAAAAATGCGCAAAAGTGGACTGTTGATGAGACATTTGATTTGATTTCTGTTTGGGACCGTCTTCACATAATCCGGACCCCAGATTCTGGGGCGTCTGGGTAGTGAAGCCCGACCTTTACCATTTTCAACAGTCTCCAAGTTCGAGGATTCAAATTATTTGTCCCGTTCAATTATTTAAACCCCGTCAAAAGAGGTCGTTGCTGCCTGGATGTTTTTTACGAATGTTTTTTTTTCTATCTAAAAATGTGAACAGACGACCGATTCCGTACGGAAAATTTGAACTTCACAATAATAGTGCAGGAAACTGCCGGAAAAAAAAATGATCGTCTATCCGCAGCATATCCGGACGAAGTCACTACATCAAGTTCAAATGGCAATGTTTTAACTTGAGGCAAGCAAGAGGACGAGGAATTAGCTCTTCTAACCTTAGCTTCTATCTGGTATTCTCCTCTTGTTTTAGCTCATTTGTAGTGGCATTTTCAGGAGGACGGCATTTGTAATTTGGTACCTCTACTGGCGATAGGGACTGGAGACTTATTAGCTGGCGGGAAGCGAAAGAACTATCGCGAAATCTTAAAGGACCCCTCTTGCTTCTCATGTTTTTCACACCACCAGTGGCGACTTCTGCTCAGCTCTGAAATCTCCCTCTTCACACATTCCTTTCACTTCATTTGAATTTTTCAGTTTTCACAGCTAGCCTAGATTTTCCTAGGTTGCCGGACAATAACTTTGTTTTGTCTTGAGACGTCAGCGAACAGGCTCCCCCTCCAGGGGGGAGCACGTGATTCGCTACGATTTCTGAGCATTTAATCATGGCTCGCATTTTTCTTAAATACATCCCGATAAAAACCAGGTATTTTTACGCTAAGCCCGGCCAGAGTCGACAAGCGCTAACAAGAGAATTCCTAATTTGACGAGGCAAGTATGAGTATTTTTGAAAAACACTACTTCCGTAACATATTATCGTGAAAAATATATTTCTTGCAAAACCTGCGCTTTAAAACATACCTTGCAAAACAAAATGCCCCACCCAAGACGACTTCCGTGTACCGTCCAATGGCCCACCTCGAAGACAGGCTGCCGGAAAAAAAAAACGAAAATCATAACATTGTAATTTTGAGCCTAAAATGTTTTCATTTATAATCCCTTTCTTCACAAAATCCGTCCCTTCTAGAACAGCCCCTCGAACTCTCTTTTGTTGCATATTATTTTGCTTTGGCTATTGCGGCAATTTATTACTTTAACCTTGAACTTTTCTCTCCATGAATCAAAGTTCAGTCGCCAAGGAAATTTACACACGGGCATGGCACGGCGGCTGTTTTTCTTCAAATTAACTTTAAACGCTAGACCATTATCCGGATTTCCGTCCGGTCACGTACCAAGACCTTTGACTAGTGAGGGAAACGTGCCAGCCTCTGAAACTTTGTCTCAGGAAAAAAAGTCCAACCTCAATAATTTCGTCCACTGGAAACTGTAACAGACTGGTTTTTCCAAAGAGTAGAACCAGGTCACACTTTTCTGTGATCCAGGGTCCCCCGTCAAGAACCGATAACCTCATAGGAGAAGATTATATTCCCATCTTCCTTTAGCTACAAGCAATAGGGAGACAATCCCCGCGGATGAGGCTGTAGTTCTATCAGAAAACAGGTTTTTTGTGTCCCTCTATGGTGGCCTTTTGAGGCCAAAAATACGAACACCTTCTCAAGAGCTGTCTTGTCGGTAGTTTACTAATTTTTCGGTGTCTTTTGGAACAAACATTTAACATTTCTGAATTATTCTTAAAGTCTCCAGAGTAGAGGTTCGGAATTTATTACTCTCACTCTCTATATAATTTTTTCGTCAATGGTGGTACGCACGGCAAAATTGACAGTTAGTCTATCCCGGTTCAAAGCGCGGCAGAAGAACCACTTCTTGGCAGACCACAGTTAAAAAGGGTTTTTATTTTATATGTTATACTGTTTGGATAATTATGAAACGGCTATGTGATTTCCCACTCTTTTTACTACTTACTTCTTTCATAGCTTTTCTGCTTATCCTCTTCTTATCTTTCAGTATTCTATTCTTTTTGCAAAAGTTACTGACTCACTGGCCCATTCCAGCTTTCTTGCAGTCAAAGGTTCTGACTAAATAACATATATGGTGTAGTAACAGTGTCTTACAGATTTTTTGTTTCCTTACATGTGGGCTATTTTATGTTATTAGAGTTAGTTTGTACAATAAAAATCATCAAACTCGAAATTTGAAGTAGCACGGCCGGATAAAACGACGGCTAACACTGAAAATGCCCACGATTATAATGCCCACGACTCCAAATGCCCACTAAAAATGCCAACAACTCAAAATGCCCACGACTCAAAATGCCCACGCCTCAAAATGCCCACGACTCATAATGCCCACGACTCATAATGCCCACGACTCAAAACGCCCACGGCTCAGAATGCCCACGACTGGATTATTTGAGGTGTTGAGAACGTAGTAAACTTGAATTAGGGGTGAGTGAGCAACGGGAAGAGTATAATAGACGGAGTAGGCTATCAGAATGACGATGATCGTATGTTGAACTGGTATAATCTTAATTATAATATAATTCTGATAAAATACTTACAAGAAACATGTGTATTGGCTCGTGGTTAGTTGCCGCAAAAGCGCTTTTCTTTCTTGAGGAAGCCTCTGCTTGATAAGGAACCCTCTTGGAACTTTTCTTTAAGAGCTTTAACTTGCTGGTCTTTTTGGATCGTTCTTCAAGAAAAAATAAAAATAGTTCTCCTTTTCAACACCTTTTCCGTGATTAATCCTACCCCTTGTAATCTCGTAGTCCGCATTCCCAGGATGATGTTGGCCTCCCCTTTGGACAGTTTCAGCCGTCGGCATTTTGAACCAAGACGATATTAGCCTCCCCTGTGACCATTTTGAACTGTTGACATTTAGAGACTGTCGGCATTTTTAAGCCACCAGCATTTCTGACGATTTCGATTTCGGGTGTTCCACATCTGGATTGTGGGCATTTTTAGTCGTGGGCATTTTGAGCCGTGGGCATTTTAATCGTGGGCATTTTGATCGTGGGCATTTTGAACCGTGGGCATTTTGATCGTGGGCATTCTGAGCGTGGGCATTGTGAGAGTGGGCAAAAAGATCGTGGTGATTTTGGGAACCATCCAAAACGACTATTCTGATTCGATCATACTCTTCGGCATTCACAACCACGTAGGCAGGAAGTACGGACGTTCTACCATCTGCAAGGCAAAAACCTGCTATACGAAGAAAGTATACAAGCTTATCCCCGCCCCCTCGAAAAGAGCTCCAGCATATGCCGTATTTCATTTAAAGTTCTGAAAAGATGAGGAATTCTCTATACTTTGAAGGAAAAACAAGGAACGAATGTTTCGACAAAGTATAGAGCTTTCTAAACTTTTGTGCGGCTTCCTTGAGAAGCTACTGACGGATTTAGAAATTCCTTGAAAAGAGCTTATGTCTAGTCGGACAATTGCCGTCAGTCAGTGGTGGCATTTTTTGTATCAATACATTGGGAGTTAAGCTTTTAGATTGTAATTATTCTAGATCTATCAATATATTTTCGATCTTAATCCGAATCCGATCACCCGTTCGAAAGCTATGCATGCGTAAGATCCGGGATCCCCCCCCTCCCTGCACTCAACCCACAATGGTTGGGTCGGGGAGGTGACTATTTCGAAGTCAATCTGGTCGGGTCCCTGATATGCCTGCCAAGTTTCATCGTCCTAGCACATCAGGAAGTACCTTAACTCTCAATCGTGGGACCGACTTCCCAACAGAAAAGCAATAGCCTATATGGCACTTGATTGACGGAGAGGCAAGTGCCATAACAAGAGCTAGAAGCTCATACGGCACTTTCAAGGCTGGGTCAGAGGATGAAAGTAGGAATATGCCATAATCGTGGGTTTGTTGAGCATTTGTAAGCAAAACCCTTGAGATACGGATGCATGGGCCTTTGCACGGAAATCACGACAATGCATTGTTTGTTAAAAAGTATTTCATTTTTGCACTTGGCTGTGACGATGCGCACTTTAAGGGCGCTAGAAATTCATCTGTAAGCAAAACCCCTGTGGCAAAAATGATGATCGGGACAATGAAAAGTATATTTTGCTCAAAGGTATTTTTGTAGTTCAAGGAATTCACTTGTAAGTAAAACCCTTGAAGCAGAAATGACCATGGGCCCTTGGGGATCATGAATATAAGGAAAAAAATGTTTAACTTCTGACCACCACCGGAATATTTTCCCAGACTTTGAGACTCCAGACCAGACCAGACCGAACACAAGGGGAAGAGTAGCTAACATTGACAAGCCACGGCTTCTTCAGCCCCCCATAAATTCAACCGAAAGGTATTTATCTTCGTTTGTGCCTTATTTTATCCGTAATTTTAACTGTCTGTAAATATCGATCAGCCGTGATTTGTAATTTGTTATGTTGACGATCCGCAGCTAGCAGTTGTAAATGCTATTAAGGAAATAAATGAGTTATTATATTATTATTATATCGTTTGGTCAAATATTTTTTTTTTACTTTTCGATTACGATGCGGACTTAAAACAGTAAACTTGACTAGGCAATTTTCGGCCATCAAACCGGCCTGGGGGGCTTAGATAAATGTACAGGGACTTATTGTTGACAGGACTCCCATCTTTGTTATCTCGAAACCCCTCCTTATTGTTCCCAGAGCTAGCTGGCAGGGCCTTGCCCCTTATGCACTGTAGTTACGGACTCATGCACTGTAAAAGTTCGCGATTGTCTGTGTTATCAACATACAGGGTTACCACTTTACTAGAATGAATTCACTATGCAAAAGGAAAAAAGTAATACCAAACAAGAAAAGTACTCAGAACGTGTTGCTGGGTCATAGTCACCTTGGAAATAGAACCTGACAACTACTTTTTTCTTAAAATCTGCTGCCAAAGTAAAAAGAAAGTTCTATTGTGAGCACAATTGTACTACCGGTGGCAACCCTGTTGACATACATTGTATTACTTTGTTTCAAGGCAAAGATCGTGGGTTCGAGTCCTACTCCCGGCACACAAACCTTTTGCTTTTTTTTTTTTTTCTACTAACTCAAAAGTCGAACTCTCGGAAACTGCCCGGAAACTGCAATGGTCGTAACAAGAATTTTTCTAACTCTCAATATCGACTCCGGGTACATTCTTGATATGTCAGCTAGCTCCCTGAGCCAAGTTTGAGTCAAGTTTACTGTTCCTTTAAGGGAGGTCGATGCCCGTTTCTAAGAAGAACCCGTGAGGCAAAAATGGTCATGGGCGGATGGGGACCATGAAATATATAGCCTACTTTGCTTAAAAGTATTTTTTGCACTTTGTGGTCAAGATGAGTACTTTAAGGAACGGTCGGATCTGGGAAGTGATAACTTCTAAGACAATCTTGTCGAGTCTCTAATGGTCCAGCTAAGTACGTTTCATCGTTCTAGCAACTAGCACTGAAGTGATGGTGAATAATTAATACCTATCGTATAATTAATTATGTGGGGGGCAACAAGATGGCTTTACCAAGAGTAGCTCGACTTTTTCTAGTATTTGGTCTCGAGTCTCAAACCCTAGTAAAATGGTTCTAAGGTCATCGGTGGCTAAAAATTCATTTTCGAAGTTCATTTCAGCTCATGTCTCATAACTCGCAAGGGTCGGCAACCAAACCCTGACCAGATTATGCTCGTCAGAAAAACAGCCAACGAAAGCCTTACTCGACTTCCATAGGTCACTAAGATCGACTGCCTCTACGTCAGCTCGGTTCACTTTACACCCCAGTTCTACAATGAATGACCTGTCCTTCTTAATTTCTGTTAAATGTTTTGGGTGAGAGAACATGGGACCCAATGCCTTGTTTGTACAAATGTTGGAAGAAAGGAATTTAGATCTATCAAATCACTTAGAAGGTTCATCTCGGTAGTTATGTCCCAGGGAAAATGAACTAATTAAAGTTAGTGCGGTGCTGTTTTTCTGTTCCATGTTTTTTTGTCGGCGGCAGCCCTAGTAGGTTGTTTCGTGCAATAAAATCATCCATCTATCTATGACGTTTGTACATGATTTTGGCTTGTACTCAGGGGCGGATCCAGGGGGGGGGGGCGAGGGGGGCGATCGCCCCCCCTAGACGGACTAAAAAGTCTCGTTTTAATGCTGTTTTAGAGCAAGCGCAGATGAATTTGCAAATGCGTGGAACTGCTTTGTCGTTAAAATATGGAATTGGTAGTACAGAACAGAGAATTTGTGCTCGCAAAATAATGGGGGGACGTTGTAAAAACGTCAATTTTTTTTTGGCCTGCCGGCCGAAAAGAGACAACAATTTTCTCAAAGCATTCGCCCCCCCCTAGAGTCGAGCGCTGGATCCGCCCCTGCTTGTACTGTGTGCTACACTGACAGAAGTTTCATAACAGATTACATAAGGATGGCGCAGCTTCAACAGACAACACTTGGGATGTAACCTGTTGTGATTTTGAAAATGTTATGCATAACAAAGGCCAGGAAGAGCAAAAAAAACACCGAAAAAGCATCCGCTGACTTTTACGACATCATGACGACAAACAAAAAAGTCAGCAGATGCTTTTTCGGCGCTTTTTTTTTGCTCT
This sequence comes from Branchinecta lindahli, assembly GCA_023053555.1. NCBI lineage: Eukaryota > Metazoa > Arthropoda > Branchiopoda > Anostraca > Branchinectidae > Branchinecta > Branchinecta lindahli. The sequence goes on along the minus strand of JAKZAO010000004.1, from coordinate 12,443,733 downwards.
TCCTGGCAATGCTTGTCGTGCATAATATTTTGCGCATAACGTTTTTAAAATCACAACAGATTACATCCCAAGTTCTGTCCGTTGAAACTGCGCGTCTTTGTATTATTTGTTACGAAACTTCTGACAGTATAGTAAGTTTTTTTTTGTTATTTTATTCCAACTATCTTTTCCTCTCCTTCCTTAAAATCGATTGGCTACGGCTCCTCCTCCAGTCAGTGCCGTTAAAATTATCAAAAGAAAAAAACACTAACATCATTATAGCCTACCGTACTGAAAAAAACACTATAAATACCAATATTTTATAATTTGTCCTATCTAAATATAAACCATTCTATCCAAGAATTTCAATAAACTTTTTACCTTAAACTAATATTATTATTTTACCCTGTTTCCACCATTTCACGACAAAATAATAAGGTGTTTTGGAACGGCAACAGCGCTTAGCCTCCATTTCTTCAGAAGGCAAGGCGAACAGCAATAGTCTAGGGGGATTAAGTTGGACTTTAAATCTGCCTGTGGATGTCACAGGCAAAACCGTTTTACAAGGACGCAAAGTCGAACCCCCAAAGCCTATAAGGAAAATCCACAGACTATCAAAATGCCACAAATAAAACTTGGGGGCAGAAGGGTAAATCGTCAGGCAACATAAATGACACTAATCCGTTGGCCAATAGGCATCATCTCGGTGAATCCTAAACCGGCCCACTACGCCGGATAAAACCGCAGCCCACAATTTTCTGTTCTCCAGAAGATCTCACCACCTACGAGGGGCGACGACGCTCCCGGAATGGTGTACACGTCACGAAGGAATAATCCGGAATGGTCAGGATTATTCCGGAATGGTGTACATAAAAAATGAGAGTCGTCGACCCCTCGTTCGCCACAGGACAGACCGAATGGGGTGAAATAAATGCGGACTAAACAGAAGTTGGTGAATTACCAAACTCGATAAAGAATGGGAGGATATGGAATGGTTAGGAATAATCCGGAATGGCCACGAATAATCCGGAGTAGTCACGAGTATTCCGTTATTCCGGAATGGTGTACATAAAAAATGAGAGTCGTCGACCCCTCGAACACCTATTGAACGACGCAGCGACGTTCATCCCCCTCAATCTAGGGAAATTTTTGTCCGCTTACATCTTGTGCGACTTGTATGGACAGATAATATGACACATCTGATGATCTTTAAAGCTCACAGGAAATCATTTTGTATTATCAGCTGATCTATACTTTGCACACCTCGCACTATTTAGCCTACTGTTTATGTTCTAGTATTCAAAACTATCTGACCACGGTAAAATTAGGTTCTGTAATAAATTGTCATGACTCTGGCTGTTTTAAACCTTTTCCTATATCCATTGACTTCAAGTAAAAGCTTGGCAAAATTCAGATAAACTAGTTTTACGCATCAGTTGCATAATACGCAAACACTTGTCGGGAGCATAATGCACATGGAAAATAGTGAATCGTGGCAAGTGCACATATAAGTGAGATGTCGTTAGTGGGTTCAAGTTCAAGGTTCAAGGAACCTTGAACTTTAACTAGAGGGATTACGCTCATTCTGATGACTTTAGTATGGTTCTTCGATGGAATTTCCAAAAAAACTATTGTCCAGGCAGACTACTCCTTGGCACTACTTAGCTTGCACAATAGCAGCTGATCAGAACATCCCTGTTTTTGGGATCGCAAAACGTAAATGGAGGGATACCTATGACATCGCAAAAGTTGTCCATCTGTGAGCGCGTTAACTCTCGAAGGGAATGAGATATTTTGATGAAACTTGGTGAGAGTATCCTTCGGTTCAAGGGAAAGGTCGAGTTCGTAGATGGGCTCTGTAGCCCTATATTTAAGGGTGGGGGAGGGGTTTCAAATTAAGGGGCAAAAAAGGAGACATGCTGAATCCGAATATGAAAGTTATTTTCTCGCCGGATAAGTAGTTCACCCGGAATCCGGCAAAAACCAGACACAAAATTTGTCGACCAATTTTCGGCTATAGCAGTTGCTACCCCTTTCTTCACACTAGTATAGCTCTGCGCGTGGACGGCGACATTCTTTTTTAATCTATGAACGTCGGAGAGAACTAGTGTTATCGAAGGTCGAAGGGGTTGGTATATGTTGTTCAAGCTTAGTAGGGGTTGATATAGGTTGTTCAAGCGGTATGAGGATTCATTGGCAAAGTACAGGTCAAGTTCGTAGATGGCCGGGTCCTTTAATCCTATATTTAGAGGCAGAGGAGGGGTTTCGAATTTACGGTAAAAAAAACATGTATGTTTTATAAGCATGTATGTTTTATAAGCTTTTATAAGCATATCTGAACTTAGTTTTCTTGCTGGAGAAATGATTCATCACGAATTCGGCCGAAACTCGAAATTTGGTTGAAGCTCAAAGTTGTTTCTGAAGTTGATTAGAGATTCGGTATCGGGGCAAGGAAACATGCTGAATACATTATTGAATTTTTGTTTTAACAGTAAAAATCTTCAAGGAATCTGACGAAGACTGATTGGCGAAGACAAGACCTAATTGTTTGGATCAAATATTAGATTTCTGGGATCCCGTCGAAACCTTTGGTCTTGTTCAACCTGCTAAGGCAACAAATTCCTTTTCTTTTCACCAAGCATTTCCATATACGCCGGTTTCAACATTCTCACTCTTGGCAAACTCAAACACCTTCTCCCAATATCTTACGATATTTTGTCAACGTACTATTCCGGAGCGATCCTAACCTAAATCACCTGATACTACTAAGTACAAAACGAGAATTTAGTGACTGAAAAAGAGGCAACGGAGCTAGTAAAAAGGGTGAATGGGTACGCTTACTGGCATAGCAAGATTCGATTTGTGTGAAGCAAAAGCTGACAGTTGCTTAGGATTAAAGCACACTTCGTACTATTTACAGTTTATATTCCATTATTATAAAATAGCTGAATACTTCGCAACGCACGCTCTGCTTTCAGCAAATTGTCAACGGCTTTTGCTGTTTTAAGCCTCTCTCAAGGCCCATTGAATTCTAGCAACTAAAGGGGAAAATCTAGGTAAACGGTTCTGCTAACGAACGAGCCTCCTAAATAAACGCATCCTCCGAAATTACGCATTGAAAATAGCGGAAACAAGGCATGTGTGAAAATTACTGAGTTGTCGCTAGGGGGGGGGGTAATATATTAAATTGGGGTCTCCGACCCAGTTGAGGAATGGCTGGAGTGATTAAGTAAGTAGGTGGCATTGGCATTATAGGTAGGACGGGTGGAGCTCAAGTTGCGCAGGCCCCGCAGCGATCATAGAACGAACCTGGTGCACACGAAGGGTTGCCCACTCTCGATTCGAGTGTACAGCAAGTGCCCGGTGCCGGCAGCGGTTGCCACGTCTTAGAACATTAAAGTAAGCATGTTTAGAAGTGTTCGAAAGATGAATCGTCTAATTCATGGACGGCACCGGTGCAGCTAAGGCACCGATGATCTCGGTCGATGCCGGCAAAGGATGTATAGCAGGTACCGATGAGTGGGTAATCCCTCGGGTACGCAGACCTGTGGTTGTCCAGACAAGAAAGAGGGAATTGCCCTCTATACCCCTACAAGGCACCCAAGGCGAGCGTTGTCCTGCTCTTGTGAAGAGCATGGGGACATTACTAATGATATGAACTTTCGCAACACGCCCCTTCTTTCGTCAATGCTCCTTTGAAAGAAAGAACTTCCTTATCTGATTTTCAAAGCTTTAGTTGACTTACATTTCCAGTAGTAGTCTAAAAGCTTACGATCTTGTTGACAGTGCGAGCACTCCAAGGCTGCTTTAGAGATTTAACAAGGTTAATACACACGGAAGAAAATCTTAGAAACCTTCGTGACAAAATGGTAATCGATTTCCGTCACGCACAAGCCTAAACGGAAAATATTTCAAGTTGGTTATTGTGTAAAAAATTTGAAAAGGACTGAATAAATACCCTGCTTTTACCGGAAAGAGAACACTTGCACTGCCTTGTGTCTTCTTCAACCGAAGCTGACTGCGAATCATATTCGATAGCTGATTTTTGGGATCCCAAAACGTTAGTGACGGATACCTATGACATCGCAAAAGTTGTCCGTCTGTCAGTTCGTCCGTCCGTCTGTGGGCACGATAACTCTCGAAGGGAATGAGATATTTTGATGAAACTTTGTGTGAGGATTCTTTGGGTCATGAGTAAGTTCGAGTTCGTAGATGGGCTCTGTAGCCCTACATTTAGGGGTGGGGGAGGGGGTTTAAATTAAGGGGCAAACAAAATATTTTGAAACATGTAATGTGATAGTCGATTTAGGGGTAAGAAGACATGCTGAACACGATGGCGAAAACCATTTTCTCGCCGGACTAGTAGTTAGCCCGGAATCCGGCCGAAACCGGAAAATTTGTTAAAAGTAAAATTTGTATTTGAAGTTGATTAGATGATAGATTTCAGGGTAAGAACAGACGCTGAATCTGTATATGACAATCATTTTTTACCCGGACATATAGTTCGTCCGGAATCCGGTTGACACCGAATTTTTTTTTATAAGTTAAAGTTTTATTTGAAGTTGATTAGACTTTGTAGGGAAAAGGAGATGCGCTGAATTCGTTTCTGAACTATCTTTTTTTGGCTCGGAATTTGGCCGAAACCGGAAATTTGGCAGAAGTAAAGCAGGAAGTTTCGATCAGTATCGTCAAAATAGATATGGCTTATACAGGTATATCTGAACTTGATTTTCTCAGATGATTAGCCTGGCGAAGACTGGATCTGGCGTAGACAGGACCTAGCTGTATGGGTCAAATATTAAATTTTTGGGATCCCATCAAAACCTGTGGTCTTGTTATTCTAAGTGATATTTCCGACCCCTTTCCGGGCGAATTACGAATCTGGCGATAATAAATCTTCTGGTTTTGGCCGGTATTTCGGGAGAACTGTATGTCCGGAGAGAATATTAATTTCATTATACGGATTTAGTATGTCTCTTTACTCTTGTATCGAACCCTTAACCAATTTTAATCAAAACATTTACTTTTAACAAATTTCCGGTTTTGGCCGGATGCCGGGCCAACTGAATGTTCGGGGAGAAAATAATTTGCACACACTGATTCAACATGTCTCCTTATTCCTGTATCAAACCTCTAATCAACTACTCAACTATACTTTCAACAAATTTCGGTTTTGGCCAGGTTCCGGGCGAACTTGTATGTTCGGGGAGAAAATACTTTGCATATACGGATTCAGCATGTCTCCTTACCACTTAATAGAACCTCTTACTTCAAGTAAAAATTTTACTTTTAACAAATTTTCCGGTTTCGGCCGGATTCCGGACTAACTATTTGTCCGGTGAGAAAATAATTATCATATACGGATTCAGCATTTCTGCTTACCCCTAAATCGGTTATCTCATTGGCTTTTTAAATATTTTGTTGGCCCCTTAATTTAAGTGCAGATAACTCTCACTCGGACATTCTACTCCAAAGCAGATCATCTAGACGTGAAACTGAGACAGATTCACGAGCTCCCCCGGATTGCCCAATACTTAAAGTTCAGTAGATGTTACCTTCTAAATTTAAAAGCCGTCGTAAACTTAAAGGCGGAGAAACTATCGTAGCCCTTGTGATGTAAGGGTTAGTCCATTTCCCGAAACTCGGAAGATTTCGAGTGTACTAATTGAGCTTCGGGTCGAGGGGTTGCAAGCTATCGGACACACTCTGTACCGGGAAGCCAGGCACACCTCGGGCACACTCAAATGCCGGGCACACTGTACCCCAATTTTTTGGAGTTGGCAACCCCTCGCCCTGGCAAGTTTGCTTGGAAATAATTGTACGTTTCAATGTGTGGGTGGGGGATTACCTTGAATGAAGCCCATTTTTCAGCGGTCCATAGCGTCGCCCTGGTAGAGCCATCCTCGCCAGTGATATTGCCAGTCCAATTCAATTTCTCATTTCCCCGTCCTTGCTTCTCCAACGTTCCACAAAGCAACAGCACTTCTATCGTCCCGTTTCACTCAACCAATTCTTTAGAAATCGGATTCCCAGGAAGCTCTGTCACTAAAAGAAAAGGAACTGATTTAATACTTAGAAACATCAGTCAGAAACTTGCGACATTCCTCCCTGAGATTCGACCCTAGCAACTCAAAGAATGGGAAGATATTTGACGGCTCAAAACGTATCAGTCAGCTAAGATTTATTCTAGTGAGATTTCGGACCTCATTGGCAAGGGTCCTCTTTCAGCCCGATGAAAAAAATATCTCAAAAGCAGATTCATAATCTCATAGAACGGATTTCGGAACTCTGGCGCAGTCGACCACAAGCCCCTGATTTTTGGATACCCTATGCCAACCACACGCTGGCAACAATGAAAACAAGACCAAAGGTTTCCATGGGATCCCAAAAATTGAATATTTGATCCAGACAACTAGGTCTTGTCTTCGCCAGATCCATTCCTCGCCAGGCTAATCATCTGAGAAAACCAAGTTCAGATATACCTGTATAAAGCCATTTCTATTTTGACAAAACTGATCGAAACTTCCTGCTTTACTTCTGCAAAATTTCCGGTTTCGGCCGAATTCCAAGCGAACTACTTGTCCAGCAAAAAAAGATAGCTCAGAAACGAATTCAGCGTATCCCCTTATCCTTATAAAGAACATGTAATCAACTTCAAATAAAACTTTAACTTATAAGAAAATCCGGTTTCAACCGGATTCCGGACGAACTATATGTCCAGGTAAAAAATGAATGTCATATACAGATTCAGCGTCTCTTCTTACCCTTAAATCTGCCATCTAATCAACTTCAAATAAAAATTTTGCTTTTAACAAATTTCCAGGTTTCAGCCCGATTCCGGGTGAACTACTTGTCCGGCGAGAAAATAGTTTTCACCATCGTGATCAGCATGTCTTCTTACCCCTAAATCGGACATCTAATTAACTTCAAATAAAACTTTTGCTTTTAACAAATGTTCCGGTTTTGGCCGGATTCCGGACTAACTACTTGTCTGGCGAGAAAATGGTTTTCACCATCGTGTTCAGCATGTCTTCTTACTTCTAAATCGAACATCTAATCAACTTCGAATTAAACTTTTACTTTTAACAAACTTTCCGGTTTTGGCCGGATTCCGGGCGAACTACTAGTCCGGCGGGAAAATGGTTTTCACCATCGTGTTCAGCATGTCTTCTTACCCCATAATCGACTATCACATTGGCTGTTTCAAAATATTTTGTTTGCCCCTTAATTTAAACCCCCTCCCCCACACCTAAATGTAGGGCTAAAGAGCCCATCTACGAACTCGACCTTACTCTTGACCCAAACAATCCTCACACCAAGTTTCATCAAAATATCTCATTCCCTTCGAGAGTTATCGCGCTGACAGACGGACGGACGGACAGACGGACAACTTTTGCGATGTCATAGGTATCCGTCACTAGCGTATTACAGCAGCCAAGACCAAACTACGCTATCATAGTATCCAGTCGAGGATCCATAAAAGGGCTACTGCCAGCCCACGACTGTAAAACCCACAACTTTTACTGTCAGTCTACTGCCAGCCGACCACGCACCCCACTCTCAGACAGAGGTAACTCTCGAAAATACACAAAGGCCCGTCTCATTTTATCAACCGCTGCCACATTTCGTAAAAGGACAATCTTCCAGGATACAGACCGGATAGTTCAGAAACAAAGGGAACGTCGCCATGACTTCTCGAGCCCTTTCCTGTTTGTTTACAACCTATTCCAGAAATGACGCAATCGGACCCCCCCCCCCCCCCCGAATTAGAATGGAGCATGCAGGAAGGCAAGTGATAAAAGCAATCTCGGGCCGAAGACCCAGTAGTCTAAACTGTCTAGTCAGTATTGCCCTTGAATCGAAGGAGGAGTTGGGAAAGCAACTTCCTGCTACATCATCTAAGAATGTAAGTAATAAAAGCCTGTAGTAATTAAAGCCTTACAGCACAGCTCTTACTAGAAGTGGTACTAACACGATAAAAAGGTCCAGAAATCTCCACGGAAATCTCGTTTTTCAAAATTACCAATATTTCTCCGAAATTAGCGATTGGTGCTGTTCGACTGTGTCCAGGATTCATGCTCTACGAAGCGGGTCGACGCAAAATATTTGAAAACTGTGCGCGCCGCGGTCAAAAAAGAGGGAAAAGCCAAGCAAAGGAAGAGGAACCCGAAGCACAAGATACACCTGTTAGCCTACCAAATCTTCGAAATGATAACAAAATTATGAAGCCTTTCGTACCCTTATTTTGAAGGAATTGCCAGCGGACTATGAGGCCCTCAAGTTCTTCTGCATTTCTTAAAGCCCAAGGTTGCCCTAACCGTAACCACAACCAGCGATACACAACCAAACCAACGATCAACCACAGGAAGCCGAAAGGGTCCCTCCCTGGAACCCAGGTGCTGACGAATCTAAAGAAGAAAAATTAGGGAAAAGCCAAGCAAAAGAAGAGGAACCCGAAGCACAAGATACACGTGTATCAAATCTTCAAAATGATAACAAAATTATGAAGCCTCTCATAGCCTACTCTTATTTTGAAGGAATTGTCGGTGGACTATGAAGCTTTCGGTGAATGTCTGCGCTGCTTGAATGGAAGCTAAAGACTGCTAAACAGTTGTAGGCAGAAACGAAACAGTAGCGAAGGGAGGGGATTTCTAAAGCTCATAACTCTATAGAGACGCTGAGGTTTCATATAAGAGGCAGAACGAGCACAAGGCGTCCTTAAAACCAGATAATTATCGGGTTATGAGCGTGTCACTGGAAAATCTATGCACACTTTTTTCTTCACCGTATCATCTAAACTACCAGAACCGTAAGCCAGATAGTCCTGGAGTTATGAACGGAAGTCACGGGGAAATCTCTACCCACTTTTCTTGTGACCTTATCATCCCAACGACCAGAACCTTAAACAAGATAGTCCTGAAGTTACGAGCGTAAGAAACTGGGCAGTCTTTGCCTATTTTCTTCTTGACGGAGAGAGCCGGGGAGGGCACCCGAAAAGCACAACTAGACCCTTGTGACTGTATGTAGTCAAAATTTAACCAAATGAAAAATAAATAATTAAGAAAATCATGACCGCTTACAAGGTATGGAGGAAGGGGGCAAAAAACAAAAATAGACCCAAAGTTCCTTCACGAGTATTCTTGGACAGACCAACAGAATGCCGGCTACACTGTTCACAATACTGCATGCACTGCCGGCAATTTCTTTTTTCTCTAGACCCAGATCGCTGACATGCCAAATAGTTGGTACTTGTGAAACATAAGATTTCATGAAATAAAACACAGTACTAACTAACTAAAATACAAGAAATTTGGACTTTAAAAATACTCCGTCGTAACAAATAAGATACGCTGCTTAGAACTTTTACGATGCGTTGTCGATCACGAAACTTCTTTGGATAAAACTATCCCAGTTCCAGCCCGGACTGGTTCGATTTTGTGGATGTGTGGCTGCTACTCTTTCGGCTAGACACTGTTCACACTATCGCATTTGATTACTCAACTTCATTGCCCAAACACCAAGTACGGAGTAACGTAAAATAAAACCAAAGGAGAAACGCAAAAATGTCAAACTGCAAAAAAACAATACAAGAACTAATTAGCCGACATCAGTGTGGAAAAAAGGCCACAGAGGGTCGTAAATTAATATCAGATTAATAGTCTTTTTACACAGCTCTTCACTTAAAGTGCGAATTCGAGAAGGCACATCTATGAGACCAAAACGAGCCACGACTCGTCTATGGTCCGTACCTTGACTGTACAAAGTTTCTCCGAGTAAGGATTAAAGTTAATTGCAGTATTTGCAAATGGGATTAATCTTAGTTGCGTTTTTGCAGATACCATGGTATCTGATATGCGGTCTAAAATCGATTTTGCAGTTACCGTGGTATCTGTTACCACGGTTTGCAGTTATCTTGGTATCCTGCCAGTTATCGTGGTATCTGAAGTCATCTCACTTTCATCAAATTTTGTCAAATTGGTGAGAAAGAAGTTTAGCACTTAGTGATGTAACTGGATATCAGTCTTTATGGCACTTGCCCTTCGGCCAAGTGCCTTATAGCGATCGCAATTTCTGTCCGTTCGTCGGTCGGTCCGAGTTTTGCTAGTTCGGGTACTTTCACATAAGCTAGGACGATGAAACTTGGCAGGCATATCAGGGACCCCAAATGATTTAAGTTGGAAATAGTCACTTTCCCGATCCGAACATCATGGGGGGAGTGGAGTGAGGGGGAATCCGGAATATTTTGGAAATTATAACTTTCGAACGGGGGATCGGATCTTAATGAAACTTGATATTTGGAAAGAACTCGTGCCCCAGACGGTCCGATTAAAATCTGAACCGGATCCGGTGACTCTGGGGGGAGCTGGAGGGGGGCGGGAATCTTGGGAAACGCTTGGAGTGGAGGGATTGGGATGAAACTTGGTGGGAAGAATGAGCATGAGTCCTAGATAAGTCATTGACATAGCCGGACCGGATCCGGTCACTATCTGGGAGTTGGGGGGGTCCGGATTTCTAGTGATCCCGCGAGTTCGGTGCTTCCTGATGTGCTAGGACGATGAAAATTGGCAGGCATGTCAGGGACCCGAACAGATTGACTTGATAATAGTCGTTTCCCCGATCCGACCATCCGGGGGGGGGGGCTGGAGGGAGGGGAATCCGGAAAAATAAGGTATTTTTAACTTACGAACGGGTGATCGGATCTTAATGAAACTTGATATATAGAAGTACCTTGTGTCTCAGACATCCCATTTTAAATCTAGACCGGATCCGGTGACATGGGGGGTAGTTGGGGGGGGGGACCGGAAACCTTGAAAATCGCTTCGAGTGGAGAGATCTGGATGAAAGTTGGTGGAAAGAACAAGCAGAAGTCCTAGATACGGGATTGACATAACCGGACCGGATCCGCTCACTTTGGGGGAGTTGGGGGGGAATTCGGATTTCTAGTGATCCCGCGAGTTCGGTGCTTCCTGATGTGCTAGGACGATGAAAATTGGCAGGCATGTCAAGGACCCGAACAGATTGACTTGACAATAGTCGTTTCCCCGATCCGACCATCCGGGGGGGGGGGGCTGGAGGGAGGGGAATCCGGAAAAATGAGGTATTTTTAACTTACGAACGGGTGATCGGATCTTAATGAGACTTGATATATAGAAGGAATTTGTGTCTCAGACATCCCAGTTTAAATCCGGACCGGATCCGGTGACACTGGGAGAACTGGAGGGGGGAACCGCAAATCTTGGGAAACGCTTTGAGTAGAGAGATCGGGAGGAAAGTTGGTGGAAAAAACAAGCACAAGCCCTAGATACGTGATTGACATAACCGGACCGGATCCGTTCACAGTAGGGGGGCCGGGTTGGGGGGCTCGCATCCCGCGAGTTCGGTACTTCCTGATGCGCTAAGACGATGAAACTTGGCAGGCGTGTATGGGACCCGAACAGGTTGACTTGAGAATAGTCGTTTCCCGGATCCGACCATCTGGGGGGTGGGGGTGGAGAGAGAGGGAATCTGAAAAGTGAGGTATTTTAACTTGCGAACGGGTGATCAGATCTTGATGAAACTGATGAAACCCCATTTTAAATCCGAACCGGATCCGGTGATATTGGGGGGAGTCGGACGGGGGAACCGGAAATCTTGGGAAACGCTTAGAGTGGAAGGTTCGGGATGAAAGTTGGTGTGAAGAACAATTGAATAGCATAACCGGAATGGATCCGGTCACTGTGGGGGAGCTGGAGGGGATCCGAGTTTGTTGTAATCCCACGAGTTCGGTACTTCCTGATGTGCAAGGACAATAAACTTGGCAGGCTTGTCAGGTACCCGAACTATTGACTTGAGAATGTCGTTTCCCCGATCCGACCGTCGATGGGGAGTGTACGAAAGGGGAATCCGGAATCCAGTGGCAACCTCAGCTATTGAACGGGTTATCGGATTCAACCGGAACTTGATATTTAGAAAGGTCTCGTGCCTGAGACGTCCCATTTTAAATCCGGACCAGATCCAGTGACATTGGGAGGAGCTGGAGGGGCGAACCGGAAATCTTTGAAATCGCTTAGAGTGGAGGGATCGGGATGAAACTTGGTGGGAAGAACAAGCATAGGTTCTAAGTACGTCATCTAGAGCTTTCAGACTGAATGAACCTAGATGTCCTAATTGTAGGTCCGAACCGCATTTTTTAATGGCGGGGTGTTTATTTTGAAGTTCTCTTCTACTTTCTCGTACCACTACTCGTAACAAGTGCCATATGAGCTGGTAGCTCTTGTTCTTTTGGGATGACTTCGAAAAGTGCAAATTCGGCAATAGTCGTTTTTGCAGAGTAACCGTATATCAGATACCATGGTAACTGCAAAAACGACTAACGGCAGATCCAGCTACCGTGGGGTATCATCAGTGTGGAAAAAAGGCCACAGAGGGTCGTAAATTAATATCAGATTAATAGTCTTTTTACCAGCTCTTCACTTGAAGTGCGAATTCGAGAAGGCGCATCTATGAGACCAAAACGAGCCAGGACTCGTCTATGGTCCGTATCTTGACTGTACAAAGTTTCTCCGAGTAAGGATTAAAGTTAATTGCAGTATTTGCTACTGGGATTAATCTAAGTTGCGTTTTTGCAGATACCATGGTATCTGATATGCGGTCTAAAATCGTTTTTGCAGTTACCGTGGTATCTGTTACCACGGTCAAAAGGCTTTTTTGCAGTTATCTTGGTATCCTGCCAGTTATCGTGGTATCTGAAAAGTCATCTCACTTTCATCAAATTTTGTCAAATTGGTGAAAAAGAAGTTTAGCACTTAGTGACGTAACTGGATATCAGTTTTTCTTTTAGGATGACTTCGAAAAGTGCAAATTCGGCAATAGTCGTTTTTGCAGAGCAACCGTATATCAGATACCATGGTAACTGCAAAAATGTCTAACGGCAGATCCAGCTACCGTGGTAACAGATACCATGGTATCTGCAAAAACGCAACTCTTATCTCTACTGGGATAAGATCAATCCGAATTAGAGATAATGTTATCTCAGTAGAGACAAGATTAATCCCAGTTGCAAATACTGCAAAAAATTTTGGCACAGTGTTCTGTGGCCTACTGGAGACGGTCCTGATAAGCTGAAAGAATTCCAGTTTTCTGGCTTCAAGACAATCTAGGAATCCCCGTCGGTTCCATTTCCCTCCCATCATCCGAATCTCGATAGAAAATAACTGTTGAAAGTAATTGATTGGAAAGGAAGCGTGAAAGACGCCGCTTAGTTCCATCAAGACTTGATCAAGAAGAGCGATGGCTACAGACATAATTCCCTTTAGGAATTTAGTTGGTGTAAGAAATGAGAAGAGTGCGGGTGGTATTCTCGGTGGTATTTTGCCGATTAGAGCAAGAAATATTATCGAGGCGGCTAGGAAAAACTGACAAAGAAGTAATCGCCTTTGTGATTAAATCTGTTGAAGATTTTCTCAATACTGAGGGTATGGTACAAATATAGCGATATAAACCGTGATTTTTCTATAAATATGCTGACAAAATCGATGTTTATACGAAATGTTGAAGAAAAAACCTTTACATAGTGAAATTTTGTATGTAGATTGCAGCGGAAAATCCCAATTGGGTTTGGTGGTATGGATCTGAAAGGATCCAAGGTCAGCCCATTTGAATGTCTGCTTTTGATCCCGATCCCCTCTCTGCCAAATTGACTCTTAATGTTTTAATCAGATCTGTAATAAAAAGAACTTGAATTTGGTGTAAATGTGTAAATTAGGGACTCAGAAAACCATTTCATTAAAACAAAAATTATCTGGGAAGGACAGCTAGGCTATTATAAATTTTGTCAAGATCTTGGCAAGATGCAAACGATCCAAAATAATGAAGTTTTTCTTTAGTTTCAATAGATAACTTCGCAAGGAAGAGGGATTTGGGCAAAATTGTTGGTCAAGAAAACTGTTTGGTTTGAGTTGTTCAGTGTTATTGGATAAACACTAGTTATATAGATTGTCTGTAACACTATAGAGACGTTACCGATTTGTCTATACAGAAATATTCCTCCCTCCTCAGGTGACCGCTTTCAGTTGTAGTGTAGGAACTAATGTGTTTGTTTCGTAATATGTTCGCTAGTTATCCAAGCTGAAAAACGACAAATAAATCAATCAATCAATACACTGTAATAAGTTTCTCCATATAAAGATTAAAGTTAACTGCAGTATTTGCTACTCGGATTATTCTTAACTCTAAGGAGATAAGATTAATACCAAATAGAGACAAGATGAATCCGAGTAGCAAATATTGCAGTTAACTTTAATCTTTACACGGAGAAATTTTTTACAGTGTAGTTGCGTTTTTTGCAGACACCGTGGTAACTGATACCACGGTCTATCGTTTTTGCAGTTATCGTGGTATCTGATACCACGGTCAAAAGGCGTTTATGCAGTTATCGCCCAGATACCACGGTCCGACGCTGGTAACTGATCGTAGTATCTGAAAAAGTCATCTCACTTTCATCAATTTTTGTCAAACTGGTGGGAAAGAAATTTTGCACTTAGTGGTGTGACTGGATATCAGTTTTTTTGGGGGGGAATGACTTACAAAAGCGCAATTTCGGCAATTTGCGTTTTTGCAGAGCAACCGTATAGCGGATTTGACAATGCAAAACGGATACGTCAGCTACATTTTATTACAGCAACATTTCGGCCCTTCTTGGCAAGGGTCCTCTTCAGGCTCAAGCCGCTCAAGCTGGAAAATTTTCCACAAGTTCATTTTCCGGCTTGAGCCTGAAGAGGGCCCTTGCCAAGAAGGACCGAAATATAGCTCTAATAAACTGTAGCTGACGTAATCCGTTTTGCATCGTCAAATATGATTCGCAGTCAGCTTGGTTTGAAGGAATACCTACGTATAGCAGATCCCACTGTAACTACAAAACGACTAATTGCAGATTCAGTTACCGTGGTAACAGATATCATGGTATCTGCAAAAACGCAACTAATAGCAATCTTTCAAGGTATTCGATAGTTTCTCAGTTGATTATTCTCATAGCTCGTAGCATAACATTTGATTCACCGCAAGTTGTGACAGCATGAAGAATCAAGAAGGATGAATCATAACCAACAAAATTCAGCAAAAAAATAACCTTATACAGTATAGATTTAATGATCTTGGTATTCTATTACTTTCAGCAAGAACAGCTACGGTGCGATGCAGAAATTTTACTTCACGTTTATTCCCACTAAATCATACTGCACCTACAAAAGTTCTGGCTTTATCTTTGTTTATTTTTCTAGTAAAGTCGTCGAAAGTTCAACTGAATAGGGATGAAATCCAACAGTCTAGTTTAACTTAGCTTATTTATTTAAATAGGCCAGAAATCCCGATTAAAATGCTATCCAAAGATAATTGATTTAATCCAATGAACGTCATTCTTCCGGATCTGTGGCACCGCTGTATACTTGTCCCTCTATGCTTGAGCAACAACATAGGTAAGCCACTGCCGAAAAAATAACTAAAAATGGCAGATTCCTCGCAAGAGAAAATCTTAACATCACTTTCCTTCTTTCTTCAGCCTTGACTTTTCCGAGCTTAGCGTCCGTAAAACATGGAAATTCAGGTTTGTCCAAATTCAAATTCTCCGCGTCTGGTTGAATTTTGGGTTGTCGTGCAAGAGGTGACATTCAGAACGTTATTACTAGAGCCCCGGATGAAAAAATTCAAAATCCCTTAGATGAGTCAAATTAATTCAGTATATTCAAATATCAGATGTAAAAATAGCTGCCTTTTCAGTTGAACTTTAAGGACCTGTCTTACATACAATACAGCTGCACTCTACATTAAACCCTTCCATATAATTAAATACCATAAAATACTTAAATAATACGAGCTTCTATACAATTAAATACTCCTTGGGCACAAGCTGACGGGGAAACATATTTGAACGATGCTTAACAAGAGCTGAAAGCTCATATGGCACTTGTAAGAATAGGCGAAGTGTAGGCGGGAGTTTTTTGCTTGAGAGTTATATACAGAGTCGAATATCATTTTATTTTACACTTATTGAAGTAAAAAGAAGTGAAAAAGGCAGGTCTACAACTCCTCTTCTTCCTGGGGAGGTTCGAACCTCTAGGTCCCCCCCCCCCCCCGGATTTGAAACTGAACATCCGAGACACTTGTTCTTGACACTTGTCAAGTTTCATGCATATCCGATCACCCGTTCCAAAGTTATTCATGTTACTAGTTTCCGGATTCTCCATCCCTCCACTCCCCCGACAGAGGCCGAATCGGGGAAACGTTTATTTCAGAGTTAATCTAGTGGAGTCCCTGATATGCCTGCCAAATTCCATCGTCCTAGCTTATGTGGAAGCGTTTCACGAGATTTCCAGTTCCCCCCCAGCCCCCCCCCCCCAGTTATCGAATCCGGTTCGTATTGAAACTGAACATCTGAGACACTTGTTCTTGACACTTGTCAAGTTTCATGCATGTCCGATTACCGGTTGCAAAGTTATTCATGTTACTAGCTTCCGGATTCCCCATCCCTCCACTCCCATCACAGTGGCTGAATCGGGTAAATGATCATTTCCAAGTCAATCTGGTGGGGTCCCTGATACGCCTGCCAATTTTCCTCGTCCTAGCTTATGTGGAAGCATTTCACGAGATTTCCGGTTCCCCCTCCAGCCCCCGGTTCCATCGTCCTAGCTTATGTGGGTGTGCCAAAAGTAGCAAAACCCGGACAGACCGACAGACATTACGATCGCTATATGGCACTTGAAACCTCAAGTGTCATAAAAGACGGCCACTAGAGGAAATCTTCAAACGGGAGTAACTTAAAAATTAACGACCATCTTTTAGTCAAATATAAGTCGAATTGTCCAAAGACGCGTAATTGAAGGACCAATTATACCAAAATATTCTTTAAAACAAGTAAATTTCACGGAACTGCAAGTCAAATAATCTCTATTAGAGTCGCTTATTTTTTAAACTTTACCTGTTCCTGCAGTCGGTCGAATCACAAATACGATTAGCCTCGTGGTCTAGGACACGGTCGGGTCCCTGATAAGCCTTCCAAGTTTCATCGTCCTAGCACCCCTAATCTATATCAACCCCTACTAAGCTTCAACAGGGGTAGGGGTTTGACAAGAACTAGAAAAAGCGTTTCAAGAGATTTCCAGTGTCCCCTTCCAGCCCCCCCCCCCCCCAAAGTTATCGGATCCGATCCGAATTTGTCAATGAACATCGAGACACTTGTTCTTGATACCTGTCAAGTTTAATGCACGCCCGATTATCCGTTCCAAAGTTATGAATGTTACTAATTTCCGGATTCCCGGCAGGATCGGGAAACTGATTATTTCCAGGATGGTTTGGTCGGGTCCCTGATACGCCTGCCAAGTTTCATCGTCCTAGCGCCCCCTAATCTATATCAACCCCTACTAAGCTTCGACAACATACCAACCCCTTCGACCTCCGATTAGACAAACTCTCTCCGAACATGCACAGATTTGAGCCAAGAATGACTCAGGCACGAGCAGAGCTATACTAGTGTGAATAAAGGGGTAGGGGTTTGACACAGACTAGAAAAAGCGTTTCAAGAGATTTCCGGTGTCCCTCTCCAGCTCCCCCACCCGTTATCGGATCCGATCCGAATTTGACAATGAACGTCCAAGACACTTGTTCTTGATACCTGTAAAGTTTAATGCACGCCCGATTATCCGTTCCAAAGTTATGAATGCTACTAATTTCCAAATTCCCCATCCCACCATCCCCCACTGATGGTCGGATCGGGGAAATGATCATTTCCAAGTTAATCCGGTCGGGTCCCTGATATGCGTGCCAAATTTGTATCGTCCTAGGTGATGTGGAAGTACCCAAACTAGCAAAATGCGGACAGACCGACAGACATTACGATCACTATATGGCACTTGAATAAGCTCAAGTGCCATAAAAACGGAAAGTCAGCCACGATGTTCATCAGCAATATTTTGGCCAAGGACCATTGCCAAGAAGGTTAATCGAAATATCTCTGACGAACATCGTGGCTGACCTTTCGGATTTAGCCATTGTTAAATTTCTTAGATGCAATTCTTATGCGCCCTCACGACACTACATTGATCTTTGCCTATATTTACTCGTGATGACTAACTCTTGGGGCAAATAAAGAATCGCCTTGTTCCTAGCGAAGAGCCAGAAACATCAGGGCAACAAACGTTGTTGATTGGTTTGCAGGATTTGAATCAGTTTTAATGGTTCATTTGGGTTACGTTTCGTGCTCCTCCGAATGTTCACTGGCGTGTTTCGGGATGGGTTTGCAGAGTTTTAAAGGAGCCGCGTATGCTAGAATATTGAAATATTAACTGTATCTACTGCGTCTTGTTCTGTAAGGTTGAAAGTTTCTGTGTGGACGTGAAGGTAGATAAACAGAGGATGTAAACGAAATTTTATTTGAAATTACAGATAACGTTCAAACTTTAAAATGTTGATTGTTTTATTAAACTATTTTATTTTCGAAAAAAACACGAAAGAATAGGAACAGGTTTTGAAATTTTGTCGTGTTTTTTTTCGAGGAAACGAACGCTAATGAAACAGAGTTGGGAAATAATTCAGTAAAAAATGTCGACAATACCTAATATTCGTACAATTCAATCAACACGGGTTTCACTTTCCAGTTTCCGCATCGTGTTTATTATCATCGCTGAAACTCGATTTCAACTGTCCAACCAACCATGGTTGCCACATGTCGCACGATAGTGTGAATTGTCACTCTATTTCGTTTTTGTCACTCTTGTCCTACGTAGGACATACAAATCACTCTGTTTCAGATAACGTCCAAAAGTGTCATTTTTGCAGCAGGGATTCCGACCAGAAGTGATGATTTAAAGTTTTTTCGTGAAAAGTAAAATTAAGATGTGTCATTTTTGCAGAGGTGATTCCAACCAAAAGTGACCATTCCACATTTTTTTCATGAAAATAAATTTTCACTCCCAATTCACTCTCTATTTTGGGCCAAAATCACTCTCTGAATGTTTTTGATGTGGCAACCCTGTAGTGTTGGGCGATATTCGATACGATAATCGAAATATCTATATTATTGTAAAATATCGATATTGACTTTTCAAATATCGATACTTACGTTACGATCTACATCAGTTCTATTATTTGAGATTTTCGGGATAAAAGAATGATTAGGGATTTCAGACTTGAGCGATTAGGGAGGAGAAAGAGACTGAGAAGGAAAAACGTGGAAGCTACTCTATCTTAATCGGAATGTTTGATTTTATTCTTTTAGTTCGATTTTTTTTCATTAAAACCTGTTGCAGTATGGACAGTTTCAAGTACGCCAGATATCGGTTTCCGATAATCGAAATTGAAAATATCGATATTCCTCGATATCGCCCAACACTACAACCCTGCAACCAACCTCCTAAGTGGAAAACGGAAATATCGATAAATCCAGTAACACTAATTACTCGTTCCAAGTTCCAACCCTGATCAGATGAAAACTGACCCCGAAGGGCCATCAAAAATTTTTATAGACTCATCAAGTGCCCCTCCCCACGGTAATCTTTAGTAAAAGGCGAAAGATTAACTCGATCTGAGGAGAGGCCAGAGCATAAAAAACTAACGTTGTAACACTAATATATAGTAAGCGCTGAGAAACAGGAAGAAGAGATCACTAAACTTTGGAAACCAAAACTACATTTTGTATGATTCGCTTAGAGCTATTCTGAAAAAATTTACGCTATAAATACATTAATAGCATTTTAATGCATTTTGTCAATTCTTCCTATTCTTCTGAATACGCCCAAACTGCGACGTAAGAACAAAAAAGGCGGCGACGTCTCCAATTCTGATACATCATTATTTCGCAATCACCCTGGATTACTCGCCCGCCGGATCTGGATCTGGAGATGACTGAATGAGCACGTGATTCAGATTTATGTTCTTTGTTTGGAGGTTGTATTTTTTTTATCACGAATTTTGGGTTTTTCTGCTTCTTTGTATTTTTATATTACTCGAATCCTCATGCAGTTTCTTATGCTGATACAATTGGCATTCGTTCGAGACCTAGAGATAACAAAGTAGAACTTATTCCCCAACGTTGTCCCTGACGTTCGACAGCCTGACGAGAACCATTGCCAAAAAGGGCCGAAATATCGCTGCCAAAGAACCGTAGCTGACGTAGCCTATCCGGCTAACACTCAAAATGCCCAAGATCACAATGCCCGCGACTCAAAAGAGTGGTTCCCAAAATCACCACGATCTTTTTGCCCACTCTCACAATGCCCACGCTCAGAATGCCCACGGTTCAAAATGCCCACGATCAAAATGCCCACGATTTAAACGCCCACGGCTCAAAATGCCCACAATTCAGATGTGGAACACCCGAAATCGAAATCGTCCGAAATGCTGGCGGCTTAAAAAAAAAATGCCGACAGTTTCCAAATGCCAACAGTTCAAAATGGTCACAGCCTCACAGGGGAGGCTAATATCGTCTTGGTTCAAAATGCCGACGGCTGAAACTGTCCACAGGGGAGGCCAACATCATCCTGGGAATGCGGACTACGAGATTACAAGGGGTAGGATTAATCACGGAAAAGGTTTTAAAAGGAATTATTTTATTGTTTCTTGAAGAACGATCCAAAAAGACCAGCACGTTAAAGCTCTTAAAGAAAAGTTCCAAGGGGGTTCCTTATCAGGCAGAGGCTTCCTCAAGAAAGTACAGCGCTTTCTCAAGGGTTTTGCTTACAAATGAAGTTCTAGCTCCCTTAAAGTGCGCATCTGAACCGCAAGGTCGAAAACTACTTTTCTTTATCAAACGATACACCTCAACCCATGATCATTTGTGTCACAAGGTTTTTGCTAAAAAATTATCTTATCACCCTTAAAGTTCACATTTTAACCGAAAAGTGAAAAAAAAACTTGTTTACCAACGGTATATATCAATGATCCCTAAGGGCCTGTGATCGTTTTGTCTCAATAGTTTTTCTTACAGATGAATTTCTAGCGCCTATAAAGTGCGTATCAACACAGCCAAGTTCTAAAACAAAACACTTTTTCTCTAGCTCCCTTAAAGTGCGCATCTGAACAAGGTAACCTTAAAAGTACTTTTGATCAAACACTACATCTCAACCCATGCAAGTGCCATATGAGCTTACAGCTCTTGTTTTTTTTAAGATTATTTTTGTCGGTCCCTATGCATATTTTCTTTTAAGTCGATTTCTGAGCAATCATTTTAATTTTGATGAGGCATTTCAGGTAACTTGTACTTTAAACCTTATTTTAAAATAAAATTTGTTTCGAGGAGCCCTTCCTCCATAGGGTTCCCTTCCTTTGGTGGAGTGGCCGATCCCTCTACAGCTATACTTTAAATATTCCCCTTTTGACAAATAAATTATAAATACAAATCTCCTGATTTCTAGAACATCTCCTGTTTTTCTGGATTCTCGAATCTCCTGATTTTTGAACTCCGTCCAGTGTTTCCACTTCATGATGGCAGGTTTTCCGTTGTGATAGTCCAAAAATCCGTAAAATTCCGACGATCAAGAACGAGAAATCCGTCAAAAAACCGGTCGGAAATCCGTCCAAAAAATCCTACGTTAAGCAGCAGTAGAAGGAAGTTGTTAAGGACATGATGACGCCTATGTAGATGTAGAAAGGTTCATTAAGCAAGGAATAAATCTCGTTTCGAAATTCTTGCCCTTGCTATCAGAAAAGATTAAAGCAAACAAAATAAATAAATAATTGCATGAGTATGGGGGGAGGGGACAGTGTCAAAACATTTGACTGGTTCATGGCCGGAAAAGCTAAATAATTATACCGGTTAGAAAGAATAGACACGAAATGCAACGCCACAATCAATTTTTTTTTTTCAAGACCCATTAAAACTGATTTTTATAAAGTTAGGCAAATGGTCGATCGTAATACTAAGTATTGTAACATCCCCTTCATTTAGGTTTTCGGCAAATAGAGCGAAGCCCCGGATGCAGCTTCTAAGGGCTGTAGGCTTACCTTACCGAACAAGATTAACTGAGCGCCGCAGGCAAAATTTTTGAAGTCCACCTTATTTTTGGCCAAATTCAACTACTTCCCATTCGAAGTCTTGCCTTTAATGTGGCTGGAATCCAAAATACATGCCTATAGAGGTAAACCTCCTTTGTGCCAGAATATTGAGAAACTCTGCATCGCAGGCGAAAATCAGTTTTCTGCTAAAATACAGAACTTTGCACAAAATACGCAGTGTTCAGACTGTGAGTCACAGGGCGAAATTTAAGCTTTGGTCGCCTACCTGCCTTTGGAATCAGTTCGGTGTCTGAATGACGAGATTAATTCATCAAAGATTAGTATTTGATGATAAACTGTTCATGAAATTCTCTCTTCCTCAAATGGCGAAAGATTCAGAAAAAGTATTTGAGACTTTTCACATGATCTTCAAAAATCCGGGAATCATATTCTCATCCGTCAAAGACCCAAGAAATCCGTTTTTGACGGATAAATCCGTCAAAGTGGAAACGCTGACTCCGTCCGTCTACGGATTTTCAAAATTTCGGAGAGGAAGCACTACTCGACATATACTATTAAGTCGGGTCTTCACCTCCCGGAACTTCCGGAATCTGGGCTTCGATGTCTTCTGTAAATTGCATCTGGAGTATGAACCGATCCGAAAGTATATCAAAACAATCCGGAAAAAAAGGGCTTTTGAACTCCCAGATTTCCGGAATTTTTAAGTATCGCAGTCATCGCAGAAGAAATTTTAAAAAAAGCTCGGAAAATCTGGGAGCCCAGATTCCGGAAGGTGAAGACCCAACTTTATCATCATGATCAATGTTCAATCCAGTCCAGTCTTCGCTTTAAATACGAGGGACCGCGCGAACGCAGTCCCCCACTACCAAAAATTATACTGTCGAGTTGCCCCCATTTGGGGCAATCGCAGGGGTCAACCCAACCTAAGTGCAATGGAAGGGCCTCGCCCTGGGAGCGCCTCCTTGTTGATCAAGGCAGCTCCCCAGCCAGGTAAGTATGAAATAAAGCGGGTTTCCAGAATACTTATTACGAAATGTGGAAACTTTGATAAAAGACCGGGCTGGCTTTTACTTTGAAGTAATGATTTTCAGACTGACAAAACTACAAAGCTCAGATTTTCAATGTCGAAAAAGTGATTACAACTTTGTTTTGCGGTTGAAGATAATTCCAAAATACCAAAGCTAACACAGGAAAGCGAAACCAACTCGGCAAATCTGCGCCAAAGTTCTGACTCAACTCTTGGGAAGACTGCAGGGGTCGGGTACTCTTTGTGGCGGTAGTATAAACAGTGTAGGAGGCGGTGTGCCGGCCGCACGCACAGTGCTCTATCAAATAATCGAATCGGGCGACGCACGACGCAAGCAATATTACCTGTGTATTACCTGGAGAATAAAATTGGCACAAGTTTAGTCTTTTTGTGCTTGTACCAACCAACTTTTGTCTCAATTACTATTGATGTTTAGGCTTACCGACGAAACGCCCCCATGACAAAACATCCTCGAAAACATCTCCCGGCGACGTCCCCGTGACAAAACGTCGCCACGGCAAAACGCCCCAAGCAAAGATTTTCAAGCTCGCCTCGGTCTTTAGGTGCATTATCGAGGTAAAACAACTTCAGAGCGTGCATTACAGATGTGGGAACATTCCCAAACATTCCTTATGAGCCGGAAAGATCGGACATATTAGGACCGGTTAAGTATTGTGTGCAGTTAAAATTTGTAGTGTAATATACCTTGCAATTGACTCGTAACTGGTCAGTTCTAGGTCGTTTGAAGCAACATGAACCTGAGGGTCACCAATATGTTCCTCAGAGAAAGGGGAAGCCCGCTGTGGCTCAAAGCGAGTCAAACAAGGAACCAATGTCCCCGTGTCAAAACGTCCCCGTGACAAAACGTCCCCAAGCATAGATTTTTAAGTTCGCCTCGATCTTCAGGTGCATTGTCAAGGTAAAACCGAGGGATTTCCACTCTCGATTTTAGTGTACAGCACGTGCCCGGTGCCGCGATGCCCGGTCGGTGCCGGCACCGGCTGAAACAAGTCGGCACCGGTTGTCACGTGTTAAAACATCAAAATAAGCATTTTTAGAAGCGTTTGAAAGATGAATCGCCTATTTTATTTTCGGCACCGGTGCCGGCACCGCCTGTTTCGGTTGGTGCCGGGAAAGGATGTACAGCAGGTGCCGGGGAGTGGGCAACCCCTCGGGTAAAACAACTTCGGAATGTGCATTAATCTCACCACTGCCCACTGAAAAGCCGCATTTGTGTTGGGATTAAAATTTCCCGCGTTATAGTAGAATTTACGCTGTGGGGACGACCGGAGATATTCTGAGCCTCATAACTAGAGCTGATAGTGGAAAATGAAAAAATACCTTTGCAGGATCCAAATAATTCAGCGTATCCAATTAAATGACACACAAATAAGTTGGCCTTTCAGTTAAACTTTAAGAAATGGCTACAGCCGGGATCAACACTTTGGTTTGTTTCTTGACTATCGGTTAAATGCTGAAGTAGAACCTATTGTGGTTTTAAATAGTTTATATTCCAAGAACATTTTGTCTGAACTGATGACGCAGTCAGTAAGGTCAGTAATCTCATAGGCTTAGTTATTCCTCAGCGATGAAACAAAATTCTAATAGCCGGGGAAGTTTCGTCGCGTTTCGTCATGGGGACGTTTCGCCAGGGGACGTTTTGATCGGGGATGTTTTGTAGTGGTGACGTTTTGTCATGGGGATGTTTTGTCACAGGACGTTTCGCCAGGGGACGTATTTTTTGTCTGAACTGATCACGTAATCAGTAATCTCATAGGCTTAGTTATCCCTCAGCGATGAAAAAAATTGTATAGCCGGAAACGTTTCGTCGCGTTTCTTCATGGGGACGTTTCGCCAGGGGATGTTTTGATCGGGGACGTTTCGCCACGGGGATGTTTTATCGTGGGGATGTTTTGTCATGGGGACGTTTTGTCACGGGGATGTTTCGCCAGGGGACGTTTCGAATGGGGACGTTTCGAATGGGGACGTTATGTCGACAACCCGAGTCTGAAGGACAAAGAAACTTTGACCGGCGACCAAAAACGGTATTCAAATAGAGACTTTTGAGTTCGAAGGTAACTTCAAACTTCGATCAAAAACGCAACTAGGGTAGTGTGAAAGTACTGTTTCCTATACCTGTTTCCCCTCATTTTCGTATATCACGTGCGAGGGGTTGCCCAATATTGATGTTCGGTTCCAGCGGTTCCCGGCTGGTGCCGGCACCGGCTGACACCAGCCGGTAGCCTACCGGTTGCCATATGTTAGAACATCAAAAGGATGCTATTATGCAGACAAAACTGAGATTATCCTTGAGCTTTTAAATTGCTTTATGCGTATTTCCTTTTTGATTTTTACCATACAGAATTTTCATTGCCCTATTTTTGCATTGACATTCGCGATTACAATAGTTGCGTTTTTGCAAATAAATACCATGGTATCTGATACCACGGTCTAAAATCGTTTTTCCAGTTATCGTGGTATCTGATACCACGGTCAAAAGGCGTTTTTGCAGTTATCGTGGTATCTGATATTCAGATACCACGGTCGGTGGTAACTGATCGTGGTATGTGAAAAAGTCATCTCATTTTCATCAATTTTTGTCAAATTGGCGGGAAAGAAGTTTGGCACTTAGTGATGTGACTGGACATCAGTTTTTCTTTTGAGATGACTTCGAAAAGCTCAATTTAGGTAATTTTCGTTTTCGCAGAGCAACCGTATAGGCCTACGAGATACCACGGTAACTGCAAAAACGACTAATTGCAGGTCCAGTTACCGTGGTAACAGATACCATGGTATCTGCAAAACGCAACTAAAATTCGTTTTATTTTGTGCATTCACTTCGTTACTGAAAGCTCAGTGTCACGTTTACTTCTTTGTACTACACTATTTCACTTTACTATTCAGATTTCATTCATTGAAATCAACCTGACCTGATTCAAATCAACCTGACCATTCGGGCCTTCGTTACAGACTTCCAGACTTACTACTAAGCTCCCTTCCTCGTAGATTGTCTGGAGACGCTCTTCAAGCACGTCGTATACCTCTTGAGATCCCCCCTTCACTCCATGGTTTACGACCCACTCAGAAAGAACCCTCAGCTTGGCACGGTCAAAACTTTTCTCACTTAGCTTTCACAGTGATGACCTCGAAACATTCAACTTTATTTGATTTTTGCCTTGGAATATTAAACTGGGTGCAGGAAAACTTTTACGCACGTCGTGAAGGGAGAAAAAAAAACTTTTGTTACCCTCAATCTCTTTAACTGTTCGTCTTTTGTTTACGCAGTGCCGTATTTAAATTTTGGTGGACCCTAGGCCAACCATGGATTTTTGGACCCTTTTCATGAGTCAAACACGTATAAACACCAGCACATTAGCACACCCGATTCTTGGTGTATTACCAGTTATAAAATAAAAGCAGTGACAATTCATCAGCAGTTTAGCACTTTTGGCGGAATTCCAAAGCAGAACAAGACCAAAGGTTTCGATGGGATCCCAGAAATTTAATATCTGATCAAGACAACTGGATCTTGTAGACATCCGGTCCGAGATCCGGTCTTTGCCATACTCCTTCAAAATTTTACTATTAAACTTCAGAAACAGATTAAGGCCAATGGCTCTCATCTGAGAAAACCAAGTTCAGATATGGATTCAGCGTGTGTGTTTACCTCTATACGTCACGTCTACTTTGACGAAACTGATCAAAACTTCCAGCTGCCTTACTTCTGCCGAATTTTTTGTTTCTACCGGATTCTGGGCGAACTAACGAGTTCGTTAAAAAAAAAAGCTCAAAAACGAATTCAGCATATCTCCTTACCCCTATATCGAACCTCTAATCAACTTCAGATAAAATTTTTAACGAATTTTCAGTTTTCGGCCGGATTCCGGGCGAACTATTGGTCCGGCGAGAACAAAATTTACATTTATGGATTCAGCATGCCTCCTTACCACTACATCGAACCTCTTTTCAACTTCAGAAAAAAATTTTCCAGGCTAACTATATGTCCGGGTAGAAAATGATTGTCACATACGGATTCAGCATGTCTTCTTACCCCTCAATCGAACATCTAATCAAGTTCAAATTTTTTTTTTACTTTAAGCAAATTTTCCAGTTTTGGCCGGATAAGCGAACTAGCCCACTTGTCCGGCGAAAAGATAATTTTCATATACGTGTTCAGCATGTCTTCTTACCTCTAGACTGAACCTCTAATACACTTAAGACTATAACTTTTATTTTTCACAAACTTTCCGGTTTTAGCCGGATTCCAGGTGAACTACTTGTCCGGCGAGAAAATAATTTTCATATTCGGGTTCAGCATGTCTCCTTACCTTGAAATTATTTTTATATTTTTTTAAATATTTTTTCTTAATCTGAACCCCCTCCCCCACCCTTAAATACAGGGCTACAGAGCCCATCTTCGAACCTGACCTGTACTTTGACGCAAAGAGTCCTCGTGCCAAATTTAAACAAATTACCTCAACCCATTCGATAGTTATCGTGCTAACAGCGGACAGACGGACAACCTTTTCGATGTCATACTTACGTTTTGGGATCCCAAAAATAATAACACCATCCACATCAACCATTACACCGACCGTTTGGCCTCTCGTTTGCCGTGGCCCTCCAGCACCGGCCTAAGCGTAAAGACGGCACTGTGTATACGGAAATCATATCGGACACATGACTGAGGGAAAAGTCTCTGATGCAAAGAGGAGTAAAAGATAGTAACTTTCCATAATTCGTATCTCCAGTAGCAGTTTTTCGAAGGAAAAGAATTAGTTTGCTTACGATTTTCAAATTAGGTTTCCGGCCTACTCTTCACTTCAGAAAGAAATTCGAGTGTTAAGAAAGTTCTGATGTATAATAATTAAGAAAGTAAGTAATTTATTTTGTAACCCACCATTTTCAAAAGCGGAGTAAGTGAAAGAAAAGAAATAAAACACATACAAAAAGAACACACACAATTTTCCAATATTCGGCCAGACAACAGTGGAGAACGTCATGCGCCGGTTGTCCATGATTTTTGGTATTGACGAGGAAACTTCCAAAAGAGTGACTTCTCCGTTAAAGGGTAGCACGTGGTTGTGGTTATGGCATAATTTTGACATATGGAGCAGTTGCTTCGTATATTTAAAACAGAACGACCTTCTCTTTTGGATCTCCTTCTTTCATTAAAAAATATTCGGTTATTCATCCTTATTCCATCCAATTTATGTTTATCTTCAGACCACGGCATAACCAGGAGTCTGGGGCTGGTGGAACTGACCCATTAGACAGAACTTGACAATGTGCCAACTGAGATAGGCTACATTTTCTCTGAAAACTTTGACAATGTAATTTTACAGTTGATAAAGAACAAAGGCAGACATTTTACCCAGGTCCCATCTTCCATCTCTTATTATCTCTGTGTTCCGGATGTAATCTTGCTTAACTAAAGCAAAACAGACGAAAATCTTCAATCAAATAAAACTCTTTTTTCTCAGGCTGCTTTCTCTGCAAAAGTTTGTTTATCCCTGTCATTTAACAAATGGTCAAAGAACTCTCTGTAGGGACAGAGACAGCAAGAGACAAAATATAGGGGACTCACTTGAATAATAAGATGTATTTCTGCTGAGAGGCTCAAAGGTGTACTGCTAGCAGACACAGTATCTGTAGGCATACCGGGTGCGAGAGTCAGACTTTACAAAAAAGGATTAAACAGTTTTCACTGCTGATTGCCATCATGCTTAATGGGGATTTTGCCCTGGGTCTGCCCTCTGTAGGCATGTCATACATGCTCGGGCTACAGGCAGTCAGCAGGACCAACAATTCATTCGCAGAAGGAACAACAAGAATAATGCATGTGGAGAAACACAGTTGTTTACTAGTGTGGGTTAAATAAAGAGCAAAGCCCTCAGTCAGTTAGGAGCACATATCTAGTGAATCTTCCACATTAACTTGTTTGGAAATGCTCTAAGCTAACAATTATGCTTGTTTGTTCCCACTCCATCATCTATTCGTAACAATTATACCCTAATATCTTCAGAGCTTTGAACCTGGTTTGTCTTGCCGAGATACTGCAATAGTTGATTTTGCTGTCATACTTACCAAAATAAAACAGTGAAACAAAAATTGAGATTGGGCCTGTCATGTCAAATGCAAACAGCATGCAAGACAGTTTCCAACCAGACCGGCTATATACCTAGTATCTGAATTTCTAAATAAATTAGGTAGGCTACCTACATATGTAGCTGAAGCTACAAAATGTGGAAGGTTGTGAACACTTGTTGTGACACACTTACCTGGACCTGCACTGACTTGGCATCAGCTTAGGCAGCTTGGCAATGTTGCATTCTTTTGCCAAAAAGTTTTGGACATACATTAAACAAGAGCTGGAAGCTCATATGGCACTTGCAAGGCTGGGTCAGAGGATGAAAGTAGGAATTCGTCAATTTGTGGGTCTGTTTTGATCATTTGTAATCAAAACTCTTGAAGTAAAAAACATGATGAACCCATCAGGAGCACGAAAATGTATATTTTACTCAAAAGTATTGTTTGTACTTTAAGGAAATCACTTGTGAGCAAAACCCTTAAGGCAAAAATGATCACGGGCTCATAGGGATCACGAAAATGTGTATTTTGCTAAAAAGTATTTTTTGTACGTTGTGGTTGCGATTAGTACTTTAAGGGATGGTCGGATCTGGGAACTGACAATTTCTAAGCCAATCTTGTCAAGTGTCTGATTTCCAAGCCAAGTTTCATCGTCCTAGCACATCTGGAAGTACCTTGATTCGCGATCACCGGAATTCCGGACCCCCCTCCAACTCCCCCCACAGTGCCCGAACCCGGTCCGGTTCTGTCACTGATGTATCTAGAGCTTCTGCTTCTTCTTCCAACCAAGTTTCGTCCCAATAGCTCCACTCTAAGCGTGTCACAAGATTTCGGGTTCTCCCCTCCACCTCCCCCCCCCAACATTCATCCGGACTTTAAACAGGACATTTGAGACATGAGGTCTTTCCAAATATCAAGTTTCATTAAGATCCGATCACCCGTTCAAAAGTTATACATACCTCAGTATTCTCCCTCCCTCCACTCCCCGCACGATGGTCGGATAAGGGAACTGACTATTTCTAAGCCAATCATGTCAAGTCTCTAATTTTCAAGCCAAGTTTTATCGTCCTAGCACGTCTGGAAGTACCTTAACTTGCGATCATCGGAATTCCGGACCCCCTAGCTCCCTCTAACTCCCCCACAGTGCCCGAATCTTGTCCGGTTCTGTCACTTACGTACATAGGGCTTGTGCTTGTTCTTTCCACCAAGTTTCATTCCGATCGCTCCACTCCAAGCGTGTCACAAGTTTTCTGGTTCCCCCCTCCGATCCCCCCCCACCTTTATCGGATCTGGTCCGGACTTGAAACTGGGCATCCGAGACATGTGGTCTTTCTACGTATCAAGTTTCATTACGATCCGATCACCCGTTCGGAAGTTATACATACCTCAAGATTCCGGATTCCCCCTCCCGTCACTCCCCCCACGATGGTCGGATCGGGAAGTTGACTATTTTCAGGTTAATCTGGTCGAGTCCCTGATTTGCCAGCCAAATTTCATTGTCCTAGCACATCTGGAAGTAACTTAACTCCGTATCACCGGAATTCCGGAACCCCCCTCCAACTCCTCCCACAGTGCACGAATCCGGTCCGGGTCTGTCAATGACGTACCTAGGGTATGTGCTTGTTCCTCCCACCAAGTTTCATCCCGATCGCTCCAGTCTAAGCGTGTCACATGATTTCCGGTTCCCCCCTCTGACTCCCCCCCCCACATTAATCGGATTCGATCCGGACCTGAATCGGGACATCTGAGAAATGAAGTCTTTCCAAATATCAAGTTTCATTAAGATCCGATCACCCGTTTGAAAGTTATGCATGCCCCTAAATTCCGGATTCCGGCTCCCCTCCCTCCCCCCACGATGGTCGGATCGGGGAAGTGACTATTTCTAAATTAGTTTGGTCGGGTCCCTGATATGCCTGCCAAGTTTCGTCGTCCTAGCACATCTGGAAGTACCCTAACTCGCGATCACCGGACTGACCGACCGACCGACCGACCGACCGACCGACGGAAAAGTGATCGGTATATGGCACTTGGCCGGAAGGTAAGTGCCATAAAAAAGGAAAAAAATGCAAAATCAGAGTCCAGCTGGTAAAACAAATTTGTGTTTGTGACAAGTTCTTTTCAGTTTTTGTTAATAAAAAGTAGTTTTTCACAGTAAACAGCAGGTATCTGTGAATAACTTGAATAAACAGTATACACAAATATGTAAACAGTGTTTAGCTTATTTATTTTGATGACGAATTGCCACCAGATGCGATAGACATACAACCAAAATCACATGTGAGATCTTGGTACAAGTCGGCTGACGGGTGAATAAGCTATTAGGCTTTCGCTTCATACCGAGTCGCACATTACCCTCGTGAAAAAGTCAACCAGTAGAAGTG
The DNA here is from genome assembly GCA_023053555.1 of Branchinecta lindahli. Lineage (NCBI taxonomy): Eukaryota > Metazoa > Arthropoda > Branchiopoda > Anostraca > Branchinectidae > Branchinecta > Branchinecta lindahli. The sequence goes on along the minus strand of JAKZAO010000004.1, from coordinate 12,412,275 downwards.
AAGTCCAAAGTTACATATTAAGTTACATATTAAAAATTTTAATATGTAACTTTTACTTTGTTATATTGTACTCCGCTATAACCAAAAAGCGGGTAATAAATAAATAAATAAATAAATAAATAAAAGCTAGAATTGACAAAACTGAAAAATAAGTGAAGTTTGACAGAACAAAGTTGGGTGGAGCACAAATAGAGGCAGTCACATTTTAAGCAGTTTTAAACATGGCTAGGTCTAAGACTGGTCCAGGAGGAACCGAAAAGCCAAACAAACCTTGTTCAACCTACACCAAGAAGTCCTCACTGCTTACTTTAAGCTAGCGCATCTAGCGGCCTACTAATCTGGAACTAATCTGAAAGGAGTCTTATGAAGGGAATATTGCAAAAGGAACTTCAGGCAATATACAATTTTTTTTTTACTATTTAAAATGGTGACAAAAAACACATATGTCATGACACGAATCTGATAAACTAGGCTAACCACCCAAAATATATTTTCAAAAACATAAATACCTAAGCTTTAGTCTTTAATGGCAAATCCATCCACAAATCTCGGCTCTACCCCCACCAAATCAACACTGAAACACAACCAATAAACACTGCACTATTATTGGGCACTTTTCACTTCATCTTTTCTTCCAACTCCTTCAAAAGTGCGCGGGCTTTATGGAATGGAGCCCGGTAAGGTTGCTATTTCGACGAAGAGAATTCCTCACGAGGAAACAAAAATCTTATAAGTTTTATCGGAGGAGTTTGTTCTTTGGATTTCTGGGTTGTATCTGGTTCTGACCGTAGAGCAGTAACAAAAATAAGATTAAGTCTTTTCTTAATACCAATAGGAAAAACAGACAGAGAACAAAAGAGCGAAAATTGCTAGGCTTCTGCGGATTTAAGGCTAACCGACTGATCTACTGAGAAACTGCACTGCGTTCTTACTTTCAAATCATAGGTATACCGGACTTAAGAATTAACTTTTATTTATAGTGTCTGGGATAGCGTGATTCTAGACTATATAGCTCCATAACAAACACCAGATCAGAAGCGTTACTATCCAAAATATTGGGGGGGGGCAAGGTATTTACCGCATCACGTTCATGTAGCGTCGTTCGACATGCTGGCGTGTCCACGTAGAGCGTGTTCCACCCCTCTACCAATAGTAACTATTCGTTACTATTTCCGTTCCAGCCTCACGAAAAGTTACTACGCTGACCGTTCCAACCTTCTCAAAATTGTGACTAATAGTAACTATTTGCTTACCATGCTCGGGAGTGTAGTTAAGCCCCGTCTGCATTACCGTAAACCGACCGTTTTACGGCCGACCGTTTGACCGTTACGGCAGTGAAGACGGGTCTTTCTCTACGGACGGCCGTAGCCGTAAAACGGCGGTACTGACCCCTCCGTAACCGTAAAACGGACGTAGTGAAGACTGCTTTTTTGTCAAAGTCCCATGTAACTGTTTTTCAACTGTTTTTCAAGTCACATATAAACTGTTTTTTAAATTTTAACCCAAGATTCACCTATTTGGGAATAATGTAGACCATATTTTTGCGGTTACGGACCTAATGAAGACCACATTTTTGCGGCTACGGACCGTCCGTAAAACGGTCGGTTTACGGTAATGCAGACGGGGCTTTAGCGTAGTAACTACGCATCTCTGTAACGTGATTGGTCGGATCACCCCGCGGCCTGATATGTGACCGAAAAATTCAAAAAGCGTTCCAGCCTAGCGTAGTAACTACGGTAACTAGCGTAGTAACTACGGTAAGTAGGCTGGAACACGCTCGTAGTGTCGTTTTTTTGTTGTCGAAGTAGTGTAGGGAAATTTGTCCAAGTATAGTCGGATTTGCCTAGAGTCATGTCTTCGAAGGGGCAAGAGCCTCTACCCTAATTTAGAGGATCTAGTAAATTTATTTGAAACTAGTAAAATACCGATATTTAGTAAAAAAAAAAAAAACGAAAGCAGGAAGTTGTGACATTTTTCATGAATCCAGTGGAAATGTACAAACATATCACGATCTATTGTTCCTGCTTACTCTCTGTAGATTGCCCCATTCACGTGCAGAGGCCAGACATTTCGTCAACTATCCAAATCAAGGATTGGAAGAAGCTCCTTGTTGTGTCCCTGATGAAAATCAACCAACTCGTACTCAGTGCCGACCAGGGGCGTCCCGACACCTTTCGACACCTTTCTGATAGGGGGGGTGCGGCTCCAGAAATTTACCGGAATTTTTCAAAGTTTTACCGGAATTGTTTCAACTTTTACCGGAAGTTTTCGAGTTTTTTTCCGGAAATTCTCCGTAGTGAACCTCTTCAGAAACTCTAGAATATTGTAGCGTTATGAGATTCTGACTTCGACTATGTGTTATAAAACAAAATATGTTCGTTAAAGTTTAACTGAAAAGGCAGCTTATTTTCACTTCTGATATTTGAATATACCGCTCTGGTAATAACGTTCGGAGTGTTTGCTGCTTGCATGACAAAAAAAAATCATCCAGACGCGGAGAACCTTTCTTTTTTTTCCCTATTAATGAGGTAACAGGAATGTCTTAGCCGACATGAACGCTTTAGTGGTAAGACATCTTTCAACTCAGGAAAGACTTCGAATATATCTTCAAACTTTTGGTTTGTTTCGAGGCTCTCCTGGCTATTTTCGAGATCATGCCGGAACAAGGCTAACTCGTTTATCGTCTCGGCTTATCACCAGAAAGGAATCGAGAAAGCTGTAGAAACTGGAGTATACAGTACTGTAATACTATTCCTGGAACAGTATTTGTAGTTGGGAATGATGAAAATATCAATAGGTTGCCTAATTCTTGAAAGTACCGACACTTATCCGGTAAGCAGCCAACTTCAGGCAGATTCCCTGAACCGACTTCGGGTAGATTCCGTGGAGCAAATTCCGGTAGATTCCCCTGATCCAGCCTCCAGTAAATTCCCTTAGACAAGTTCCGATAGATTCCTTGTACAAGATTTCGGTAGTTTCTCTGAGCAAAATTCCGGTAGGTTCCGTGAGCAATGATCCAGTACACTCAGAAATTCCAGTAGATTCCGTGGGTCAAGGTCCGGTAACGTAGATCTCCTGATCCAGCCTCCAGTAAATTTCCTGAGACCAGTTCCGGTAGATTCCTTTAGCAAGATTTCGGTAGATTCCCTGAGCAAAATTCCGGTAGGTTCCCTGAGCAATGATCCGGTAGATGCAAAAATTCTAGTAGATTCCGTGGGTCGAAATCTGGTAGATCCCCTGATCCAGCCTCCAGTAAATTCCTTGAGACAAGTTCCGGTAGATTACTTCAACAAGATTTCGGTAGATTCCCTGAGCAAAATTCCGGTAGGGTTCCCCGAGCAATGATCAGGTAGATTCACTCAAAATCAAGTTCAGGTGGATTTCATAAATTTTAACTGGCGCAGCTTCGCCGCACCAGTCCAAATTTACCGGAATTTTTTACCACAAGCCTTCTGGGGGGGGGGGGTGGGGGGTGCAGCACCCCCCCGACACCCCCCCTCGGGACGCCCCTGGTGCCGACTTTTACTTTTCGTGGACCCTTGGCCATCTATGGATTTTTGGCCCCTTTTCATAGTCCAAAGCGTAAAAACGCCAGCAAACGATTCTTGGTCGAGCCACACTACAGGCGTATTCTCGCCGTTCCCCGAGGACTCCTCGGGGAATCGAAGGGAACGGCGAGAATACAGGGACTCACTTCACGCGGACTCAGCGTGCAGAAAACAGCGAGAACACGGGGAATACTTGCAAAACGGATTTTGTTTATAAAACGAACATGCAGTTGACAAAATTTGTCTGTATCTCCTTTATTTTTGGTTTTGTTTATTCTGATTATTTTTAATTAATTTTACATTGCACCAACACCAGCAAAAATTGATTCCCCTCCAAATCTGAAAGGGAGTCCTTTTTGATGATGGTGATGATAATCGGAGCATTTCCCGTCCGTGGGGACTCGCGAGAATACTGGGAGTGAGTCCCCGGGACAAAAAAAATGCGGGGACTCCTCAAGTGAAGTCCTCGAGGAACGGCGAGAATACGCCTTATGGTCACATCTCAGAACACTTTCGGTGACGTAGACGATGGTGCAATATAGCTGGTCATACCTGGATCGTAATGAGCATGGTAATGGGGCTGGCAACCGTAACCTGATTTATCAACATTTTACACCTGCTGCTTGGCCTCTCTTTTCCCCTGGCCGCCCTCCAGCACCAGCCTAAGGGTAAAGACGGCACTGCTCGTACTCAGGTTATCAACTGGTGTTCGTGACTAGGTGATCTCGAAACTATAGTTGCGTTTTTGAAGATACCATGGTATCTGTTACCACGGTAACTGGATCTGCAATTAGTCGTTTTTGCAGTTACCGTGGTATCTGATATACGGTCCACTGCAAAGACGACTATTGCCGAAACTGCACTTTTCGAACTCATCTCAAAAGAAAGACTGATATCCAGTTACATCACTAAGTGCTGAACTTCTTTCTCACCAATTTGACAAATCTGATGAAAGTGAGATGACTTTTCAGATACCACGACCAGATACCACGGTCGGACCATGATATCTGAATATCAGTTACCACGGTAACTGGCTAGATACCACGACAACTGCAAAAACGCCTTTTGACCGTGGTATCAGATACCACCATAACTGCAAAAACGACTTTTGACCGTATATCAGATACCATGGTATCTGCAAAAGCGCAACTTATAGCCTATTAGTAAAAAAAAAACGTTAAGATCAAGCAAAGAGCGATTCCAGGGATTCGCTTTAAAAAGCAAATCGGGAATCCACCGAGCGCCGGAAGTACCGGAAAGTGGGTGCGCCTCTGTACAGCTTTACAACTTTTCGCCACTTTCTACGTACGGAGTGGGTTCACTTTCCACGTCACTTTCCAAAACTAGCGGAGCGCAAGAAAAGTCTCGGAACGCGAGGGGAGTTTTTGCCGAGTTGTAAGAACACATGGCGGAGAAACCAGCGGAGCTTTCCAGACTGCCAGAGCCGCCCCTTAGTCAGTACGTACAAGTACACTCAGGCCTGAAACAAATCAATATTTCAAAAGAGCTTTTATTAACCTAATCACAGACTAGCGTTTCATTAACTAAATCTACATTTTCAGCTTTTTACGACATTTAAACGCTTTCATCAGAATGACCAGCACTGTACAGTTACACAAAAAGAAGGTTAAGCACCCCAAGAATACCCAGAAATGGACCGGCATTTCTCTGAACTCTAGCAGATAGGCGGGGAGCAAAAACGCACCCTGACTTAAGTACCAAATACAACCTAAAATAACTGCTTTTTTCGGAGAAATTTCAAACCGGTACCAAATCAAGGGTAGGAGGCTCAAGTACCACAAGAAGTACTGTGACGTCACCACTTTGTTCAGTGCAACGAACGCGAAAACTGTCAAAAACACTCCAAACTCCAGCGAGTCCAATTCCTTATACTTCACCGAAAGGAACGACACGGCCAAAACCTGGGCTATGAACGGGACGTAGCCCGAAAAGTAACTTGGCGACCCCTCAGTGAGATACATAAGATACCAGAATAAGGAGAAGTTGTGCTTGAAATCCTGCCGGTAGATGTGGTACAAGTAGGTTTCCTCTAGAAATGTCCAGCCGTAAAGGTAGTAGCTTAGGATAGTCGCTAATAAAAACGTAAAAGCCGAACATACAACTAACTGAACCTGCCTTTTAGTTATTTGAAATTTCCCTGATCCTAAAGATAGTAGTAGTAGTGGCGAGTATACTAGCGGGTATATTTTGAAATGGACCGCAAATCCATGTACTAGACCCGCTTTTACATGTTTACCGGACTTAACATAGTATATGGTCGTAAGTACCAAGAATACTATAATCGACTCGGAACTACCTCGAGTACAAATACCCACGGGTAAAGGGTTATACAACCAGAAGAGGGTACTTTGAAAGCTCAACTTCCTATCTTTAGTGTTCAGTAGCACAATTTTGTAAATCACACTGCAAATTAACATGTCAAAAACCACAAATAGAATCTTCCCAAAATCAGAGTGGAGCACAACATTCGGTATTAGCGCAATAGCGAGAATCGGCGTGTATCGATACGTATCGCGGTCGTACGGGGATCCACCGTTGACGATACACTCGGCAGCGTCTGTGTATATTGTATAGTCAATGTCGGTATACTTTAGCTGAAACAGGGAATCGTGAACCCTGCTATAGGCTACTAGGGTGAGCCGGATGATAAAACCAAGAAGAAAGTGCATTTTTAACATGCTATCGTCGAAAAGCTTCTCAGAGACAAGCTTCGGCATTTTTAATACCCTTTAGCAGATCCGTATGAAATGGGATAAATAATACCGATGAATCAGGAGCTTAAAAACTACAGCGGCGAGGGGAACTTGGTAACTATTTTCAAGCCTGAATCACTAAAGCTTCAAATTTTAACTTAAAGTCTATCAATGTCACTAATTTACATGACGCTATGTCACCCAGTCTGATCACCCGTCCTACCACTTCACAATCCGTCAAACGTAAGCTATTGTTTTTCCTAACTATTTGAAAACCAGTTATCGAGGGTTCCAAGGTTTCCTGTTACACCAAATTTTCTTCTCTGCCTTTTCGCTAGCTTCTTCGCTCTAGGGGTATCTTACATCCTTGTTCCCATCTTCTTAGCAGCTTCGCTCAAACACTTCTTGAACATTCTAAACTCTTCTGCACAAATGTCTTTTTTCACATTATCGTGTTGCTGCGCAACACAGCGCCCGTACAGTGTTGCCACTTCAGTGCAAGATGCAAAGAGCGCAGGATAGGAGCGCATGCGCGAAGTAGCCTTTTTTACTGAATCCATCTCGGACTGTTAATATCGTTGTTAGTGTCACAAAACTGGAACTGCGTTTATGCAGGAAGGTGCGTTCGTTTGGTCTGGTAAGCTGATACTTTTGTCAGACGAATATTTCAAGCGGAAGAGGGCACTAATACTTTCAAGTGTCACAATTCGAAATTCGGAATTTTAAAGTCGTAAGCGGCACGCCGCTCAACCCGAAAGCACTAAAATAGAACAAGGATTTTCTTTCGGCCACTCTGGTAAGTCGCTAGCGGTAAGATTGGTAAGCTCTGAATCCGGGGCTAATGTTTGCAGATTTGGTCGGTCGGATAAGCAGCAGCCCGTTTTTATCAGAAAGCACTGGTAAAGAATAAGCACTGTTCAGTGGTAAGTTCTCAATATTCACTTTGGTTGGTAAGTTGGCTGCTTCCTTCTTTCCCTCACTTCAGTTGGATCTGGTGCAGTGATGACCTGCCAGATAAATCCACCGTAAAGGACAGCTACTGTGAAAACCACTGACCCGATGATGACCGGGCGAGGGTATCGGATTAGTAAGGATTCGAAAATACCAACTTTCCTTCCTTTGTGTTCACTTTTTGACCAGGCACGACGATTAGGGTCGGAACTCTGAAAAGGAAAGTAAGGGTTAAAGCAATGCTCAAAATACTCTATGAGCGTGTTCCATCCTGCTTACCGTAGTTACTACGCATTACGTCACGATTTTTGGCTTCTTGACGTCAAGGCCGGAACGCTTTTCTGTTGTTTTTTTCGGTCAAATGTCATGCCGCAGGTTGACTGGACCAATCACGTTCCAGAGGTTCGTAGTAACCACGTTTACTACGCTCCCGAGCATGGTAAGCAGAAAGTTACTATTTCGAGAGGGCTTGAACGGTCAGCGTAGTAACTTTTGACGAGGTTGGAACGAAAACAGTAACTAATAGTTACTATTGTTAGAAGGGTGGAATACGCTCTATATGACCAAGTACAAAACACGCCAGTGAACCTCGGGAAGAACGAGAAACGTAGCCCGATCGATGACTCAAGCCCTGTGCCAACCAATAAACGGCGTTCGTTGGGGACAGCTGTGGTGACGCTATCATTTCAAAACGTTATGCATAACAAGCATTGCCAGGAAGAGCCGAAAAAGCATCAACTGACTTTTCCGATATCATGACGACAAAAATAAGTATTTCAGGGAGAGGTGTGTTGCCCGCGAGTACATCAGAGGTTAAAGCAAAAACAAACAAACGATTATTTGTATGTGTTTTGGGAGGGGGGCGGGGTTGAAACCCCTACCCACCCCCTGGATACGGCCCTGGTGTCAAGAACTGGAGGAGTTAAAGCAATGTTCAAATCGGTAATAAGGCGTAATGGCGTCCGCAGTTGCGGCTTATGCTCGGGGCGTGCTGTTGATGCTGCAGCAGGAGTAATATATCTTCTTCCTATTTTGTCTTACGCAGCGCCAAGCAGATCGCTTGTTTAGGTTCTGCCAGCGAGCCGAGGAAAAAAGGCAGATCACCAGGGTTGCCAGGAGTAGCACGACAGTCTTACTTTGTTGAAACTTGAACTAAAAATGTTTCTTCGGAAGAACACGTTTTGTTATGTTGTGACTGCTTTCAGTTACAGAAACAGTGATTTCCATTCGTTAATATTAGTTGTTTTGCAAATAATGATTACGACTGTTTCAAATTTTTAACAAAACAGAAGTTTTCAAAGAAAAAAATAACTTTACCCGATTTTGGTAGCACGAAATATATCACCGATGCGGCAACCCTGAACTCAGCATGTATAAAAACCTTCAATCTGAACAAGGACGCTTATAAAGCCACCAGTATCTGACACCGCAAGGTCCTTAAAAGATATACACTGTATACAACAAATCTTGCAGTATTTGCTACTCGGATTACTTATCTTGTCTCTACTGAGATAATCTTTGTTCTAATTCGGATTAATCTTATCTTAGTAGAGTTAGTTAATCCCAGTAGCAAATACTGCAGTTAACTTTAATCCTTACTCGGAGAAACTTTTTACTGTGTAGCTCTATAGGGATAAAAAGACAGTAGCCTACTATCCAAGAATAAAAATCGTTGAGTTTGATCGTTCCACTGGAGGTTGTAGAACACGAAAATTGTATTTTATTCCTATCGGTGAATATATTGGAGTCTATATATATAGAGTCGAGCGGCCAGCGAGGCGCCGGTCGCGTTTACATTCACAAACCGTCCTAGGACAATCAAAACCTATGTTAGGTCCTCATCACATGACGTCACGACAGTACGGTATTCTAACATAATTTGTACGAACACCGCATATTCTTGAAGTTTAAGCTTGTTTTAGGTTAGCACAGATCAGTTAGCTAAGTCTAGCTCAGTAAAGGAATCTCCTGTGACGTCACACGAGATACAAAAGTACGTATTACTACAGCTAAATACGGCAATCTCTTTATGACTATCTCTCCTTGCCGCTGCAAAATCTCCGGCCTCCCCGGGTACCTAGCGGAAGAAAGGCAGAAGTGGCATCACAGCTGCTCCCAAAGATCGCCATGATTGCTTGACACAGGATTTGAGTCGTTGACTTCTTCTTCCTGAGGATCACTGGCGTGTTTTGGACTTAGTCATATAGCTTACAATGCTTAAGGGAGGAAATATTTAAGGAGAGAATTCACGAGAGGGACTGGTTGGCGAAAATCATGGGAAGTAGACCTTTTATAAGTTTGAGAAACCTGGCGAGGTTCCTCAGAGTGGCTAGACTACAAAGGAAAGGTGTTCGAGTGGTTTAGTGTGTTAGTTTCTTTTTGCATTTATATTTTTTTTTTATGGCCCTTGGGCTTTAAATGTAAATGGATATCATGGCACATCATCACCAGCAGCCCATCCAGATACATATTTTGTTCTCTCAAGTCTAATATGTGTTCCTTTTTCTTAATCATTCTCGAATTTTTTACAATTCGATGCATGCAGTGCTGTTGAAAGGGGGTACGACTGGAGACGGAGAGGAGCTTAAGTTAAGGATGGGAATGTATTCCGATCAATTTGATTAGAAAATGAGAGTTGGGTAAAATGACACCACCGAATCAGGAAAAGCCTCGAATGGACGATTCGGTCGAAACCCGAAAAAAGATAAATTTAAGGATAATCCTAACTGCCCGTTGAATATGAATGACTTTTTCCGGCCATCACATTGAAAGCGACCAAAAAACATTAGGATCTCGATTTGCCATCAAGGACTTTTCCGATCTTCGGCTTTTCTGACGAGGCCGGCAGTACCAGAAATGCAAGGATAAAAGGATTTAATTGGTGTTTCCCAGTTACTAGAACTATCAACAAGACTTCCGTCGACACCAGAAACGGAACGGAAAACAAGCTTTGTCGGTGATTCCATTGCTGACAGGACTTTTTCCAGTCACTGCAACGACCTCGGCATCGATAAGTGACCAACAAACGAACAACTCCTCCAAGGCGAGCACCTGTCACACGTCATTGCTTGACTCCTCTAATCCCGGTCCTCGGACTGGGTCTAGGCTAAAACCCCCCCGGCGAAAAACCCCCCGGAAAAACCCCCCCCGCCAAAACCCCCCCGGCTAAAACCCCCCCGTGACCAAAACCCCCCCGACCAAAACCCCCCCGGTACCAAAACCCCCCCGACCAAAACCCCCCCGCATAAAAAAAGACGGGTATGCAAGAGTAGAGTAACTGGTAGGTAGAGAGTAAGAGTAGAATAAACTTCTTTCGCAAACTTGACTCTACAATAATGTCTGAAGTACAGTGGGTATCAGAACAATGATAAACAAAGGGAGTGTAAGGCGAAGGTGAGGGTTGATGGTGACAGACTAATTGCTGAAGACACCAAACACCCGCATTCAACTGAAGCTGTTGTCAGTGAGGTGTTAAATGTGAATGATCAAATCAAAGCCAGTTCCACTCTGTGTAACGATCCCCCCAACAAATCCTTTCCCAATGCCTCCCCCTTCTTGGCGAGGAAGCTGCAGTTAGGATGCCACCCATTGGTGCAATGTGAAGCTCCCTTTGCCTGATTGCTCTTTAGTTATCCCTGATTCATACCAGAAACTCGAAGATGGGCAGTAAGTGGAGGGATACCTATGACACCGCAAAAGTTGTCCTGCTTTCCGTCTGTGAGCAGGATAACTTTCGAAGGGAATGAGATATAATGATGAGACATAATGGGAGGATCCTTTGGGTCAAGGGAAAGGTTGAGCTCGTTTTTCAAGATAGTCCAAGAAATATTCTATCAGCTCTTCACCTTACTCGTGCTTGTCAATGGTAAAACTGTCACATGGTTGTTCGTTTTGTTGCCCAGTAAATCCCAGTCTAAATATGTGTGAGTGTCTAAGGATTTGGGGGGGGGTTAGTTCGCCGGGGGGGGGGGTCTATTCTTCTCTTACTCTGTACCTACCAGTTACTCTACTCATACATACCCGTCTTTTTTTTATGCGGGGGGGTTTTGGTCGGGGGGGGGGGTTTGGTACCGGGGGGGTTTTGGTCGGGGGGGGTTTGGTACTGGGGGGGTTTTGGTCGGGGGGGTTTTGGTCACGGGGGTTTTAGCCGGGGGGGTTTTGGCGGGGGGGGGTTTGTCCGGGGGGGGGGGGGGGTCGCCGGGGGGGTTTTAGCCGGAACCCCCTCGGACTACCTGAGCTTTTGAAACAAGACCAAAGGTTTCGATAGGATCCCCAAAATCTAATATCTGACCAGTCAATTGGGTCCTGTCTTCTCCAGATCAAGGGTTCGTTCCAGCTCTTCTTCGTAGTTACTTCGGAGTAACTACGTGTGACGTCATAAAATAACTACTACCTGGAACGGTCGAAGTTACTACGGGACGAGATAATGCGTGTTGTCTCTCATTGCAGCCCCGAGTTCCCTTCTCAAGACGGCTCTTGGAAAGTGAAAGTTAGCTAAGATGGTCGGGTACTATCTTTACAAAAAGCTACTTCGAAGTGACGGTCTTCCTTGTGCTCCCCGTAACTTTTTGACAAGCCGGAACGGTGAAAGTGACTGAAAAGTAACTATTTAGTAACTTTCGGGCAGAGCTGGAACGAACCCCAAGTCTTCGCCAGACTCCTTGAACATTTTCACTACAAAAATTAAGGCCAAATAGCTAATCATCTGAGAAAACCAAGTTCAGATATATTCAGCGTGTGTGTTTACCCCTATAAGTCATATCTGTTTGAAGAAAATTCAACTGATCTAAACTTCCTGCCTTAGCTTACTTCTGCCGAATTTCCGGTTTCTGCTGAATTCGGGAACTAATTGTCCGGCAAAATAACAAAGCTTAAAAATGAATTCACCGTATCTCCTTACCTCTATATCTCACATCTAATCAACTTCAAATAAAGCTTTAATTTCTAACAAATTTTCCGGTTTCAGGGAGAACTATGCGTCCGGGAAAAAACAATCGTCATATACGGATTCAGCATCTTTTCTTACCGCTAAATCGGAATCGAATCAACTACAAATAAAACTTTTGCTTTTAACAAATTTTCCGGCTTTGGCCGGATTCCTGGCGAACTACTTTTCCGGCGAGAAAATGGTTTTCATAATCGTGTCCAGCATGTCTTTTGCCCCTTAATCGAACATCTAATCAACTTCAAATAAAACTTATGCTTTTGACAAATTTTCCGGTTTTGGCCGGATTCCGGGCGAACTACTTGTCCGGCGAGAAAACAGTTTTCATAATCGTCTTCAGCATGTCTTTTTACCTATAAACCGAACCATCTAATCAACTTCAAATAAAACTTTTACTTTCAACAAACTTTCCGGTTTTGGCCGGATTCCGGGCGAACTACTTGTCCGTCGAGAAAATGGTTTTCATTATCGTGTTCAACATGTCTTCTTACCCCTTAATCGACTATATCATTAGCTGTTTAAAAATATTTAGTTTGCTACTTAATCTGAACCCCTCCGGCCACCCCTCAATTTAGAACTACAGATCCCATCTACGAACTCAACCTTTCCTTGACCCAAAGAATCCTTAAACCAAGTTTCATCAAAATATCTCACTCCCTTCGAGAGTTATCGTGCTCACAGACGGACGGACAGACGGATAACTTTTGCGATGTCATAGGTATCCCTCCACTTACGGATCCCAGATTTCCGGTTATCATGGGTTGAAGTACTTCCAGATGTGCTAAGACGATGAAACTTGGCAGGCATACCAGGGACCCGACCAAATTGATCTGGAAATAGTCACTTCCCCGATTCGACCATCTTGGGAGGAAGTGTAGGGATGGGGAATCCGGAATATTGAGCCATGCGCAACTTTCGAACGGGTGATCGGATCTGAATGAAACTTGATATGTGGAAAGAACACACGCCTCACATGTCTTTTATCCCTATATAGATCTGAAGTGGCTGGGCCGAAGTGGTAAATGGGAAAATCATAATAGCTGCGTTTTTGCCACGGTATCTGATACCACGTTCTAAACTAATTTTCGCAGTTACCGTGGTATCTGGCAAGTTACCGTGGTAAACTGATCGTGACATCTGAAAAATTCATCTCACTTTCCTCGTCATCGTCACAGGAGACTGGGTTTTTGTCAAATCGGTACGAAAGAAGTTTGGCCCTTGTGATGTGAGTGGATATTAGTATTTCTTTGGGGTTGACTTCTAAACGCGCAACATAGGCAATTGTCGTTTTTGCAAAGCAACCGTAGGATCAGATACCACGGTAACTGCAAAAAACGAAAAAATGCAAATCCAATTACCATGGTATCTGCAAAAATTAAAATAATGTGTAGCAAGTATAGTTGGTACTTGTCTATTGGATTTCTAGGTCTGCTTGTCTATTCTGTCTATTCAGTGCGCCAAATAAATGAAATTCATGTGAAGTTTGTTTTTTGCTAAATGAACAAAAAGGGTCTCCCGATTCTGTTAAACTAACTAAGAGCCGTGGATCTCTTTGTCCGGGCCTGTGACCACCACCCGTGTCCCACAGCACGAAAGCAGACAGAGACGTACAAGAACCCACTTCCCTTTCTTACCGACGTCGCCAGTGAACAATAGATCAAGCTTATCACTTACCATTCCTTCTTGGGGATCTGATTCCGGAAACCTTCACAGGAATTGGAGCGATCAAGCCAATCTTTACAGCACTCAATCATGCGTTCGAGATATAATCTGCACTTACTCTCCTGGTAACCATTCGCTGGAATGAAAAAAAAGCGATTGGGAGAGTTATCTACATTCACAGGCCTAAAGAAAGACAATACGTACCAGGCTTTCGCGAAATCCTGTATACAAAAAAATTCGCTGGAAGAGGACGAAACGATCTGAAAAGTCAGATCCACAAAACATCTTTTACGTAAAAATCTTATTTTTAAAATAAAATGTTCGCTGGAAGGGTGGGAAAGGATTGGAAATTAGACTAAAGAGAATTTCACCAGGTTTTCATAAATATCCTGTTTCTGAAAAAAAAATGTTCGCTGTAAAGGAGCGATTCGACCTCCGGCCTAAAATTCTACCGAATCTAAAAAAGTTGAGGGGGGCTGAACACTCCCCCCTCCCCCTGCGACGCTCCTGACGGAGACTAGTTCCCAAAGGTAGACCAAAATAAGTTCGAGAGACCTTGGGTTGCAGGTCCACCAATATCCGATACTTCCACATCAAAAGGACGGCGATTCATCACTTCAGTTTTAGACTGATTAAACGAAAGACCTACTTTATTATATTATTATTATTATTCTTTTATTGCCCTCAAAAGTTGAGGAGTACAAAATTAAAATAAAACCATAATATACAACTACAGTCAATATATGCATCTAAATATAACATGACGATAAATAAGAATACTGGAAACTTTAAGACACTATAAATCAATCATCATAACGGACAACTATAAATGTGCCTTATCGGTAAAGAAAGGGAAAAGGTTGTGGGTTGGGAGAATATTCTCCACCTTACTGTAGAAATTCTGATCTATTCCACATCAATTATCCGAAAATTCGACTCGACTCCTGACACTGTACAAAAATACGACCTATAAATTTTTTCTGGAAACATGCTTACTCACATTTCAGACAATCCTGGATCTCGCAAGCAAATTTCTTACACGGGTCTGTACCAGCAGGCATTAATGAAAAATGTTGGCATGTCTGGCAAGCTGCAAAAACATAAACAGAATCAGTGATGGATCAGATCAAGAACAAATAATCAGACAGAACCTCCGTCTTTGGTCCCATGCAGCGACTATGGATACCCCGACAAAACTGAGTGGAGCTAGAAGTAATTGCTCCACCTTTGAGTTGATACCGGTCTACTTCCGTCTTCGCCGTTGCTCATCGCAGAGCAATAAGTGCAGAAGGCACGCTGACCCGCTCTGCAGCGCGTTCAGAGAACCAATCGGCTTTGATTTTGAAAGTTTCTTCTACGCGGCTTCACAGCGATATAGCTATTTGTGGAGGTAACGGAACGTAATGTGCCGCGTAGCTCCTAACCTCTGCTCGTTTGCAACTTTGCATCGGGCAGGGTACGGGGAAATATTCGACTCCGCATGGCCATATTGCAGAGATAGGGAGATGAAGGTTCTATCGGATTATTTGTTCTTGATCAGATTAAGCCAGAACACGCTAAGGAATTCCTTGGCCACTTCAAGGCGGTGTAGCTGAAGGATTGAAGTCGACGGGGGTGTCTTTTCTCTGGTACCATACATAGAAGTTGGAGGTAGCTCCTCTGCTATCAGTGGGTTTGAGGTCAAGTCTGTTCAAGCAGAGAGGCAAGGAGGAAGAAGTGTCACTTCATGAAAATATTCCACACATGATTTTGGAAACTGAAGCAACTCTTTAGGAAAGGTGTTACTAGTGGAAAGTTGGGCTTGAGCATTTCGGCAAGTGAAAAATAATACAAACCAGACTGACTTTGTTGGATCAGAGCAATCACGTCTACCCCAAACGGATAAGCTTTGCCAAATGCTGGGTGTCTGTGGGTTGATTTCTAGACCTCAGTCAAATCATCAATACATTACTGAGTTGTGGTAAAGTAGAGGAGTGCTTGTTTCGGAAGGTAATTCACCTTTGAACAGTGCAGTTCTTAGCGCAATATTATATGCACTCAGAAGTTCTAAGGAGTACTTGAGGAACTGCTTTGACTGACTAGTCATTTACTTTTAGCGCAGCAAGCGAATGATATGCCACTGTTCAAAGTTAAGTAACTGCCCTAAGAAGCTAGGCCAGCGTCAGTAAGTGTTAATCCAGGAAAGAATACTGGTTTTCTTGGAGGAAACGGCGACAAGATTGAATCATTCAGATTTAATCTGAACCATTTGATCGGAACTATAGTGTAAATAGTACTGGAGCAGGTAAATCTATTACCCCATTGTGTGCCTATTCCGACAACGACCGGATCAGATTTGATGGCAATCCAGATGCTTATTCGACAGGATAATAGAATAGTATGTGAGGTTGATTTTGCCGACCATGTTCTGCAAGATAGGAATCAAAACTTTGGAAGATCTTACGAGGATCTACAAGTTCACCGCAACTTCGAGTTCCGGCCATATCGATTCCAAGGATACAGTATGATTACTAATCCATGAGCTACATAATTTGTTGTGACATGTTTATTAATTAAATGATCAATTGGGAATCAATGTAATTACAAAAGTTAGGCTTCCAATCTCTGTATGTTTGACGGACTGGAGTACTATCAGCATTAAGCTAATGTGAGAAAACCTGAAGCTAACTGTAAATACATTGGCTAGCTAAAACTGTTTGTTTATAAAACCCGAACTTTCAACCACAGGTTTTTATTGCACTTTGCCCTAGGTGAACTAAATTATTAGAGAGCTCCCATTCAAAATTGACGAGAGGCCATTCTAAGAGCTACCACTCTGGAACAGCCTTTCAAGAAAAATGTCAAGGGTTCTTTCCTGGGTGGCTTCAAAGGGCGTTGGACGATGACAGGAAACATACTGAAGGCTGGCTAAACGGGATGAGAGGGACAGTCATAATATGGACATGGTGCTCATATGTTAGGGCTGATCGGAATCTGAGCTGGAAATTTGTTTTGCAAACAGATTTTTATGGGGGTACCATGCTCTTGCTGCAGTGCATGGTGCCCTAACCTATGGTCCGGGAGAGGTGCCCAACCTCAAGCAAGATTTCAGATTTCCAGAGACTTCTTTAAAGAAATCTATTTGGCGTAAAGGAGAACTAAAAAACATGACAAAAATACTAGACTGAAGCTAATACTAGGGTTTACATATCAGAGAAATAAATTTTACTTCAGCATTTCTATTTTTTTAAACATATTTTTATTTTCAAACAGAATCAACTCATTCTTACCTGAGCTCGAATTCCTCGCCATGATTCACAAAGTGATGAAAAAGTAGAGTTACCGAATTTAATAACCAGAAAACCCATTTGACTTGACTTGACTTGACTTGCTTTATTTACAACTAATTATAAAATAGACTGTATAATCACACAACCGCCCGGGGAAGGCTCAAACAGCCTGATGATGGACGGCTGCAATCCTCTGACTCTCAACCTTTAACAAATTTCATTTAAAAAAAAAAAGAAAGAAAGAAAGAAAGAAAGAAAAGACAAAAACACTCTCACTCATTTAACCTTTAATACCAAAATCTGAAAAAAAAAGAAAAAAAAAAGGAAAATTATCACCCCTCTCCCAATAAATGTTTTTTAAGTTTTACTTTAAATGACCCAATGTGTTCCGCCTCCCGAATGCCAGTTGGTATACCATTCCAAATAGCCGGAGCTAAATACCTAATGCCGAAACCTGCACGTGTGGTGTCTCGGTACTCAACAATAAAATTATCCGCCTCTCTAGTCGCATACCTGTGGAGTGAACGATTTTCGCGAAAAAAATCGGTAAAAACTGCAGGACATACATCATTCCAGCATCGATACGCAAAAACAGCATTTAAACAGGTTCAAAACCAAGAAAAGGAAGAGATTTTGAATATTTTGGGACTTGAAACTGTCGAAAAACATCAGATTTTGCCTCTTGACTTCTTCTTCTTTGAATTTCGTCAGCACCTGGGTTCGAGGACGGGACCCTTTCGGCTTCCTTGTCAGAACGTCATGGGAATTTAAATTTTAGCATTTTCGCGGCACATTTCGAGGTTGTGTAAAAACGAGGTCAGGGTAGCATTCCAGTGAAGTTATTGCAAGTTACGATGATAAGAGGAGGAGCGATCGCTGTATTGTGATAGTTATCACGCTCTCTGGTACGAAAATAATAACAACGCGGACATACGTCATCACTCCTTACGGGAGTTCCTGCAAAACCGATAGTTATTATCGCTTATGATCTTCGGGACCACCATAAGTAAATTGTAACGATCCTAAAAGTCGTGGAACGAAAATAATAAGTGGGAGAAGCCAATTTACTTATTACGGCGGGCTCTGGAACGGCAATAATGACAACAATAGTAACGATCGTAACTAATATTACGTCGCTGGAACGGTACCCAGATACCCCTCCTGTGCGCTGCCTGTACGAGCACAGTCCCAATACTTCCCGGCACGCCCAGACTTTATAGCACCATGCCCAATTGTGTATTACTAGACGGTGAGCCGACATAACAAAAACACTACCAAGCAAGCAAAAATCAGAAGAGTCTCTCCAAGAGTATCACCCAATGTTATCCACTAGAAGTGCAATTTAAGTTCAGTTACCTAATTAAGTCAGATGATGCAAGCAGAAAGACCATGAACAGGTGGTACCCTTGATAAAAGCTACCTAGCCTGAAACAAACCTTCCGTGAAGGTGCCTTTGCTATCCAGACTAGGCTACCCCTTCTTTACCAAAAGTAAAGGGCTTTGATGTTGGCTTTGGTTTGGCATCAATCACTAGGAGTAATACAGTAGGGGTTGGTAGAGGACTAGAGGTATGCTTATGTGAACGTTTGTTGACTTTGGACTTTGCCATTTTCATGCACTTGCTATGACAAAGTCACTATGGGTTAGCCAAACTAGATAAATAGTAAGGGCCTCTGAAACACCTGAATAGGTATTTTTTATCTTCATTCTACCATTAGTTGCGTTTTTGATCCGAATTCTCCTCGCGATTCTCCTCCGAATTCTCCTATTTGGTGTGTTTAGACTATTCAGATGAAACGAATTCTCCTCAGATGAAACAAAAGAAAGGAGAATTCGTTTCATCTGAATAGTCTAAACACGCCAAACAGGAGAATTCGGAGGAGAATCGCGAGGAGAATTCGGATCAAAAACGCAACTATTTACAGATTTAATCCAAAACTGCACCGTTCGCCTTTAAGTACAGTAGAGGTATCTTTATGTGAACAGTTACTTTAATGTGCACAGTGCAGTTATGGGCTAAATCTGTAAATGGTAGAATGAAGATCCAAAATACCTATACAGCTATTTCCACATGCACTTAATTACCTACTTTAGCTAACTGGTAGTTAGTTACTACTAGTTAGCTTCAAACACAGCAAGTGCATGAAAATGGCAAAGTCCACTGCATACCTCTACTGTAACTGTTCAAACTAACATGCCTCTACTGCAAATAGCTAAATGAAGTAAATACTAAAGGCTTCTTTACTAAAGCCAATAGGCTTCACCTAGTGCACTGACTCTTGTTTAGTAGTTTAGCTTTTCTGCCAATAGTTGCATTTTTGTGGATATGATGGTATCTGTTACCATGGTAACTGGATCTGCAATTAGTCATTTTCGCAGTTACTGTGGTATATGATATACGGTTGCTCTGCGAAAATGACAACTATGGAAATTGCACTTTTTGAAGTCATCCCAAAAGAAAAACTGATATCCACTGGCCTATGTGACTGATCTAAAGCAATCTACAGTAGAGGTATGCTTATGTGAATGTCTGTTGATGGTGGACTTTGCCATTTTCATGTACTTGCCATCAGAGGCATTACTAGCCACAATGTTTGGGGGTGGGACAAGGTATTTACCAACTAATTGGTCCTTTTTACCGACTGTTTTTGCGGATAAAAACGATTATTATTGAGAAAAAACAACTGTGTTGACGAAAAATTGGCTGATTTTAAGAAAAAACAACTATTTTTAAGAAAAACCAACTGTTTTTAAGAATAATCGATTGTTTCTAAGATAAAACGACTATTTCTAAGAAAAAAATCGACGGTTTTTACCAAAAATCGTGGCGCTTCACAGTGACTTGGCTCTTTTTTACCGACTGGCTGACAACATTGGGGGGTGCATCCCCCCCTGTAGTGATGCCTCTGCTTGCCATGTCCAAAGCTAACTACCAGTTAGCCAAAGCAGGTAAGGGCATCAGAAAACACCTGTACTGGTAGGGGAGCAACTCAATGACTTTTGTTGTCAATCTTTACCTATATAATAAGAATTTGAATGTTGTCTTTGATCTATCTAAGTAAACCCAAAAAAGGTATTTTGTTTGGATCTTCATTCTACCATTTCGCCAAACTGCACTGTTCACATTAAAGTAACTGTTCACATAAGCATACCTCTACTGTATGTGACTTTCAAACTGATATCCAATCCAGATGACCAATGACTGTCAAAGTCCTAGCCTAAGCTAAGTGCCAAGCTTCTTTCCCAACAATTTGACAAGACTGATGGAAGCGAGATGACTTTTTCAGATACCATGATCACTTATCACGGTTGGACTGTGGTATCTGAATATCAGATACCAGGACAACTAGCCAGCTGCCAGATAAGGTAAAACATTGAAATTCGAACACATCGGAATTCAGACACGTTGACCGAACATTTCAAATCGGACGTTTTCTTTCATCTCTCACGGCGAAGTGTTAGCACTTGCAAGTTGCAGACAAAACGGAATAGCCATTAGTTGCGAGAAACAAAAACTCGACCGCCGCTATTTTATGGCAACGCTGTAACAGTTCGGCGAGGGAAAATTCGACTAAAAGGTTTGCCAAATTTTACTTTTTAATTGTTTTGAAGTGGTTCCGTAAAGCGAAAAATTGCCGGGAAAAGGTCAGTGCTTCTGTTGAAGGTGGCTAACATAGCTAAGTTGCTAGAATTGGTAAATGTTGCACTGATTGTGATATATTGTGTCATCAGTTTTGTTCGAATAGTTATGTGAAAAATATTTATTCGGACACCGTATTTGACAACATAAAGCTATTCGGACAGTTGTATTTTGTCTGTTCGCTACTAAAAGCATAACGAACAAGTGTATGTCCGTAATGTCCGATAGCTGTTCGAGATGGTTACTCCCTGTTCGAACACAAAAGCAGAGTGGCACCCCTTCCACTGTTCCACGCCAGAAAGCTTTTATTCACGTAGAAATAAAACCCCCGGGAGAGGCCCAGAAAACGTCCGACATTCTGCTCTTTCAACAAACCTAATTCCCGAAACGATACAGGCAACGCTGTCCTCACGATCGTCGAAGAAGAAAAAGAACGTAAATATGTGTCCGAATTTCAATGTTTTACCTTACCACAATGATAACTGCAAAAAAAAATTTGCCTTTTGACAATGACAGAGAGAGGCTACCACAATAACTGTAAAAACGACTTTAGACCATGGGCATGGTATCAGATACCATGCAGTCTACCACAAATCCCTGATTTTGGGAAAGCCTATGCCAAACGCTGGATATGTAGCGTTTGGTATACCCTATGCCAAACGCTGGGTCGCTGGATACACTATGTCAAATGCTGGATAGTGGGGCCCAATTAAATATTGATGATTTGAATGAAGCTAAAAAATCAACCAATCAGAATTCATCTCTAGTGAGGTAGGTCAGGGTTAAGGTGCCAACACCTATCCGGCGTTTGGCATAGGGTGTCCAGGGCTAAGGCGCTAAGCATAGGCTATGCCAAATGCTGGGCATATCCAGCGTTTGGCATAGGATATCCAAAAATCAGGGGTTTGTGGTTGACTGATACCATGGTATCTCCAAAAATGCAACTAATGGTCACATGTACAGGACAGCTTAGGCAAAGATTATTTAATTTTCTTCATGCTTACCGAAATTTTTAAAACACTTGCCTAAATGACGACAAGCAAATCCGAGTAGCTCTATGTCTATTCGAAGATCGCGAAAAGTTTGAAACCATCCAAGAACATGTGTCTGAATTGATAAATAGCTCTACTGTTAATCTATTGTGTAGTACAGTTTACAGTTCTAGACACCAGTGTAGTTTACAGTTTTAGACACCAGAAGTTTTCATATAGGCTATTTATTTCTGCAGCAGATCATTTTTATCTAGTAGTTTTCAGTTTTTCACATCAATCAAGAAATGGAGAGACAGCAAAGCCTCGATGCCATCGAAAAAGATATTGCATCTGCCCTTCAGTTTGCTGGTAATTAGAAAGTCTTACAGAATTTGCAAGTGATAAAAATTCCTTATCCCTCTCCCTTGTTACTCTAGTTGCATTCTTTGTCACAGGAGTCAGCAGGAGTTCGGACCCGTACGGTGTCGGGTTTTTAGCAAAAACCCAGAATTTAGCCCGATTTTGCGCTCACCTGTGACTACTCACTGGTGAACCAAAAAACTTGTTACAGGAGAAGTATGTTGACATTGGTGACAAAACCCCAAAGACATCAAATGCAGCTTCTCATACAAGTTTTGTTAGAGTGTTGAAAATTCTTTGTAATTTAAGGGCTTGATGCCAGCTTGACCTGAGCTCTACAAGACTTGTGCCTGCGTAAATAGCTAGGCTACAGAAAGCTTTATATCTAAACAGACAGTGTACAGCTTATGACAACCTGCACAGATACAGCACAGATATAGCCTACAATTTTCTACATTGGATAGTTTGTTCTACACAGACCCTTACCCTATGCCTAACACTGGATACTCATGACAAATGCTGAATGAAATGACGGACCTGTTGGTGCCCTAACCTGCTAACCCTGGCCTACTTCACTCTAAAAAAATTATGATTGGTTGATTTTGGAACTTTACTCAAATTATCAGTATTCCGTTGGGTCAGACTATCCAGCATTTGGCATAGTGTATACTGCATTAGGCAAATGGTATTCCAAATCCCCCCCCCCCAGGAAAAATCCCAGAAAGTCCCCAAATTAACAACAGTAATTTGCACTCACAAAAGATACAGGAAAAGCTTTGTTCCATCTTTCGCGACACTTTTTAATTCTCACGACTAAAAATGAATTTGTTTTGTTCCATTTGCATTTATATAGTCTGGTTGTGTTTAAATCATTATATGTATATGTTGACATCTGCAAATCTGCTGTAAATGTCCATTGACAACATTTTCGTTTATGATATTTTATGCAAATTCGGCATGATTGCTCTGAAAGTCATCTTCAAATTAAATTCTACTCTCACCTGTAGAGAGACGGAATATTTTTATGCCTGCAAAGGATTTGAGCAGAAATTACCCTTTTTTACGAGGTTTTTTACATGGTCATCTCATTTTAGGTTGCTTTTAATAGTGATGCCCAGAATTTTTGCAGAGCTGGCCACAAGGAATTGTGCCTCGTCTTCGAGTGGAGGAGGAGTTTGGTTGGGGAAGTTAATTCTTAGGGCGACGCTTTTTTCTTCACTTATGCCTAGCTCATAGATGTTCATAGATGTCTATGAATACCAGCGTCTGAACTGCTGATGATGGGTACTTGCTGATAGAGGCAAATGCTGATTTTGTATTGTTTTAGGCAATGCGCTTATGGAGCTAAGCAAGGACAAGTCAAGCATGAAACAAGTGGAAGGGCATGCCACTCAGTTTTTAAAGCTGCTGAACCATATTGAGAGAGAGCTGAACAACCAGATTAGCTACTTGACCCAAGTTTCTACTGGTAAGCATAGGCCTACAGATTTCAGTATGACAGCATTGTTTTTGACGCACCAGGGTAACCAGGTTAAGCCCTTATCAATGTCGCAGAGTGCTATTACACTGGTTTGTCCATAAGTTTGTGAAAAATCTTGATATGGAATGGGCTTTGTCAAGCTGCCAGTGTTCAAATGAACACCAACTTGTAGCTGTAAGTACGTAGTAATATGTTATGTTTACAGGCAGCTGAGGTTTTGTACCCCGTTGGCAATTTGCCAGACCTTATCCCCATAAGGATCATACAGGATGATTCTAATTACATTAATACACACTTCGGAGTGATTAAGGTCCAAGCCGTTTATTAGAAGGACTCTTAGTGACAACATCAAGATAAGGGGTGGGATTGGGGTGTTGGGGTCTATTGGCATTTTTTATGGTTGCAAATGTGTTTATATATGTGCAAAGACTAGAGCTGGCTTTAGGTTTTCTAGAAGTACAAGAAACAATATTAGAGGCCTTGACCTTTAGATTCAGTAATGGACTGCCGTTTCCTGTTGTATACGTACTTAGTTCCTCTCCTCATTTCAGGTCACTCCCACGAAGGTTCCTCCTATGCTTCCCAGAAGTCCCATGAGCTAGCTCGATTTCGATTGGATTGCATGCGATATCATATCAGTGAGCTAGATAACCTGAAAAATAGTAGAGCAGGCCGAATCGCTACTGCAGCTGCCCTGGCACCTCCCCCTCCACCACCCGTTCAGCCGGAAAGTATGCAGCAGCAAACACAGGTTAGTTTGAACTAGAACACTAGCTTCTAGATATAGGTCCGAAGACACTGTCACTTTCGTCTTGAAACGTCAAACACGAAAGGGTGGTTTGCTTCTACTTGTGATATAAATACTCTTAGCCAAAAGCTTTTTATATCCGGAAGTACGAGGGTATTTTTCTATT
The DNA here is from genome assembly GCA_023053555.1 of Branchinecta lindahli. Taxonomy (NCBI): domain Eukaryota; kingdom Metazoa; phylum Arthropoda; class Branchiopoda; order Anostraca; family Branchinectidae; genus Branchinecta; species Branchinecta lindahli. The sequence continues at coordinate 12,387,821 of JAKZAO010000004.1, read as the reverse complement.
ACCATTTTCGTGTTACCTTTTTGTAGGATTTTGATGTCTAGCTTTTAAGACAGAACTATTTTTTGCCTGTATTGTCTATTGGATTTACGCGGGAATCGGCAGCTTGAAATAAGTCTCGGTCTTGTCTTATTGTTTCTTCCTTGTCAAGGTTTAAAGCCGTTTTAATGACTCTGCGGACAAGTATCACAAATAAAACGCAGTCGAGAAATCTACCTACGATATGGCTGAGACTTGTTCCTGGATCAAGTCATCATTAGTTGCGTTTTTTGCCTTCATCCAGTTAACCGACCTACAAGATTTCCCACTATTAGTCGTTTTTTTCCTTCGGTTAACCGACCTAAGTTTTTATAAGCAAAAATTCTGATCGAATTCTACAAAAAATACATACGGTCAAAAATGGAATTTGGCATCGTCACATACGGCCAATGCAGCGATAATCAGCTCAACAAGCTGGAAACCATCCAAAATATGGCCCTACGGTCAGCTTTAGACCTGCACAAACATGCGTCAGGACCTCGTACACGGAAGATGGCAGGACTACCGTCAGTGAAGGAAAGAGTCGTTAAGCTAACGGTTCAACATTTTTCGAAGATTCAGGCTTACGGGCCCGAGCACATAGTCTACCAAAGAACCTTCAACGGAAACCCACCCAAAGGATCCATCCCGGCGTGGGACCTGTTTGAAACCAAAGTCCCCAACTGGACACTCAACAAGCTTTCCCCGTGCATTTTCACCGAAACCCCACCTTGGACCACAAGAAGACCGATCGTCTCCCTGGAACTCATGAAAGGGAAAAAATCCACTCATACCCCTCTCCAAGTACAAGCCATCTTCCTTCAAAAGTCCAACTACGACTACGGCGACCACCTCCACATTTTCACCGACGGATCCGTGAAACAGGGTAAAGCGGCTGCAGCAGCAGTGATACCGAGATACAGCCTGAAGATATCCCACAGACTCCCAGATGGTGCATCGATCCTGTCCGCAGAGGTAGCAGCGATTCTTGAAGCCCTCAAAGTGATCCTCGTCAAACCACCAGCGTCCAAAAAAGCTGTCATTTTCTCGGACTCCAAATCAGCGCTACTCCTAATCAGAAACCTCCACCAGAAAGCAGCAGACACTGACCTTACCAGACTACGGTCACTGCTCCTTAAAATCCACCTATCAGGCACAGTGATAGAGTTTTCAGCACATACCAAGCCACCAAGGCATCAAATACAACGAAGAAGCGGACAAACTAGCCAGCTCTACAATAGAAGGAACAACAGACCTACCGGCAGCACTAACTAACTTCAGGGATGTTCTGAGAAAACGGATCAGCTATTTACCCAAACCCACCCAACCTGCTGTCGCACCAATATTCAGAGACGCGGAGGACAACATACTCTATCTCAGAATCAAAAGTCTCGCTCTGATCTTCAGAAAGGAAGAATACCTGTTCAAACTGAGACCGGACCCTAGTTGCCGATTCTGTGCCTCCCATCCCGAAACTCTGCAACACATCCTCTTCAACTGCAAGAGCCCAGCCCCTCAAGCAGCAAGGATCAGGAGAATGACCAGCCAGTTTAACTTACCAGAAGACATCTCAACCATCGTAGACCTCGAAATCCCTCTCAAGCAACAGAGGGAAATCTACCACCAGATCATCACTGTTCTCCAAGAAAACAACATCTCGTAACTGCAGCAACGAAGAAGTAGAAGCAACCAAGGCCGAAAGGGATCCAGAGTGGAACCCAAGTGCCAGACATTTGAAGGAAGGAAGGAAGGGATTAAAGCCGATTAGCGCCGGCTTATTTTTCGGCAATGGCTTACCTCTTTGTAGTTGGTAAATATTTCAAGCATAGAGGGACAGGCGATAGAGGTACCGCAAATCTGTAAGATTGTTCTTTCGATGAAGTCCATTATCCGTGGACAGCGGACAAATTTTTATTTACGTATTTGTTTGACAAAGGGCAAAGAATTTGATCGAAAGATCACGACAATTTTGTACCTGATTTTTAAATAAATAATAATAATAATAATAAAAACAGAGCAATGCATTTTTATCGTGTTTTCAGGCCTATTTAGGTGAATAGTGAATACGTGATGTGTAAGTAGACTGTCGGGTCTCAGCCCTTTTCGGTAAAACTTTAAATAAACAAAAATCTCAACTGACTTATCCGTTTAGCGCCAACAAAGACCACCCACCCTTCTCTGTCTCTTCCACAACTTACAGGGACCTAATTTATGTTTGTGTGTGTGGGGGGCCTACCACAGGTACGTGAAAAGGTCCTAGGTCTTATTTTCTGTCCGTTTCTGAGTTCTTAGAAAGGGTCCATATGGTTCATAAGACCTACCAGCTAAGGGTTCATCAGTCACGTACTGTAGAGTAGTTAGAACTTCCGCCAATGAGGGATCCCAAAAGGTTTGAAATCGCCCACACTTGCTCTATACCGACTTAAACTGTCCCTCTTTTAGATGATGCAGCAGCAAGCTCAGACACCACCGTCGCAACAGTCCCAGCAAAACTTCGCCCCGCAGCAAATGGGCAACCAGAACATGATGGGTGGCATGCAGATCCCATCCGGCCCCATGAGTGCAGGGCAAATGGGACCCATGCCTTCAATGGGCAGCGGTGGGCCCATACCAGTTGGTCCCATGAGTCAAGGGCAAATAGCAGGTGGTCAGATGGGTCAGGGGCAAATGGGCCCAGGGCAGATGGGTTCCGGGCAAATTCCATCCGGTCCCATGAGTTCTGGACAAATGGGCCCAGGCTCAGGACAGATGGGCCAACAGCAGATGTTCCAGCAGCAGCAAATGAATCAGCAAATGCCGCAGTATATGAGCCCGCATCATTCCATGGGGCACCATAATATGATGAATCAGTGAACGCGTGTGGATCAGTGTTAATTGTGCTTGTACGCAACAGGTAGAGGTGATCCATTCCCGCACTTACGCGCCGAATGTTATCTGGACTAGTGCTATACCATATAGGGGTTTTCATGTTCGTTCACTTTGCGATGGAATGTACCGGACACGAAATTGAGAATAAGTGGTCGTACATTGACGTCCGGTCTTGCTTTATGACAGATCGTACTTTTTTCTATGCCTCTTCTATCTTACGGGCAAATTGAGTTTTCGAGAAGAATACAAACATATTATATGTCGCTGGTTAGTTAAGGTTTCAGCAGAACAGCAGCTTATTATTGTATGCTCTCGCTTTCGGACAGTCAGCAATGCGCCGCTTGTCGACTGTACAGAGGGATTTCACCCTACCCAACGAAAACGGATATTTCTACATCGTCATCAGAAAGTGCAAAAACAAATAATTTAACATTGTTAGATATAGGGTTTTCGAGTTAAGTCTGAAATCTGAATTATTGAGTTTGATAACCATTCTGAACTTCTAAGTTATTGGAAACATTTTTCCGACCCTTTCTTCATTGTTTAAATATGGTATTGGAGAAGAGAGAAATGAGATTTGGAGAAATTAGAATTGGAGAAATGAGATCCTGAAGATTTAAAACTCTTTCCACGAAGCAAGTCTCGCATCGTACTGGTCGATTTTTGCACCTTGGAGTCAAAGCCTGGCTTCTTAATTGGTCAGTACTACCAGTGTTGACTCCGTTCCGTTTTCGTTGGGTAGGGTGCAATCCCTCAATACGATAAGAAACAGATTGTGGATCCTCCACGATCAATCTTGCGGCCGTCGTGACCGTACTCGTCCATACCCGCGTGCTCTCATTGGCTGAAAATCGGCAAAATGACCGCTACGACAACCTACAAATCACTTACGACTGACCGTGGTGACTGAACTTCAAACATACGAGGATCGGATCCGTGTGATGTTACAATCAGAAGCGCGGACCTGTCTTGCCCGATTGGCTTGTCGACATAACGTCCCCATTCGAAAGTCCCCTGGCGGAACGTTCCCGTGACAAAACGTCCCCATGACAAAACGTCCCCGTGGCGAAACGTCCCCGATCAAAACGTTCCCTGGCGAAACGTCCCCGGCTATAGAATTTTTTTTTCATCGCTGAGGGATAACTAGGCCTATGAGACTACTGATTACGTCATCAGTTCAGACACAAAAATGTTCTCGGAATATGAACTTTTGAAAACCACGATGGGTTGACTACTTCAGTATTTAACCGATAGTCAAGGAACAAACCAAAGAGCTGATCCCGGCTATAGCCATTTCTTAAAGTTTAACCGAAAAGGGCTAGGATAGGACAATCTAGTTACCCATCACTTATTTACTTGGATTGGTTTGAAGACCCGCTGAAAATGAGTTACTTCGTTGTTCCGCTATTCACGAATAATCGATTTTCAAATAGTGGAATTTCCGTGTGATTTGTGGTGCCTCTATGCGCTTGTATTTTTGCTGTATGCCTTACGAGAAAGATTTATCAATTTTTCTTGTTCAGGCACTAAGCAATCTTCACCGATCTCACCACTGCCCACTGAAAAGCCGCATTTGTGTTAAAATTAAAATTTCCCGTGTCATAGTAGAATTTACGCTGTGGGGACGGCTGGAGATATTCTGAGCCTCGTAACTAGAGCAGATAGTGGAAAATAAAAAAATACCTTTGCAGAACCCAAATAATTCAGTGTATCCAATTAAATGACACACAAATGAGTTGGCTTTTCAGTTAAACTTTAAAGAAAGCGGAAAGATTTAGTAGTTTTTATATTTTATTTTATTGGTTTAGTTGTGTGTTAGTTTCGCTGCGATATCACTTAATGATCTCGATTTAGTTCGATATTTAATTTGGTGACATTTATTATTAAAGGATCAAACCCGTCTAGCCTAGATTTACTATGTCTGTCTACCTAACTAATCGCTCCACCCGCTTTCGTTTCCTCTCTTTTCATGTCATTTTTATCCAACATAAAGGCACTACGCTTATTCTTGCATTTTCCTTGTTTGACTCTCTTTGAGCCACAGCGGGCTTCCCCTTTCTCTGAGGAGCATATTGGTGCTCCTCCGATTGTGCATGTTGCTTCAAACGACCTAGAACTGATCAGTTACGAGTCAATTGTAAGGTATATTACACTACAAATTTTAACTGCAAACAATACATTTATGAAGCAACCTGTCCTATGTCCGATCTTTCCTGCTTATAAGGAATTTTCCCACACCTGTAATGCACACTCTGAAGTTGCTTTACCTCGATAATGCACCCGAAGATCGAGGCGAACTTAAAAATCTATGCTTGGGGACGTTTTGCCGTGGGGACGTTTTGTCATGGGGATGTTTTGACACGGGGACGTTTTGCCACGGGGACGTTTCGCCAGGGGACGTTTTGTCATGGGGACGTTTCGTCGGTAAGCCGCCCGATTTCCCCACCGCTTCTTAATCCTCGAGACAGCTGCCTATTTAAAACCCTAATCTGCGAATAAGTTTTTATTACCATTTTTTCTACACCGAATCTAAACACACCCGCTTTCGAATAATAGTAAAAGATCTATGTGCTCAAAGATTTACATACAAAAAAAACTACTTTCACCATTCGTAGCCCGTGATTAGCTACGAGGATACCGGTATTAATAGCAGGTACACCAACAATACCGTGAGTTGAAAACACTAACGCCAAGGGCACACAGCATTTTCGTCCATGCCATCTGGGGCATAAAATCGAACTCGCGATGTTCTATCCGCTGGAACTTTTCTCGGCTTGATTCAACGAATATTCGCCTTTCGCATAACCAAATACTTATACTCGCGCAGAAGACGATGCAGTATAAAACAAGAGTGTTGAAAGATCAGCGCGATTGCAAGCCAAACGAGGCATCCTAAAATGTCGAGAAGCGTTCGCAGAACATGTTTCCAGAACCAGGTTCAACCAGGGATCCATTAATTTCCTGTAATGACTCGCCATTCAGGGGGCTTGTCATTTCCTATGCTTCTATGTTGCCCGAACCTCTCCTAGTTTCCAAAAATTCCGCTTGGGTCCGGCCAAAGATACTCCTCCCTCAACGCGGAAGCTCTTCTCCAGCAGCCAATCCCAAATTTTGTCTATCTGGATAGTCGGGTGTTCTATCCCCGTGGGTAATTCTCGAACTATCTTACGTCCGGTCAAGAGCGCACCAGAAATCTCTTATTGACAAGCCCCCTGAATGGCGAGTCATTACAGAAAATTTATGAGTCCCTGGCTCAACTAAGTCGACTCTGGCGTTCTCGCTTTCAAAAAGCAAAGCGAAAATCCGCCACAGGCAAAAACTGACGGAAAGCCGTTGCGCCGGGGTCCCGTCATAACCCCCACACGTCATAACCCCCACACGTCATAACCCCCACAAAATCCGTCACTACGCCCACATTTTCCGACAGTTCACCCACACGTCACAAGGCCCACATTTTCCGACAGTTCGCCTACACGTCAGTTCGCCCACACGTCAGTTCACCCACACGTCAGTTCACCCACACGTCAGTTCGCCCACACGTCAGTTCACCCACCGTCAGTTCGCCCACACGTCAGTACACCCACTCCTAATATCCGACAGTTCCCCCACACGTCAGTTCGCCGACCGTCAGTTCGCCGACCGTCATAACCCCCACACGTCATAAACCCCACACGTCATAACCCCCACACGTCATAACCCCCACACGTCATAACCCCCACACGTCATAACCCCCACACGACATAACCCCCACACGTCATAACCCCCACACGTCATAACCCCCACACGTCATAACCCCCACACGTCATAACCCCCACACTTTCCGACAGTTCGCCCACAACAAAGACCCACCGCCAATTAATTCAGAAAACCCGACTGAGTCAACGGTCAAAACCCAGGGGACTAAATAGAAGGGGCCGACGTTTGCGCATTTAAATGAAGGCAAAAATTCATTCAGAATCGCCGGAAGCTTGCTGTCAGATCGGATAGCTTTGATTTCTTTTACGAAAAGAAAAAAAGACGAAAGAAAACACGCAGGGATCAGAGAAGGAAGCTCGTCCTTCTCGCTCGTTAAAGTTCATACGAGGTCCTGGCGGGTTGCATTTCAATCCCTTAAAGGACACGTCGTACTTATTATAGTAATTCATTCTGCTTCAGTATTATTTCCATCCATTCTCGATCCAGAGATGCTCAACTTCATAAGTGCATCCTATTTCCTCTATTAGCAACACACTGATCATCACGCTTGCCATGTTTCTTCTCTTTGCGTGACGTATTAGGCACCCGATCATTGTATACGAGGAGCTTATTCGTCCGAAGACCGGTTATGCAAATTTTGCCAAGATTGTCGTTCAAGGTAAGGGAGATGGAAAGAGGCCAAAAACAGCCGAAGCCGTGTGTAATTTTCTGTTAGCATATCTTAGTTGTAAAGTGGTCAACTACATCTGAGCAGAAACACAATGTAGTTCGAGGTTCTTTTACATCTATATCTTACTAAAATTTTGCTTCGGTAGAATAGATTTGATATTTCACTGCGAGAAGTCGAGCTTTCCATGCGATAAGGCTGCGCTTCATTTGAGGCCGGTTTGAGGCGGCAAAGTCATTCCTGGTGCGCGAGAAAATTAAAAAGGACTTGCCACCTCCAATAGGCCGCAAGTGAAGCGTAGCCTTATCGAATGGAACGCCCGACTCTATGCAGTGAAACTTATAGGACCTCTCTGCCTTTTCGATTATCCCTAGCTTACTTGTGGAATTACAAGTTTCAGAAATCCCCACCCTTCGCCAGTGTTTCCTTTTGCACCTACGGCTTTTTAGCACTTCTTCGACTTATTCTAGTTTGTCAGTCACGGAGCAAAGCCTCAAAGGTCCGCCAATTGACCTTTTAAAAATAAGTGAATGATAAGCTCCAAAATTTTATTTTTTTCATTTTCCAGGCTCTTTTTCTTTGTTTTTCCAGTTTTTAACCACGGCCTGCTGGCCCGGCCCGATACTGAAGTTTCCTGTTGGCGAACGGCACTGAGACTACCGAAAGCTTCTGTTTCTGTCCGGTCCGGCAATAATAACATTGAATATAATACTGCGGGTGTGTGTATCTGGCTCGGTCATTGAACATGCATCGTTATGTCAAGTGGGAGTGGGAGACACGAGGGGAGAAAACTAAAATAGGACGAGTATACCATTAAAAATGAATGCTTCGATTATTATTACTTCATATAAGTACAAGTTATTTTATTCATTTTTGTATGACGAAAAGGTCAAATTCGGCGGCAACGCTGTGACAGATACTTTTGAAACAATAAAATTCTATTCTATTCTAAGATAAAACATGGTAAAGAAGAACATTTCAAATATATTGAGCAAAAACTTGGTCGCAGAAAGGGACTAGAAATTTATGCACACGTGAAACAAAAATAAAAGCACAGACACGAAATTTACACGGTTTCAAATATATGGAGTGAGGAGAAGAGCAACAGTTAATAAAGAGACAAAAAGGGCATCTGCCGATTAAGCGATTAAGCGTTGGAGGGGGATTAAGGAAAATTTCTGGCACGCCTAGACATCAAACGGGTGGAGCGATTGGATGAAACTTGGAAGCTAAAAAGGTCATTTACCCTAGATGTTCCATTTTTGGCTCCCGGAAGGATTTGGCTTCGGGAAGTCGGAGTGGGGTGTCGGACATTACCCGGAAATGCTCAGATTCGAGTGAAACTTGATGGGTTGTAGGAGGAGATGCCATAAATGTCCCATTTCTAGGTTAAAACCGCGTCTTTCGACGGCGGGAGGTTGGAAGGGGGGTATTTGTGACGTTTTCATTTACTTTCTGTACTACCTACTCGTAGCAAGTGCCATATGAGCTCGTAACTCTGGTCGTAAAAGAACTTGAACTGTTCGAGCTACAGTAAGTTTTGTTTGCAGCCATTCTTAGAGTATACTTAGCAAAGCCGGAATAGGAAATTACTACAGAAACAGGCAACGCTTGAGATTCGCCCACACTTGAAGTGCAGGAAAAGGCTTATGAGGTCAGAAAAAACATGGTGAACAAGATCGACCCTAACCTTCTTGACACAACTTATAAAGCAGCGAGCGTCGACTTGAAGTTTAGCTTATTTTCTTCTTCTCAGTTTTACTATATGTTTATATGACATGTTCCTTTCTGGGCTGGCCTTGATGTTAATGTCCAGAAGTGTAGCCTACCGAGTAATCTAACAACCAAGAAAAACCTGAAGAAAAAAAGCTTTTTTTTCATGTGATTCCCAGACTTGTTGGCACAACCCGGAACGTACCGCCCCCCCCCCCCCTTAAAGGTTAACGGCTAGTGACGTTGGTTTTTATCCAGCGTAAAACCTTCACATTGAAACATAGCCTACAAACTGTAACTAGTCTCCTATCTGGGTACAGTACTGTACTGAACAACCCAGGACCGATTAGATTCGTCGCTGAGCATTAATTTCGGTTATTACCGAAAGACCCTTTCTCTACGGTTCAGATAGAACATACAATATCTGAATTCAGGCGAAAAACCTATGCATCGCCATCTCCATTTCCGGTATCCTACGGCACTCAATGAGATTTATCGGCACACTTAGGGCTCCGATGGTAGTTACGCCCCTGACTATATTAAGCGTTGTTGAAAAAAGAGTAAGAAAGCTGGCCAACAAAAGTTATAATTCTTATAATTTTCATTTCAATATGGACTAGTCCCAATCGTCCACCTTCGTTAACAACTTGTTTACAACGCCTTTCTCTTGCACATATTCTTCTTTTTGTGTCCTTCCCACTTATAAAACAAAAGTATCGAATCAATTAGCAAGCTTCTGACGATACTGAATTAATATTCGCCCTCATTAAAACGCGCAGAAGTCGACTTCTTCTTACGAATCCCCTGGGTTATGATCCCTTTCTTTTAATTGCATTCACTCGAGATTATCAAACTGGTGGATGGGTCATTATATGTGGGCGAACTGTCGGAAAATGTGGGTCTTCTGACGTGTGGGGGTTATGACGTGTGGGGGTTATGACGTGTGGGGGTTATGACGTGTGGGGGTTATGTCGTGTGGGGGTTATGACGTGTGGGGGTTATGACGTGTGGGGGTTATGACGTGTGGGGGTTATGACGTGTGGGGGTTATGACGTGTGGGGGTTATGACGTGTGGGGTTATGACATGTGGGGGTTATGTCGTGTGGGGGTTATGACGTGTGGGAGAACTGACGGATTTCTGAAGTGGGCGAACTGACGGTGGGTCAGCTGACGGTGGGCGAACTGACGTGTGGGCGAACTGACGTGTGGGGGTTCTGACGTGTGGGCGAACTTACGTGTGGGGGTACTGACGTGTGGGCGAACTGACGTGTCGGTGAACTGTCGGATTTCTCTTGTGGGTGAACTGACGTGTGGGGTTTATGACGTGTGGGGGTAGTGACGGCGACCCGTTGCGCCTCTACAACTTCTCGGGGACTTCCCGTGCACCGACTATGAGCGAGTTCCAACCCTCTACCAATAGTAACTATTAATTACTATTTCCGTTCCACCCTCACGAAAAGTTACTACGCTGACCGTTCCAGCCTTGTCGAAATAGTAACTAAGAGCGTGTTCCACCCCTCTACCAATAGTAACTATTAGTTACTATTTCCCTTCCAGCCTGACGAAAAGTTACTACGCTGACCGTTCCAACCTTCTCAAAATAGTAACTAACAGTAACTATTTGCTTACCACGCTCGGGAGCGTAGTAAGCGTAGTAACTACGCATCTCTGCAACCTGATTGGTCCGATCAGCTGGCGGCCTGATATTTGACCGAAAAATTAAAAAAGCGTTCCAACCCAGCGTAGTAACTACAGTAACTAGCGTAGTAACTACGGTGACTACGTAGTAACTACGGTTAGTAGGGTGGAACACGCTCTATGGATACCCCGACAAAACTGAGCAGAGCTAGAGCTACTTGCTGAGCTTTGAGTTGACGCCCGTTTACTTCTCTCTTCGCCGTTGCGCATTTCAGAGGAAGAAAACGTAGCAGGCGTGCATGACCCACGTCTGCAGCGCGTCATATGGGACGTCACACTGGTACACAACAAATAGCCTGTTTACTCTCGACTTTTCTTCTCCGGGGTTCTACTGCTCCGAGCTATTTGTAGAGGTAGTGAATGGTGATGTTCCGTATAGGTCCTAGCTTCGGGTCGTTACTTCTTATTTATTCTTGGTAACATGGTCAGATAGAAAAGCCTAAAATTTGGAGAACAATTTTCCCCGGACAGTCTAGTCTACAGCGAGCAGTGTTTTAGACAAACTCTGTAGAGGCTAATGGCCTATTTTGTGCACTGCACTTTATCATATTTTTCATTTGGACCGCCATCTGAGCATCGGAATTTTCATAACGGACTGTCCAGATTTTATACTGAATCCGATGGGACGAAAATCGAACTTCCCGATCTAATAGTAGGCTACCAATTCGGATTTTCTGGGCAATTCCACACAAAAATGCCCAGTGCAAACACAGCTTAAAAGAGTCTCAGAATGTTCTAAACGCCCTTCAAAATCAAGGTTACCACGAAAATGCTGTGGGCCATTACTGAACGTTAAAACAAAAATACTATCCGTCACCACTACTTAATAATAAAAGAACAAGGCATGCCAAGGTAAAATATCACATTTTTAGCACTACAGATTCAACAAACTTAGATACATATTATGCTGCTCCCATCCCAAACTTCAGCTATACACACACGTATCGCAGTAAATTTCGCACTTGTCATGCGGAATTCTTAAAAAAAAAACGCGAAAAATCCAGTGATGCGACGGACGTACAACCTAGAATTGCAGTATCAAATCACTTCGTGTTTCCGGATGAGTGTACTCGTGCACATGTTCAGTAAACGGATACCACTAACATCAACGAAATCTCCAGAGACCAGTCAATGCCGCAGAAATGTCAACATTTACTAGTTGGCTTAGAGCTTTTCTTGTATTCTGGCAGATTGGGTCCATAGCGTTACGTTTCTGCCGCAAACTCAAAAGGTGAATTTTCGCCACTCGAAATAGTACTACTGAGACCCTACCCTTCTTGACACGGGACGCAGCGTTCTAACCGCAGAAACGCATTTTGTCTGAACTAGGGAATCGACGTGAAGTTCAACTTAGGTCATTCGTTGCCGCTTTATCTGCTAACTCACTAAACACGTGAATTAGGGGATCCGAAGGGAGTAAAAATCATGGATCCCTTTATTGAAGCTTAGCAACTGTCATGGTATCTTGAGGAGTTCCAACTCGCCCGCTCGACGACCTTGTTTTTGTCTAAATTCCACTGATTTAGGATACCTATGATCTGCGTCCTGGCCTGGGGTGTTCGAGCAAGTCGCAGTAGCGTATCACATTCACGATCAGGCTTTCGTTCTTTCCGCCCAACTCTCCTTTCATCTCGGGCCACAAAACCACACTCACAACCCCGCAGCGCAATAACGGCTCCCGTGAACATGTGATTTAACAGCGCCTTAAGTGCACACTAAATCTTAGGTTCAGTGACTCAAATGCACACATGCATAGTGGTTTCCCATTTCATTTGTGAATTAAGAGTCGAGGTGAACACTTGATTTAAGCGTGATCATCAGAATACATAAAGTGCAGGTGTTATTAGCCTAAAATACACACTGGTCGATGCAACGGAATTTCGCAGTGGTCAAGAAAACTGATCAAACCATGATTTTCACAATAAATATTAACGTGTTGATGGAAATTGAAATGATCACAGCACTGAACTTTCACATCTGTGATCGCTCTGGGTTAACAGATTGGTTCAATCCAACGAGAGTAGCCATGAAGTATCTGAATATGGAATGAATCACCGATCACAAAATCTTTTCATCCTCTTCAACTCCCGAAACCATCGTGTTAGTGGAACAATGGATGGTGCACGACTTAGTTCTGGATTAGTGCTGATGCTCCGGTGAGCACAATTATCCAGACGGCAGCCTCTGCAGCGCATTCGTGAATCAAAGTGACAAGTTTCTCTGCACCTAATTTTCAGTTTTGATTCCGGTTTCCAGCATCACGAACGAATCTGAATTTTTAAATGACGTTATCCATCTTTTCATTTTCCGCCTCGAACATTTTGACGTGATCCAGCTCTTTTCTGAAGTAGTCGATTGTCAACTGCAGTCCGTCTTTTAAAAGTACCTGAAAAAGAAAAAGTCTATTACGCTCGGCAAAGTACGATTTTTGGTAAGTACTCAGTGCGTTGTCTAAATAATTCATGAAACCAGATTGTGTGTTACCCGATTGTGTGCGTGCTACGGATGATGTGCTAGAATCAGAAAACTGCGATGCATGTGTTGTAAATGCTTCAACCTTTGTACTTTTTTCCTTTTCTTGTCTCATCATTTTGGCGGAATAAAAGCATTTCATTCAATCATTGACCGGTCCTCTTTTTTATTTTTATTGGGTATGATACGGGGCAAACTGAATAATGGACGATTCTACAGAATTTTTATGATTCAATATAATAGGCTAGTAATAATAATGTATTAATATATTTGCACCAAAAAGGCATTCGCGTCCACAAATTTCTGACAACATCAGATATGTTCAATAAACTGAATGCCAGCTGAGTCACTGAGCCGGTGGTACGCGCACCCAAAGGGGTACGAGAGGGGTATGGGGCAAGCGGTATGCGAAGGTCCCAAATCAAGCTACTCTGTAAAAAAAAAATCTTGCAGTATTTGCTACTGGGATTAATCTTGTCTTTACTGAGGTAAGATTATCCCTAATTCGGATTAATCTTATCGCAATAGAGAGATAAGATTAATCCCAGTAGTAAATACTGCAGCCTTAAATATTCCTTCAGCCCAAGCTGATTGCGAACCACATTTGACAGTGCAAAACGGATAAGTCAGCTGAAATTTAAATGTCGGCATTTCTGGGCTACTGTAGTTCCGTACTTTGAGGAAAAATATTCCTTCAGCCCAAGCTGACTGCGAATCATATTTGACAGTGCAAAACGGATAAGTCAGCTATCCTTATTCGGAGAAACTTTTTACAGTGTAGTCTATAGCTTTAATAATAATAATATAGCTTTATTTATGCCAAAGGCCATATAACGCACAACGAACAATACTTTGCTTCTGTCGTTTTTGGGTCCCCTAACTCAGTTTCAGTTTTGTCCTCAAAATGAGAAACCCCACCGTACGCAATTTCAGATTAAAGTGCCATATCAATGATGGACCCTTTTTAACCTTGATTAGGGGGATACGCGGTACAGAAAATGCTGGGAACCACTGAGCTAGATGACGGCCTGTCTCATTAATATTTTCTGCATTTATGATACTTTCAGGGAGATAATTCCAGTATTCAACTATCCGGTTTCTGAAGGGACTTTCCGATGTCTTTTCGTCTATCATCCCTAGCTCCCATATAGACTGAAGACCTGAGCACACTGAGGTGATAACTCGCCTTTTAGGCAAATTGAGTTAAGCACCATTCGGTACAAATCTTTGCGCTCTTTCATCCTGTGCTATAAGACTCTTCGCCAGATCACCCCCTACTGTGAGTCGACAAAGGTGATCACTACACTGTCAGAAGTTTCATAACAGATAGCGCATAACACTTTCAAGAATAACACTTTTTCACTTAGAATAAAGTGCTATGACCAATTAAGTTTAAACTATTTCGTGCCTAGATCTCCAAAAACACCTTCAATTGGTAAAAATACTATCGGGAACGAAAGAAACATAACAGATAACATCCCGAAGTGTTATCTGTTGAAACCGGGCATCCTTCTGTTGTCGTTATGTAACTTCTGACAGCGTAGTATTTTTTACCAATTGAAGGTGTTGTTGGAGATCTAGGCACGAAATGGTGTAAACTTAATTGGTCATAACACTTTATTTCTAAGTTAAGAGGTGTTATTCTTGAAAGTGTTATGCGCGATCTGTTATAAAACTTCTGACAGTGTAGCTTTAGGTATACTAACTTCCCAAACTTTGAACGCGCTTATTTCGAACCTAGCAAAAAGTGAGTTGAAATCCCGCCTTTCGTCATTGTTTCGTTTTGTACCTACCACTTTTTCGGCCGAGCCGAGTTTGGCCAGTCAAGCAACGCAAACTTCGCCGAAAGCATCAAGATCCGCCAACAACTCTTTCGCAGATAAGGACTTGATAAGCTTCAAAATGTTTTTTTTCATTTTGCAAGATTCGGAAGGCCATCAGTTTCATCGTATGTTTTGGATTTATTCTCTTTGCTTGGTTTTCCCACTTTCACGGCGCGCACAGTTTTCAAATATTTTGCGTCCAGCTGCCGCTTCGCAGAGCTAACAAGAAGATCGATAATTTCACGTGGGAATTGTAATGATATTTTCAAAAAACGATATTTCTGAACTGGTTCTTTAAATCAACTTGGGAGGGTTGTTTTGTTTTACATGTCCTTTGTTGCATAGCCTTTTGGCTCAATAAACTTTATTATTGTCATAGCTAACGATGTCGGAACATAGAAGCTTACCTTCGGTTCCCAACCCAGTTCGGTCTTTGCCCTCGTAATATCCGGTCGGCGTTTTTGTGGATCGTCTGTCGCCGCAGGCAGATGCTTAATCTGGCTCTTGCTACCGATCACATCTCGAATATGGATAGCAAAGTCGCCAATCGTCCTTTCAACGGGATTTCCAATGTTCACAGGAAGCGTAAAGTTCGAGTTCATGAGACGTATGAGGCCGTCAACGAGGTCACTGACGTACTGGAATGATCTGGAATAGAATGAGCAAAGTTCATACGTAATTCGTAACAGCGAAACACAAGTGTTTATAATTAATATAATTAATAGTGCTTATAATGTGTTTATTTCGTGCTTTTATTTAACGTTTTGACATCCCAGGCTATTTTAACGGATATTGGGAAAAATAAAATGATTCTGATTCTGAAGTCGGCTGGGTTTCTAGTTGGAACTGATAAAACTGAGCCAAATGACTTGGAGCGTGTTCCATCCTACTAACCGTAGTTATTACGCATGACGTCACAGATCCTGGCTTCTTGGCGTCAAGACTGGAACGCATTTTCTTTTTTCGGCAAAAGATCGTGCCACGGGCTAATCGGACCAATGACGTCGCAGAGCTGCTTAGGCTAACTAGGCTCCCGACCGTGGTAAGTAAATAGGTACAATTAGTTACTGTTTTGAGAAGGATGGAACGGTCAGCGAAGTAACTTATTTTCACGAGATTGAAACGAAAATAGCAGCCTAACTAATAGTTACTATTGTTGGAAGGGTGGAACACGCTCTTGGTTGGTAAACGTCCCGAGAAAATAACTCCTCCTAACGAAACGTCACCATGGCAAAACGTAATCACGACAAAACGGTTCATTGGCCAAATGTCACCACAATTATTTTGAAATAATTGTAAGTGCAGAGTATCGCATTTTTAATGTTTATGTATCAGTTAGAGTTATGAATAAAAATATTGAAAAGAGTTCCCCATGACAATACGTCCTCACGGCAAAACGTCGCCATGACAAAACGTCCTCATTAAAAAAAAAAATATCCCAAGCGCTGGTTTTCTATTTCACCTCGGTTTTCAGAAAAAAAAAATCAATTTCAAATAGCATAAAAACAAAACACAAAACTAAATACTACAGAATATCTGCGCTTTACTACAACTTGGTTCCCGACACCATCAGTTGACCCACACAAGAACTGTCGGGAAACATAAATAATTCTTCCCCCAATATTTTGAGGGCGGGCTTCATCTCCTAGTAATTTTTTTAGAATTAAAAAAAAAAAATTCAAGCATGTAGGCGAGCAATGGACGCAAATATAAAAATGCGGCGTTTTATTTATCCTCTAGCGAACCAGAGTCTTCATTTTAATCGACTTGGTTCGACACATGTTTTTGGCGTCTATCTGTTAACATCGCCAAGAAGATGGTCAAAATTGACTGGATTGCACAGCTGTCTGAATACAAACTTAACGATCAGCTATTTCCACTAAAAATTAAACACGTATGCCACAACCAGTTGTCTAGCGCAATCAAAGGATACATGACTGCTTCTAACAGGAACAGGTCTGGAGCATTTGTCTCGTAAAGAGCAATTGAGGATAAAACGCCACCAAAACGACCCAACTGGAGGAAAATTTTTAGTTCAGTTCATCCACAAAATAAAGAATGACAAGTTTCACTGCGTCCGCCCCACCACAAAGCTATCGCCTGATAGTGCGGACAGATGATAAGGCTATTTCCAGCCAGATTGTCTAAAAGTGTCATTGCAAAGTAGAAAAAATCCCAACACTTTCCGTACGGAACTGATGGTGATGACGAACATTCTGGAAGGAATTCCGTGACCGTCTATCAGAAGCCTGACAATAGGTGGCGCTTAAAAGGACGATTTCAAATACTCTTAGTTGCGTTTTCAGACACTTGTGTTTTCCCTCAGTTTAGCAAAAAGCGTTTGCAATTGCCAGAGTCACACACAGTGTTCTTGCGTCTATGTTTCAAGCGTTTTAAGCCTCCGTATTATGCGCGGGTTTAACACCGATTATCCAGAACACGCAACTCTCCCCAATAGCAAGTTACGTTACGTGTTTAGACGTTAGACTCAAGAGTAAACACGGTGGGATGAAAATGGGTATTTGCACATTGGTATTAAACTCCGTGTTAAAATCGATTCTGTCTGAAAACGCAACTCTTCATGACTAACTCTCCTTGCCGACGCAAAATCGCCGGGTACCTAGCGGAAGAGTCAGAAGCGGTATCACCTCGGATATCAGAGCTGCTCCCAAAGATCGCCGTGATTGTTTGACACTGGATTTGAGTTGTTAAGTTCGAGTCGTTACGGAGACGTTTACTCCTTCTTACTGAGGATCACCGGCGTGTTTGGGACTTAGTGATATAGAGTCTTGACGGTATCTCAAATTTTAGAGGAAAAACTTTCCCCTTTCGACCATGAAATGGCGCTTTTCACCTAGCGCTCTTCACATGTGACAAAACTCTCTATCTCCGTAGCAGCAAGAACAAATAAGCAACAGAACCTCCGTCACACCATCTCTGTAATCCGACCATGCTGAGTCAAATAAATCCCTGTATCCTGCCCGATGCAAACGAGCGGCGGGTAGGAGCTACGCGAAAAATCACAATTCATTAACCTCTACAAACAACTATGTCGCAGTAAAAGCTCGAAAAAGAAATTTTCTAAGTAAAAGCCGATTGGTTAAATTGTCTGGACGCGCTACAGAGCGGGTCAGCGCGCCTACTGCACTAATTACTTCGATATGCGCAAAGGCGAAGAGGGAAGTAGACTGGTAGTGACTCAAAGCTCAGCCAATACCTCTAGCTCAGCTCAGTTTGTCGGGGTATCCATCCACAGTCGCGATGGGACCTAAGACGGAGGTTCTATTGGCTCATTTGTTCTTGGTAGCAGCTGCTTCGATTTGGCTCTAATTCCTACAGTGCGGGGACAGAGCATTACTACTGACTCAATTTGAGAAAACGTCGCATCAGCTTTTGGACAACCAGCGTCGAAATAGTGATATAATTCACCTGAATTGACCAATGACTTTTCTCAAACCGGTATGTATGATCATCCTGTGATCCACAGTTAGTTATTTTACGATAATCATCACACACAGGAAGTTAGCGGTGGGTATGACTTCATATCTACCTCCAGAGAGGTTGATTATTAAGTATTTCCACCGCTAGCTTTTTGTGTTACGGTTATCATAATATAACCTGTGGGACTTGTCATGATATGAATGACAAAAGTTGTCTCGTTTTATACCGGAATCACAAGCTCGAGGACCGTTTAAAAATATCCACCTCGCTGCGCTCGGCAGATATATTTCATAACTAGCCTCGCCTTCGGCTCGGATAGATTATTTAAAATGGCCGTCTCGATGCTATTTTCCGATATCAACCTGAATGTCAGAAGTTGACCTTTAATAATTTTTTTTATATATAACCGATTCTAACACGAAAAGGTCTGCAGTATGTAAGATAGAACCAGAACACAGTGAAAGTAAAAAAAGATCACTCCGTAAAGACTCAACCAATGTCCATTCTTGAGTTTGCTTAGCTATCACAATTAAATCATACTTGTTTTGACATACCTCGTTTGCGATCCATCTCCATAAATGGTGATGTCCTCCCCTTGCAACGCTTGGATGATAAAGTTGGAGACAACACGGCCATCATTGAGATGCATGCGAGGTCCATATGTATTGAAAATTCTTGCCACTCGAACGGACACATTTTCTTGCTTGGCGTAGGCATAACTAAGCGTTTCAGCGACACGTTTACCCTCGTCGTAACAAGCTCTTGGACCTGAGAAGGACCAAGTTAGTTATAAGAAGATAAATCACACATAATCAAAACACTCAGTCCATTCCTGGACGCCAAGAACCACAATCTTTACAATTTAAACATAATACGCAGAGTGGTCACTGCTCCTACTCTCAAACACAACCTTACCTCTCAAAACACTCAGATATGACAAAAGATCGATAACATAGAGTCCAGATCGCAAATAGAGGCGCCAATTCAGTACACCTTAGGAGTTAGGGGGACGCAGAGGTGTCACGTGTGTGTGTGGGGGGGGGGGTGTCTGAAAATCAGTCAACGTTGTAAACCATATTTCATGTGTGTTTGTTATAGGCCTAGTATGGGTTTCCTCTCGGCAACCAGGAATGAATTTGGGGCTCGTTACGCACAATACATTGACCAATGTGTAGAAAAATTGGGAAAACATTAGAAACTGGAGCGGATTCGTAAGATTCAAGGTTTGGAATTCGTGTCTGAATCCAAATCCAGCCTGACAAGCAGAGGATTCGAATTCGGCAAAAAGAACAAATCCTGGATTCGAATCCGAATCCGGATTCGCCCATCTCTGTTTGGGAGTGAGTAGCCCCTCGCCGCGACATTCAGACTTGTTTATCGAGACTCTCAGCACTTCTTTACGAATTCATGCCTAAATCTAACGGACCAAGGGCAAACGTTTTGATGAGATTAAAAGCCAACGAACTTCGACACTCCTTGAAATCTGAGCCAAATATAGCTTTATAGCTTACCTCTGGCATTTAGAATACTAATTATATTCGGTTAGTAATTTTAAGCATGAACGGAAGAGAATTCTTTTAAAATAAGGTTATTTTTGTAACTGTAATGTTGTCGTAGCTTCTTTGTTTTTCCGTCTTATCTAGTGTTTTATTCCATTTCTATCTTTTCCCCTACTCGTCTACGCTTTGTGCTTTTTGATGGTTGAAAAAAAAGAATTGTAACGGTTAGTACGTTATTTTAATTACTGGGATGGACTACTCCGTTTCTTATGCGTGTAGGCTACCTGTACAGGATATTTGTAAGCTCACAGAATTTTCGCCCGATTTTCTAAGTAGTTTCAGGCGCCACTCGTAAGTCTATATTTTAGGCTCTGTCCTCTTGGACGGTGAACGATCGTTTAGGCTTTAAAAAGAGTCCCGGCCGTGAGCTTGTTAGTGATTTCATTAGTCGTTTAGCGTAAGACGAACACACGGGTTCATCACCGGTAGCTCAATGGCTGGGAAGTGGGAGCATGTCCCTTCGCAAACAAGCACGTCGTAGCTCGATTCCCGTAGTAAGGTTTTTCGTTTTCTTTCTCTAGGATTGTTGCGATTCCAGGTTACCAATCCTAAAGCACCAATGACACAAGTGTGAAAGATTTGATGCCCTTTAAAGTTTAACTGAAAAGCCAACTCATTTGTGTGTCATTTAATTGGATACACTGAATTATTTGGATTCTGCAAAGGGATTTTTTTATTTTCCACTGTCGGCTCTAGTTATGAGGCTCAGAATATCTCCAGCTATCCTCACAGCGTAAATTCTACTACGACGCGGGAAATTTTAATCTCAACACAAATGCGGCTTTTCAGTGGGCAGTGGTGAGATTGGTGAAGATTGATTAATGCCTGAACAACAAAAATTTGATAAATCTTTCTCGTAAGGCATACAGCAAAAATACAAGCGTATTGAGGCACCACAAATCACACGGAAATTTCCACTATTTGAAAATCGATTATTCGTGAATAGCGGAACAACGAAGTAACTTATTTTCAGCGGGTCTTCAAGCCAATTTAAGTGAATAAGTGATGGATAACTAGATTGTCCTATCCTGGCCCTTTTCGGTTAAACTTTAAAGACCCCTTGTACTATTTACTGTTTATGTTGCAGTATGGTATTTAAAAAGTTGTTGAATACTTGATAACTAGGCTCTGCTTTCAATAAATCACACATGTTGGGTGTTTTAAGACTTTTTTTTCCGAACCCGTTGATATCTAGCAGAAACTGGGAAAAAAAATTCACGTAACCGTTTTTTCTGGTTTCCCATAGGGTGATACGGTACGCATCGAAGGTAGCGAAAAAGGCAATTGAGAACATCAGTGAGATTTCGTTAGAGGGGGTTAGAATGTAGAAAATCGGGTCTTCGGTTTAACAATGGATGATAGATTAGGGGTGGCATTAGTATTATCGGTGAGACTGGTTCTTTAAGGCTGGTAACGCAGGATAGAACTAGGTACTTACATCAGTGTGTAGTATTAGGCTATTGGTAATTAGAATAGTGGTTAAATAATATATGAGGCCATGGCTTTTCGTGCATTAAATTCATTCACTCACAGAATATACAAGTACGTCTGATTTTAACGGGCGATTTACCGAATATCAATTCTGTTCTTCCTTTTATTTTTTACTTATTTTGTCCCCTGTGCCAGAGCCCTCAAATTCTCGAACTGCTGTGTTCCTTTGTGACCTCATTACCCAACGATACCGTCCACTCGAGTGATTTCAACGGTAGGATGCTAACTCAAGAGAATGACGAATTGACTTATAACAATTGTTTGAAGTCATTCAGTTTCGAAGTCCTCATTACCGTGACATTACGGTACTACACTGAGCCGAGCCTGGTACAGCAGACCAGATCAATCAACGGCACGGTATAGGCCTGCATAGTGTCACTGACGGCGGCTTCGTGCAAATTACAGTGCAACATAATAATCGCTTGTAGGCATATCCAAAGACAGTAAACTATTGTCTTTGGGCGTATCTTCTTCTTTAGCCCAATGTAATAACTGGAAGAATCCGGATAGTCCATACCAAAACGAGTACAGTAATCTTCGGATTAAAATCCCGAACCCACTAGGACGGAGGAAACTGAACTTCATATTTGAACCATTTGACAAGGATGCGCAAAAATCGTCACGACTGAACGGCTCGAAACAAATTATTTAGGTTACGATTCACCGGATTCACCGCGCTAACGAAAAAAGACGCGACGAAAGAAGACGCGACGAAAATTTGACCTCCCAATACTCTTGATGACTATCTCTCCTTGCCGATGCAAAATCTCCGGCCTCTCAGGGTACCTAGCGGAAGAAAGGCAGAAGTGGTATAACAGCTGCTCCCAAAAATCGCCATGATTGGTTGATGTGAGTTGTTGAGTTTGAGTCGTCACGGAGACGTTTACTCCTTCTTCCTGGGGATCACTGGCGTGTTTTGGACTTTGTCCTATAGAGTATTCACAGAGAGCGAATTTCGCCGAGTCTGACGAGACATCATGGACATTCCCCAATACGCTCCGTGAATAAAGAAGCAAGACACCGTACAGCTTCAAACAAATAAGGATTTGACTTGAATAAGGAATTGAGTTTCAATTCACTCAATTTGAGTTTCAACCTGATCCTACGGCGATAAGGAAATCGCTGAAGCTTGACCATCGTTACAATCTTGTTCAAGCAATTTTCACGCTGTTACCCACTTTGATGAACGGAATAACCGGTTGGATTTCCATTTTGATGGTATCTAACTGCATGATACAAGTCGCAGCCAACAAAAAGCTCGGATTTCAGACCCAAAATATTTACAACGAACTGGATCAGGCAACATCTTGGATCTATAAGCTTGGTACGGTACCCATAAAACGAGGAAACACGAATTCGCGTAAGGAGTCACTAGCGGGAAAAAAAATCGCGCCGCTGCCATTTTAACTCGAAGATTCTTTTTCGCGTCACGTCGCGGAAAAGATTCGCGTTCTTATTCACCAAGCTTGACATAAAAGGAAAAGGGAATATATACTTTGAGCTTCTTGGAGCTTTTGGCCTTCACTCTCACAGCACCCGAGCTTCATAACCGGAGATGAGATTCTGAATTGAAATGAACTTCATTCACTGAATATTTTCCAGCTTGAGCGGCTTGAGCCTGAAGAGGAACCCTTGCCAAGAAGGGCCGAAATATAGCTCCAACAAAATATAGCTGACTTATCCGTTTTGCTTTGTCAAATATGATTCGCAGTCAGCTTGGGCTGAAGGAATATCTATCCGATCGTAATTTTACCGTTGTTTCTGAGATCCGAAAACGTAAGTAAAGGAATATTAATTTGGGTAACTGATCACGGTCGAGGTGTCGCGGCCTGGAATTCTAGCCCGGATTTCGGTGCAATCATCGCCATACGGAAAGCCGAATTCGTCTAAAATCCGGCTGGCAAAACCTAAGTGTCTGTCCGCGCCACAAGTCGGTCTCCTGTTCCGGTTTGCCACAAAATACACGTGGCATCATCCCAACTGGTCTACACGTGGCGTTTTACTTGAAAGTCGTTTGAAACGTAGCCTATGCAGGTCGTACATCATTCATTGTGTTCAATCCAGTTTTGCGCTCAGAATCTAAGACGTGACTTTTGGGTTCATTGTCCTACTTGTTATTAGTCGACAAATAAAAGTATAATTCGCGAGGTAGTTTTTGGGATCCCATAACGTTAGTGACGGATACCTATGACATCGTAAAAGTTGTCCGTCTGTCCGGTGTCTGTCTGTCCGTCTGTAAGCACGATAGCTCTCGAAGGGAATGAGATATTTTGATGAAACTTGGTGTGAGGATTCTTTGGGTTTTAAGGGGCAAACAAAATATTTTGAAACAGCTAATGTGATAGTCGATTATGGGGTAAGAAGACATGCTGAACACGATGGTGAACACCGTTTTCTCGCCGAACAAGTAGTTCGCCCGGAATCCGGCCAAAACCGGAAAGTTTGTTAAAAGTAAAAGTTTTATCTGAAGTTGGTTAGATGTTCGATTTAGAGGTAAGAAGACATGCTGAACACGATGGTGAAAACTATTTTCTCGCCGGACAAGTAGTTCGCCCGGAATCCGGTCAAAACCGGAAAAAAAAAAAAAGAAACAGTTATAATAAATAATTATACCTTCGAAGAATTAAGTACAAAGTTCTTTTGGAGGCGTGATGTTGCAGAAAAGCCCGATTCGTTTGAGTGAATAGGCTGGAGGTTGCCAGAAAACCCGATTCGTTGGAACGGATAGGCTGAAGGTTGCCGAAAAACCCGATTCGTTGGAGCGAATGGAAAGGCAGCCCGGTTCACTTTAAGCGACACGGCTGGGGTCTTGAGATCGTTTTTGACGCAAATCTTTTTAAGATTTTTCCTTGAAGCGAATGGAAAGGCAGCCCGACTCGCTTTAAGCGACACGGCTGAGGTCTTGAGATCGTTTTTGACGCAAATCTTTTAAAGATTTTCGCTTGGAGCGAATGGAAAGGCAGCCCGACTCGCTTTAAGCGACATGGCTGAGGTCTTGAGATCGTTTTTGACACAAATCTTTTAAAGATCTTTTGGAGGCGTGATGTTGCAGAAAAGCCCGATTCGTTTGAGGCTTGATTGGAGGCGTGATGTTGCAGAAAAGCCCGACTCGTTTGAGTGAATAGGCTGGAGGTTGCCGGAAAACCCGATTCGTTGGAGCGAATAGGCTGGAGGTTGCCAGAAAACCCGATTAACCTGGACGTTACTTGAGGCTTGCGATGGAGCACAGAACGATATTTTTCGAATAGGAGGAGTGTGTCATTAGTTCCATAAGTTAGTTAATTTATTTATAAAGTTTATGTTGCCATTGCGCACGGGCTTTTTTGGTAATATATTCTAATAACACCAGCACACCATGCACTCCCATGATATCAGATGTTACAAGAGCCAGCCGTGCGGTAAAAACTGAGCCGTGCGGTAAAAACTGAGCCGGGCGGTAAAAACTGAGCCGGGCGGTAAAAACTGAGCCGGGCGGTAAAAACTGAGCCGGGCGGTAAAAACTGAGCCGGGCGATCTCCAAAAAAAATAATAAAATACATCACTTTCAGGAGGAAAACT
This sequence comes from Branchinecta lindahli, assembly GCA_023053555.1. Taxonomy (NCBI): domain Eukaryota; kingdom Metazoa; phylum Arthropoda; class Branchiopoda; order Anostraca; family Branchinectidae; genus Branchinecta; species Branchinecta lindahli. The sequence goes on along the minus strand of JAKZAO010000004.1, from coordinate 12,362,820 downwards.
AATTGGGCAGCAGTAAAGTTGCAGTCTAGGCCACCTTGCAGTAGTGATAGCCAACACAAACAAGACCAAAGGTTCCGATGGGATCCCAAAAATTCAATATTTGATCCAGACAATTAGGTTTTGTCTTCGCCAGATCCAGTCATCGCCAGGCCAAACAGCTAATCATTAAGAAATCCAAGCTCCGATATGGATTCAACATGTGCGTTTACCTCTATAAGTCGATCGAAACGATCCTAGCTTACTTCTGTGAATTTTGCGGTTCTGGCGAAATTCAAGAACTACTTGTCCGGCGAAAAACTAAAGCTCAAAAACGGATTCACCGTATCTCCTTACCCCTATATCCAACATCTAATCAACTTAAAATAAAAATTTAACTTTTAACAAATTTTTCGGTTTTGGCCGGATTCCGGGCGAACTACTTGTCCGGCGATAAAACGGTTTTCGTATTCTTGTTCAGCATGCATTCTTGCCCCTTCATCAAACATCTAATCAACTTCAGATAAAACTTTAACTTCTAACAAACTTTCCGGTTTTGACCGGATTCCGGACGAACGACTTGTCCGGCGAGAAAATGGTTTTCATATTCTTGTTCAGCATGCCTTCTTACCCCTATATCGAACATCTAATCAACTTCAAATAAGACTTCTACTTTGAACAAACTTTCCGGTTTTGGCCGGATTCCGGACGAACTACTTGTCCGGCAAGAAAATGGTTTTCATATTCGTGTCAGCGTGTCTTCTTACCCCATAACCGACTATCACATTAGCTGTTTAAAAAAAATTTGCTTGCCCCTGAATTTAAACCCCCTCCCCCACCGCTAAATGTAAAGCTACAGGGCCCATCTACGAATTCGACCTTACTCTTGACCCAAAGAATGCTCACACCAAGTTTAATCAAAATATCTCATTCCCTTCGAGAGTTATCGTGCTTACAGACGGACGGACGGACGGACAGACGGACGGACAACTTTTGCGATGTCATAAGTATCCCTCCACTTACGTTTTGGGATCCCAAAAAGCGCCATGCAAAAGTACCAAGTGGTGATATGACAAAGTCAGGATGAGTGCTAACAACCAAGAACCATTAGCCTAGGTAAACAGCCATGCCTCACCTATAGATCTTGGAAATTCTCATCTTGGAGCAAATCTGGCTTAGCTCGTGTGAAAAAATCCAACCAGAATTTTGTCCAACGTTGCGTCGGTCGGCATGCCGGCAGTGCTTTTCAAATATTACGCGAGGCATTACAGTGCTGTCACTTGCGCTTGCTCGCTTGCGCTGCACAGTGTACTAGTGTTATAATAATTATCACCCTTGCTTGTCTTCGGGCGATAGCGGAAAATTTGGCCCGCGGGTAGCATGATAGGCTGATATCGCCCGAGCGACAGCGAGCTATCACCCTATAGCGGAACCCTATAATATATATTCTATTCATGGACACGACGGTATAAGTACCGACACTACATGGACACGACGGTATAAGTACCGACACTACATGGACACGATGGTATAAGTACCGACACCACATCGTACACTTTCTGGCTTTCGACGTAGTGTCGGATTTTGTCCTCCTAGTAACGTGTCCACGTAGTGTCGTACGACGTACTGGCGTGTCTACACTGTTGTACTGGTGTAGACACACTTTACACACCAATTTTTACAAACCAATCAGAATTAGTGAGGCGTCGTTTTTTATACCACTGGCATTTCTGATGCTTTTAAGAAACATCAGGTTTCTGTAAATTGTACCTTACCTTAACTTACCTTACCTTACACACCAAAGGGCTAACAAAAGATAACTTACCAATTGGGTTTACATGACCCCAATATGTCTCCGGTTGGGGATGTACTTCCGGGTCTCCGTACACCTCTGAAGTACTTGCAATCAGAACCTTCGCCCCCACTCTTCTCGCAAGACCAAGCATATTAATCGTACCCACGGTGTTGGTCTTAATGGTCTTAACCGGATTGTACATATAGTGGGGTGGGCTAGCGGGGCTAGCTAGGTGGTAAATTTCGTCCACCTCAATAAAGAGGGAGTTCACTATATCGTGGTGGATTAGTTCGAAGTTCGGGTGGCCGATCCAGTGTTCTACGTTTCTTTTTCTACCGGTGAAGAAGTTGTCGGCGACAATCACCTCGTGTCCTTCTTCCATTAGGCGGTCGACGAGGTGAGAGCCAACAAAGCCGGCACCACCAGTGATCTGAAAGGGAACCAAATTAGGCTCAGCGGGAGGGGTGGAAAACCCTATCTTCTCCTCCTAACAGAATTCCAAGTACCAAATTTAGAAGTGAGACGGGCATTCGCAGTTTGGAAACCGATCGCGCTCGAACCTGAGATTTCCAAAAGATGTTTGTTGAAACCTATACTCCCTCCCTCCCCCCCCAAAAAAAACATGCTTAAAGTTTAACTGAAAAGCCAACTTATGTTTGTGTCATTTAACTTAATGCACTGAATTATTTGGATTCTGCAAAGGGATTTTTGTATTTTCTACTATCTGCTCCAGTTATGACGTTCAGAATTTCTACGGCCGTCCCCGCAAGGAAAATTCTACTATGACACGGGAAATTTTAATCTCAACACAAACGGGGCTTTTCTGTGGGCAGTGGTGAGATTGGTGAAGATTGCTTAATGCCTGAAGAAAAAAAAATCATAAACCTTTCTCGTAAGGCATGCAGCAAAAATACAAGCGCATAAAGGTACCACAAATTCCACCATTTTGAAAATCGATTATTCGTGAATAGTGGAACAACGAAGTAACGCATTTTCAGCGGATCTTCAAGCCAATTTAAGTGAGTAAGTGATGGGTAACTAGATTGTCCTATCCCAGCCCTTTTCGGTTAAACTTTAACAAGAACAAAATCAGAAATAGTCTACATTCTCGCCCATCACCAAAACACAGAGGTTTCAAAAAAAGCTTTGTACCAGCGTTCGTTGACTTCGGAACAAACAGTACTATCATTTTCTCTGGTAGTGTTTTATTTATTCTTATTTCAAGTTCCGAATTATCTCTGCCTGACGAGAGACGCCACGTTCGACATCTCGTTTTTGAAACAAATCATAAATCATCACCACTTACGTAGCAGGAAGCTTTTGCCTAGTGTTTCTAGTGGCTTTAACTAGTGATATCATTCAGTTTCGACAGTGAATACGTCAGCTGTGGCAGGAGGCAATGGCGTCACTACACCAGTTATGTAAAATATAGTCTAAGACACAACACTTTGAATGGATGATTTATATTAGCTGTAATGATGAGAAGAAAATATTAAACATAGCTATTTACTTTTTCGAATTGTCTGGAGTATGTTTACATTGAGTTCCTGTTTCTGCATAGGCCTATAGGCCTATGGTAATTTTTTCAACAACTGAACACATTCCAACACTGTGTACGTAAATTTCACAATGACTGCCCTCAACTTTGCCCCTCAAAAACAAATGATCTAATTAGGCTGCTTAGCAAAACTTCGTGAATCCAAAGCTGCTGAAACAGCCTATGGAACATTCAATTTGGCGAAGAGCCCAAAATATTAAGAAAACTTGTTTAAATTCAAAATTCCTTCAACTCCTGTTGCTGCATATCTGGTAATTTAATAATTAATTGATAATACTGAATATGGTAATGCAGTTTTAAAACCTCCGAATCTGCAAACCAGGTCCGAGCCCAGGGATTTATTTTGGGGGGGAGGGCGCGGGGGTCGGACCAAAAAGTACAAAACAGACATGGATCAGAGGTTAAAGCCTAAATATTAGGCCTATTCTTTTACGTTCCGGGGGGGGGGTGAACCCCCTACCCCCCTGGATACAGCCCTGCTGCAAACTCACACTAATAATAGCTAAACTCCACAAATCCTAGATGAAACCATAGCTACCATAGTTTTTTGTCCCCCAGTAGCCTACCAACGATGATATCTGGTTTTACCAATAAGAAGTTTTCATATTCACTGGTGACAGCTCTCCAGTCTTATAACCTGTTTTCGGATTAACAAGTGTCTCATTACTGCTAACCAGTGCATACTTACCAGAACTTGCTCGAGAGGCTGGCTCTGATAGGATCACCAGTGACACTAAAATCGCGTTACAGGAGAAGAACCAGATACCGGTGAAAAAAGACTGGACACATGATGAGCTCAAAATATTAACAAACCTTTTATAATTTTTAAATTCTTGTTGCTGCATGTCTGGTAATTCAACAACGAGTTGAAAATAATTTACATGGTAATCCATATTTTTAAACTTCCTAATTCGCAAACTTTTACCCGCTCACCCCAATAATATCCTAACAAAACTCCCTTGCACTTAAAAAAAAAATCTCAACTTTCAGGTAACTTAACCTGCAGCATTTTGCATTCTAGCGTTTTAATCTTTCATTGGAATTTAACTATCCGGGTTCGGAATAAAAACCTCCGATTTCGGTGATGCATAGCTACTAAATTCCTTTGTAGGGGAGACTTTTTACAGTGCATGTCACATATAGGCTAAATCCTTGATGAAACCAAAGCTACTGAAACAGTATACGGAGCAACTCACCAAAATCCTTTTTCTTTCTTTGTAATTCCTGAACTTTACTTGCGGGAAACTCCTGGGAACTTTGTCAAACTGACTCAACTTTTTCTCCAGTTTCGAAATTGTACTCTTCAACTGGCTAATTTCATCTTCAATAAAATCCTGGTTTGACACAGCACTTTCTTTCAAATTCCGACTAGCTGATCTCCAGTGGTCGTTCCTTTCATTCAACTTGTCGGTCAACTGCAGTGACACAAATACTAAAAAATTAAAAAGGCTTAGTAACAAACCTACTCTTAAATACACTGTAAGAATCAAGAATCATTCGTTTTACGATCGTCTACGGCATGTCTAAAAAGTGAGCTGTCTCTCGAAGGAAAACAACAGTAACGTATTGATGCCTACCTCTTACGACAAAGAACAGTTTTCAAGATGGGATATTTCTCCTAGGACAGCACACTACATACATCTCAGAATAACTGACTTCCAGACTGGAATCGTCTGGAAGGATTACTGGAAGTGTTTCTTTTCGGAGTGTTTCTTTATTTTTGTTGTGATTTGAATTGTTTGACCATTTCATCTCCGATTAGTTTTTTTTCTATCTCAATCATTTTGTTTTATAAATATTAGAATAGGCTAGTAGCGAAACTTATGACGAATTATTTTTGTAATTGTTTTCATGTCTTGTCATTTAAATTCGCATTCATTTTTTGATGAAATGTATTTTAAACCATTGAATTATATGTATAAATCATAGGTTACAACTGTAAATATATCCTTGACTGATCTTTTTAAATGTAATGACATGTCCAGCACTATTTTTGTTTGTATAAGATATTTATGGATAAAATAAACCGAACTGTAAATTGTAAATTGTAACCACTCCCACTATTGTTACTGAGATTTCAATGTATTGAAAGTAAAAAATGTAAGAGATCAACAAATTGGTAGTTTTGTATAGTATATTAAATAAATTTTCACCGTCATATTTTAGCAATTTTTTTTAGTTTGAATTCGGATTACCATGATTATGATACGAGGAATATTGATAGTATTGTTAGCGAGTCACATAAGAGTAGTAGAGCCCCATTTATAATTAGAAATAGTGGTGTGATTGTTTGGAATAATCTACCAGCAAGCATTAGGGAGTCTGAGAATCGTTTATTGTTAAGAATAGATTAACAAAATATTTGTTGGGAAATTGAATCGGTCGATTGGGAGGGGATTAGAATTGGGTAGGTTTGTTGGTTGAGGGTGTTGGAGTGAAGAAAGTTGATTCGGAGTGAGGTAAAGTAGGATAAGTGTATAAATAAATAAAAAAATGAAAAAAAAATCATTGATAAATAGATATTGTTAATGTGATGTCCGTCTTGCACAGGTGACATGTTGTCACATATTAAGACTGGCTATTGGTATACGTATAGGTTATGTTGAATGTTACATAATGTTGAAAAAATAAAACTGAACTGAACTAATTGTGTCTGGTTTGGACTCGGGAACAAAAATACAAAAATTTGTGGTCAATGCTAACAAGGGAGTGAGCTTTGACACGAGTGAACAGGACCTCTAGTCTTGACAAGTTTTCTGCCAAAATGTTAGAATACATGGCTGCCTCTAGGAAAGCAAGAAGGGAGCCTAGTTGCTTGTAGACAGTTGTAGAAAAGCAAGAGTAGAGAAAGTTAAAACAGAAGAGGTAGTGGAAAAGAAGGATGAAAGAAACAGTACAATACCATACTGAAAACTTTGAAATAAGAAGAAAATTCAGTCCCCTTTTCTGTTCTCAAGTTTACTAAAAGCATGTTTGTTAAAAACAGGTTACAAAAATATCCTTCAATAAACACATTTTTTTAAAAGGTGTCTCTGAAACTACTGAAAGTAGAAGCTGTGTTCATCAGTTTTGCAGGTGAGTCCATAAGAAATTGGTAAAATCGTATGCAGATTACGTACTGATTTTTTAGGTGACTAGCCCCTCAAATGTAAAATTCATCCAATAGGCATTTTTTGTAACAACCTCAACTGAGAACGAGTTTGAAACTCATTCTCCAAAAAATACAGGCAGAAATGAACAAACTTTTATAAAAAAAAAATGGCCAGGCTACTGAGATGGCAGAAAAGAAACTTACTAAGGAATATCACAGAAACAAAGACAACTCCAACAAATGTCTTCAGCTGTCCCATTGTTGATGTCCAACTATTACAACAAAGGTAAGCTATTTCTTTCTTTCGATTATATCTTCACAAAATAACACAATACAACTGATCACTAACACTGACTGTACAGTTGTGTCATCTTCTTGGATGTTCGATAATGTGACTGACTACATTTGAATTTCCCCAGTTGGGAACTAGACGTCGAGAAGTTGTCGAACTCAGTAGAACCTCCATAATTACTAGACGATTGTAGTGTACGTTTGTTCCTGACTTTGTTTAAACTCTAAATACCTAATATATGTCTCAATAAAAACGAAACTTTATTTGATTATGTCCTTTTATTATTTCCAAGTCTTCTTTGGTGTGATTTTTTTCTGTACCTGCTTGCTTGTTGCTTTTAATTTTTGCAAGCCCTTTGTAAGTTTCAACTCCTTATCCACAACGACAACCAATCATCAAACAGTGTTTGGCGAGTCATTCAAACTTTCGTAGCGTGTAAGTTTAGGTAACTAGTGGAAGTGGAAGAACCACACAACAAAAGGATAAGGAGTGAAAGAAGCTACAGATGAGCTTCAGTACTCCCGCTACTTAAGAAGAAGAAGAAGGTTAGAGATGCTACATAAACTTTCTGTTTACCTTTCCAAAGCAATCGCGACGCCAAAACTCAAGTATGTTTGCCTTTTTCTGCAGTGTTGCTGTTCGGGTTCAAGAAATAAACCGCAGAGAAGCCGAAAGTCCATCCCTACGAGGATTACGCCCGCAAATAGAGAAGATAGAAAAATGTTATATAACTGGTAATTTTTTTCACGACCATAGTTACTGCTTTTACTCTTTATTTTCTTGTTTAAAAGAAAATTGGATTAGTTAGCTTGTTTTTTACGGAATTTTCTTTTCCCTCTCCCCGGTTCCAAGAGGACTAGTTTCTGTTAGCCTCACCGTCAGCACTTGGACCAGACATTAAAAAATAGATCCACAGGTTACTAGTGGAAAACCTGTCATTTGCGTCCCGGGTAATTGAGATTTTACATAGGTCTCGGCAGCAGAAAGTGAAAGTCCCCCATTCTATGGAACCGACTTTTTACTATGTCTATACAAGTGTTGAGCCTGAGGAAATAGGAGACTGTTACTCCACTTGGAGCGCTGAATTGTAATAAGGCCAAACTGAAACCTGGCGTGTCTCTCTGGATTTTCTTGTTGTTTTCTTGTATTTTTCGTGTGTTGGAAGAATCAGAAAGGCTGTAGGGATGGTAAGCACTGTATCTCTTGCAGAAATAGCATTTTTATATTTCTGCTTTAGTCTAGATCTACCCACTGCCAACAGCCTGCCTACACTGATTTATCCAAGATGTACAGATAATAAGAGTTGAAAAGGTTCGCTTGTTCTGTCTCATGGGTCATGTTGCCTGTGTAGAGTATTTCTATCCTGACTGGTTTTTGCCATTCTGACTGGTTGACAAATTTTTTTAAGGGAACAAAGTTTTAAGTGAGAACAGAATAGCTTCCTTTCGTGATGAAAAAAAATGCCGTTTTTAAAATATCTGAAAAAGTATCTTTTCAGGTGTCAGTTAAGAGATGTTCCTTTCCTCATGTGTGAAAATGTGCCAGGCCATGGAAAAAGGAAAAAAGGTTGAAGTGGTTGAAAATGAAAGTAGAGTAGCATCAAGACTTGCAGAGACCCTTGCAGCTGCAGCTGAAGAAGTATTGCAAGAAAAAGATGTCATCAATGTGGGCCTGTCAGGTTGGTTTCCTTTTTATTTTGTCAGAGGATAGGAACCGTATTGTATTGTGATTATAGAAGTATCGAACTAATTTTCGATGAGGTCAAGTGGCAAGGGAAGAACATACAGACAGGCCGATCGGATAAGTCATTTTACACCAAGGTGCAACCAGGGTGCAACATAGCACATTCGTTTAGACTTATAGCGTGCATGCTTGATTCCCGCAAAAGCAGCTCTGTTATAACGTAATAAATGGTCTCAACTAGGATATGCCGCAGTGATATTTCGGCCCTTCTTTACAATGGTCCTCATCAGGTTTAGCTAGAACAAACAGACTCACAGTTTGGACCCTTGCAACCCGGACATTTCCCGGAAATACCCAGATTCGAGTGAAACTCTAGTGGGGGGTAAGAGAAGATGTCCGAGATGACCTGTATGTATGTCCCAACTGAATTTGGCCAGGGTGGGAGAGCAGGAGAGGAGGGGTACCAGAAATTCAGGGACCCGGATAGGGATTAAACTAGTGGAGCAGATTCGATTGAGACTTGATGGGTTGTAAGAGAAGATTCCCAAGATGAACCATTTATGTGTCCGAACCATATTCAGCCGAGATGGGGGGAGTTGGAGAGGGGTCCCGAAATTTGTTGGCACGAGTGGGATGTTGACTTTGGTTTCCACGCGTTTTCTTGGGTACTTTTTGCTTGTGTTTAGTAATCTTGCGTAGTAATCTCTGTAACATGCGTGGGAAGTGTTAAGTTCTTGGAAATGCCATTCGTGTCCATGCATGAAACGGACTTCCGTCCTAAAGTTTCAGAGAAGTAGTAGGGGTCAGGGGTTGTAACGGGGCTAAAGCCACAATCAGCTCAGCTCTCGAGATAGCGTAACGAGCGGCCTAAGCTCACCTGCCCACGTGGCAGGCAAGACCCGCTAAACCGAAACAAACACCACTTTTTAGTTGAAATTCGTAGAAGTTTATTGAACACGAAACTTGATGCAAAAAGTGAAATGCTTTCTATTAAAATTCCTTCCTTCGTCCCTGATCCTCTTCTTCCATTTGTTGAAAACTCGAAATGAAGCGGCGAATGCCAATAGAAGAATGCGGTAGACAAGTCAAGTTAATCTTGGTCAAAATGTCAAAGAAGGTAAGTCGTTACAAAATATTCCTACACGGCAGGCCTTGAGACCTTGACAGTCCCGGTACCCCGGCGTAAGAATAAGGTAAGGTAAATAAGTAAGTAGAAGTTAAATTAGTCAATAAGATTCCTACACGGCAGGCCTTGAGACCTTTACAGTCCCGGTACCCCGGCGTAAGAATCAGGTAAGTTAAACAGCGAAGTAGAAAGTTAAATAGTCACGAAGATTCCTACACGGCAGGCCTTGAGACCTTAGCAGTCCCGGAACCCCGGCGTAAGAATAAGGTAAGTTAAACAAAGATGCAGAAAGTCATTTAGTCAAGAAGATTTCCTACACGGCAGGCCTTGAGACCTTAGCAGTCCCGGAACCCCGGCGTAAGAATAAGGTAAGTTAAACGAAGATGTAGAAAGTCAATTAGTCAAGAAGATTTCCTACACGGCAGGCCTTGAGACCTTAGCAGTCCCGGAACCCCGGTGTAAGAATAAGGTAAGTTAACAAAGATGTAGAAAGTCAATTAGTCAGGAAGATTTCCTACACGGCAGGCCTTGAGACCTTAGCAGTCCCGGAACCCCGGCGTAAGAATAAGGTAAGTTAACAATGATGTAGAAAGTCAATTAGTCAAGAAGATTTCCTACACGGCAGGCCTTGAGACCTTAGCAGTCCCGGAACCCCGGTGTAAGAATAAGGTAAGTTAACAAAGATGTAGAAAGTCAATTAGTCAGGAAGATTTCCTACACGGCAGGCCTTGAGACCTTAGCAGTCCCGGAACCCCGGCGTAGGAAAGTGGTAATTGTTTGTAAAACTTGTCAGTTAATTGTGGATGTAAAGATGGTAAGTCCGGTAATCAAAAGGTACACGCAAGGTACAAAAACAAATACCCTGTGAGATTTTGTGTAGAGACTGAATTTCCAAAAATATGATAAGTTATGTTATTTTTAGAGTAGGAAACCCAAGGTTAAAAGAACCGAAATATTTACTCAGTTTCAGCAAGGCTTCTTTCCACTACTCACTTATCATTCCTGTCTCACTAGTTACACGTTTCACAGACTGATCACAACTCCCGATTTTACCTTGATTCTAACCTTAAATAATATCTGTGAAATACCACTCTTCCCTCGAGCTACCCGAAATTACCCCCTTGCGCGGAGAACTCCTTGGGTCACCAACACACCTTATTTGCAAAATACTTTCATCGGAACTTCCCCGTCTTGACCTTTTGCTCTCAAAATGGACGCACCCGTCTTACAATTACAAATGGAAATTACTTTTACTTTTACTGCATCAAATGAAAGGGTTGATTACTCCTGAATATTACCGAAAAAAGATTACAACCGCTGTCACCATTATTTGTAACGGGGCTAAAGCCACAATCAGCTCAGCTCTCGAGATAGCGTAACGAGCGGCCTAAGCTCACCTGCCCACGTGGCAGGCAAGACCCGCTAAACCGAAACAAACACCACTTTTTAGTTGAAATTCGTAGAAGTTTATTGAACACGAAACTTGATGCAAAAAGTGAAATGCTTTCTATTAAAATTCCTTCCTTCGTCCCTGATCCTCTTCTTCCATTTGTTGAAAACTCGAAATGAAGCGGCGAATGCCAATAGAAGAATGCGGTAGACAAGTCAAGTTAATCTTGGTCAAAATGTCAAAGAAGGTAAGTCGTTACAAAATATTCCTACACGGCAGGCCTTGAGACCTTGACAGTCCCGGTACCCCGGCGTAAGAATAAGGTAAGGTAAATAAGTAAGTAGAAGTTAAATTAGTCAATAAGATTCCTACACGGCAGGCCTTGAGACCTTTACAGTCCCGGTACCCCGGCGTAAGAATCAGGTAAGTTAAACAGCGAAGTAGAAAGTTAAATAGTCACGAAGATTCCTACACGGCAGGCCTTGAGACCTTAGCAGTCCCGGAACCCCGGCGTAAGAATAAGGTAAGTTAAACAAAGATGCAGAAAGTCATTTAGTCAAGAAGATTTCCTACACGGCAGGCCTTGAGACCTTAGCAGTCCCGGAACCCCGGCGTAAGAATAAGGTAAGTTAAACGAAGATGTAGAAAGTCAATTAGTCAAGAAGATTTCCTACACGGCAGGCCTTGAGACCTTAGCAGTCCCGGAACCCCGGTGTAAGAATAAGGTAAGTTAACAAAGATGTAGAAAGTCAATTAGTCAGGAAGATTTCCTACACGGCAGGCCTTGAGACCTTAGCAGTCCCGGAACCCCGGCGTAAGAATAAGGTAAGTTAACAATGATGTAGAAAGTCAATTAGTCAAGAAGATTTCCTACACGGCAGGCCTTGAGACCTTAGCAGTCCCGGAACCCCGGTGTAAGAATAAGGTAAGTTAACAAAGATGTAGAAAGTCAATTAGTCAGGAAGATTTCCTACACGGCAGGCCTTGAGACCTTAGCAGTCCCGGAACCCCGGCGTAGGAAAGTGGTAATTGTTTGTAAAACTTGTCAGTTAATTGTGGATGTAAAGATGGTAAGTCCGGTAATCAAAAGGTACACGCAAGGTACAAAAACAAATACCCTGTGAGATTTTGTGTAGAGACTGAATTTCCAAAAATATGATAAGTTATGTTATTTTTAGAGTAGGAAACCCAAGGTTAAAAGAACCGAAATATTTACTCAGTTTCAGCAAGGCTTCTTTCCACTACTCACTTATCATTCCTGTCTCACTAGTTACACGTTTCACAGACTGATCACAACTCCCGATTTTACCTTGATTCTAACCTTAAATAATATCTGTGAAATACCACTCTTCCCTCGAGCTACCCGAAATTACCCCCTTGCGCGGAGAACTCCTTGGGTCACCAACACACCTTATTTGCAAAATACTTTCATCGGAACTTCCCCGTCTTGACCTTTTGCTCTCAAAATGGACGCACCCGTCTTACAATTACAAATGGAAATTACTTTTACTTTTACTGCATCAAATGAAAGGGTTGATTACTCCTGAATATTACCGAAAAAAGATTACAGGGTATGATGGCTTGCTATGCATGAAGTGTATTGTCAATCTGTAGATATGAGTGTATTGCATTTGGAGATGTTCGTTTTCGAGTCAACCAGTAAACATGCTTCTGTAATCTGCTCCTTGTGGTGCTTTTGGGTCGCCTTTTCACCTTTCTCTTTTGCTTTGATGGACCTGTTCAGATCTGTCCACTACCTTCCAAAACCTAACACGTTGGTGTTTAATACGCTGTTTTGCTTTTCCGCGAAACACTGAAAAACGTACATGTATTTACTTACTTGAGGTTGCTACTCGCAAGCGCCTAACCCCTTTGTTGATCACCTGTAGACGCGGTTTGGCGACGCCGCTGTTTCTAATTTCCTTCCGTGAGCGTTAGGAATCATCATTATACAGTTAGCAATGTAGTATCTGTGAATGTTAAAGTAGTTGATTCATGTGGGCCGAGAAGGTGGGAGACACTATCATTTTACGATGGGTCGAATATTTACGAACACACTGTTACCTTTGTTTTCTCCAAAATCTTCATGGTATCCAAGGTTATCCACAAATTACTTTCACTCTTGAAAACAAGGTCGTCAGCTCGCCATTAGCCTACTAATTAAATATTCACTGATCTCCTGACGCGGGTCAGATGTATATTAAAATCTTCGAGAAGATATGTCAGAAGTAGAAACCCTCGGCCAGTTTGACAATTTTTGGTCTCGGAAGCTGAATATTATTTAGCTTAGTTTCATAATCTCTAAGAAATCGTTATAACGAATTTAGTATAATTTATGGCGTTTGTTTATTGTGATCTGGTTTACATCCTTAATTCTGTGGACTTGCAGGAATAACAAGAAAAAACAGAAAACAAAATACCCAAAGAAATCGATAATGCAAATAACTAGTTTGATTTTTCTGCACATTTTCCATGTGCTTGCTACAATAAAAACAATTTGTTAGATCCATAGTCAAACCATGATCCCAGCCTCCCCGTGTCGTGCACTTCCGACCCGCGCCACTAGATGACCCAGTGGTCGGATCGAGTCGTGTCTTCAACTTCGGTCTTGGGTGGGGGGGGGGGGGGGGGTTCTAGACGTTGCAAGTGCTAGAATGCTTATGATGTAACTCCTTTAAGGATCATGTAACAAGTTTATCCGTGCGAATATTTTTAACGTCCTCTTCTTGCTCGAAATTGGTTGATGTGTAGGACAGTAGGGAGTGTATCTGTGTCAAGCAGAAGTGGAAAATTAAGCTATGGCTATAGTCATAGCTTAATCTTCAACTTCTGCTTTTTCAACTTACCGAGTACAGGGCCGTATCCAGGGGGGTTAGGGGGCTCAACCCCCCCCCCCCCGAAACATGCAAAAATAATCGATTTTTATAGGCTTTAACCTCTGATCTACGCCGTTTTTGTACTTTTATGTCCGACCCGCGGGCAACCCCCCCCCCCCCATAAATTCCTGGATACGGACCTGCTATAGTATCTGCACGTTTCGGTAAGTCAGCTTAGAATTAGTTTAGTGGTGTTTCGACCCGTCTTAGCAAGGGTCCTCTTCGGGCTGTAGACACAACTACGAACTTGCTTTTACGAACGCTTGATCAGTAGGTAGGTCGCTAGAATATATTTCAGCTGACTTCTCGGATCTGTTTAGCGGAATCAGATATAATTGTGTATGCTGATTCCTCTTTTCCTTGGGGCGCACTGTAGTAAGGCCAATAGTGACCTGGGTAATATTTTGGCTATTGCAGAGCCAGTCAGATCGCTTGGTTGGTTCCGTTCCGCCAGCGGGCCGAGGAAAGGAGCAGCGTCGTCAGGGCTGTCACGGGAAGCAATGAAGTTCTACATCGTTGGAAGTTGAAGAAACAATTTTTCTTCAAAATGATACGTTTTTTTCCTGTTACGACTGCATATTGTTAGCTCGAGAACCAATGTTGTCCATCCGATAATTTAGTAGCTTTTACAGTAAAATGGGCGTCAAATTGTACTCGTGTACTTAAAGTGGTAAGGACACTTTTCTGATCTTTAAAAGCTCAAAAAATGCGTGGCAACAACGAACGCTGCATTGATAAGAACCGTTGTACTTTCGATTTGAACAAGGATGTGGTAAGACGTAAACATTAGGTATAGCGCTATGCAGCTTGTTACACATATTTGAACAATGCTTTAGCCTCGGCTTTAGCAGACAGGTTGGGCTGAAGGAAATAGGCTACTTGGACCGTATTTTGTTCTTAATAAATAATTCCTGCAGGTGGCTCCTTGGTGAATTTCTTGTGTCAGGGACTCCCTTCGATTCAGACGGAATGGGCGAAATGGCGTTTCTTCTTCTGTGATGAAAGATTGGTCCCTATGGACGATGCCGAATCTACATTTGGATTGTACCGGAAAAAGCTTATAGGAACCGTCCCAGTCAGCGAATCCCAGTTTGTTGTCGTAAATACCAGTCTCCCAGGTTAGTAGTCTTTGAAGTTTGATTGCCAACCCCTCGTCTGCTTATTTTGTGTAAGTGACACGTTTATGATCGCCTCTTCTCTCGACTTCCGCAAGCCTCTAAAGCACCCATTCTTTCATCTATAGTATTTTAGATCTTTGTTTTTCATGTGTGCTTTAAAGCACCCATGCCAAATTTTTTTTGTTTTTTTAAGCTTTTTTATACTGGCCGTTTAGGCAATCTTTCCGTGTAACTAAGCCGCTACTTTATACAAAAACGCATTTCCCAATAATCCAGTTAAGTACTCCTTGGTTCCAAGCTGACAGGGAAACATATATTCAAACAATGCATAAAATGGATACGTCAGCTACGATGCTTTGGAAGCGATATTTCGGCCCTTCTTGGCAATGGTCCTGGTCAGGGTGTGCGCTGTGCCTAATCCTGTGTGTTGGATTTCGGCGTCTGGTAATCCGGATATCAGACAGCTGAGGCTATTGCACATCCCTTCCAAGTTTACCGAGATTTTGGTTAGAAAACGAGATCAGTGTCACATCAGAAAAGAGTAAAAATCCGAACGTTTTAACGTCCGATTTCGGTGCTAGAGATACTAGTCCTCAATATTGTGACACGTCCGCTTAGCAAGCCTTTTGTACCCCAATTTTGCAACTTCCAACCACTTTCCTTTTCCCCCGACTCCGCCCGTCCCTCCATAACAAATAATATATAAAAAAAAACTAAGAGCGTGTTCCGCCCTTGTAACAATAGTAACTATTAGTTACTGTTTTCGTTCCAACCTCGTAAAAAGTTACTACGCTGACCGTTCCAACCTTCTCGATATAGCAACTAATAGTAACTATTCGCTTACCATGCTCGGGTCAGGCTCGGGAGCGTAGTAAGCGTGGTAACTACGCATCTTTGTAACGTGATTGGTCGGATTAGCCCGTTGCATGATATTTGACCGAAAAAAAGAAAAATGCGTTCCAGCCTTGACGCCAAGAAGCCAAACGTGACGTCATGCGTAGTAACTACGGTAGGGTGAAACACGCTCCAAGTCTGCTAACAGTAAAAATAAAAATTTGTTTTGTAAAGTAGAATGGTATGAAATACAGTAGCCTATTGTAGTTCACGATGAATTAGAAGTGGAAGCGCACTGACATACGGTCTGAACGTGGACTAGAACTTCTGTTTTGGCATCACCATCATCTTTTATATGGAAACGTTGAGTTTTTTTTACTTTCAAGTGCGAACACACGATCAGGGTCGGGAGCCCCCGGACTCGAATTCCTGCCCGGATTTTCGGCACTATCATCACTTTTATATGGAAAAGTTGAAATTTTTCAACTTGATAGTGAAAGTGCAGGAAATCCGGCCGGAAATCCTGATCGTGTGTTCGCAATATTAATATGGAAGTGCAGAAGGTGCAGCCGGGAAAACCTGGTCGACTGTCTGCAGCCTGAGATTTAAATTCACAGGTGTTGGCTAACACTCAAAATGCCCATGACCCAAAATGCCACTATAAATGCCCACTACTCATAATGCCCACGGCTCAAATGTCCACGAATCAAAATGCCTACGGGTCAAAATGCCCACGGCTCAGAATGTCCACGGTTCAGAATGCCCACGACCAAAAATGCAAAACTATAAATGCCCACTACTCATAATGCCCACGGCTCAAAATGACCCAAAATGTCCACGAATCAAAATGCCCACGACTCAAAATGCTCACCACTCGTAATGCCCACGGCTCAAAATGCCTACGACTCAATATGATACAAAATGACCACGGTTCAGAATGCCCACGATTGAATTATTTGAGGTGTTCAGTCGGTAGTAAACTGGGACGATTTCTGTTCGGAACAAATATTATATGACATTTAGTCTGTAGACTTTCAAAGAAACAGTTCTGAACTGATCAATAAACAATAATTCAGTATCTGTTCCGTGATTATCGTGTCCCTTATAATCTCGTTGTCCGTTACAAGTACGATTTAAGTATCCCCCGTGGGCACTTTGAACTGTCGGCTTTTTGAACCGTCGGCGTTTTGAGCGATTTCGATTTCAGGGTCTTCGACCTCACTTGTGGGCATAGTGAGGCGTGGGTATTATGAACCGTGGGCATTTTTGAGCCGTGGGCATTTTTTTTTTGTGGGCATTCTGAATCCTGGGATTTTGGAAACCACCCAAGATGTTTGATACAAGCACAAAAAGGCTAAACTTCCTCTGCCACTTCATCCTCCAGGGGCCCCAGGACCAGTGTCGTGTTCTTCCAACTCGTGTGCTGCCTGCAACTAGTGTTGGGCGATATTCCATATCGATAACGATATATCGGTATCGAATATCGAAATGTAAATATCGGTATGGAATATCGAAATGTAAATATCGATGTCAGAAACGATTTTTATATTTATAATTATTGTAAATATTCCAGCGTAAATTACATTTATATATCCAAAATTGAGGCAAAATATGTTTTCGTAATTCAGTTTTATTTATCCGAAGCTTGAGATGATGCAAGATGCATTTTTAAGACAGTTCTATTCTTAAATTTTGGCGAAACGGGACGTATACCACAGCGAAACATGGTACCGATATATCGATAACGATTATCGAATGTGAAAATATCGATATATCGAAAAATCCAAATATCGCCCAACAGCACTACCTGCAACAAGTGCAACACAGAGCAAAACAACACTATAGTTAGCGAGGGGTTGCCCACTCAGTTTTTGGGTGCACAGCAGGTGCCCGGTGCCGGCCGGTGCCGGCTGGTGCCGACCGGTGCCGGCTGGTGCCGACCGGTGCCGGCTGGTGCCGACCGGTGCCGGCTGGTGCCGACCGGTGCCGACTGGTGCCGGCAGAGAGGAATTAAGAGTGCCGGACGGTGCCGGCTGGTGCCGACCGGTGCCGGCTGGTGCCGACCGGTGCCGGCTGGTGCCGTCCGGTACTGGACTCTATTGAACTTATCAATTCGAAAAGGGGAGCGGCTTTTGGAAACGAGAGGGCATTTTGATTCGTGGGCAGTAGCGTATATTCCGATTTGTTTCGGGAGGGGCGACAGCTCAGTGAAAATATGCTGCCGAATGCCCCCCCCCCTTTGCGGCCGGAAGGCCGAAAAATTTTCGGCGATTTTTTCATTTTTGACCATTTTTAACACTAAAAATTCGACTCCAAATGACGATTTTGTTAAAAACGAGGTGCAAACAACATCTTTTAATCTTGTAATCATTCACATTACGACTCAAAAACTATTTCTGAGATCTATTACTGAACCGTGCTGTAATGTAAGTAATTTCGATTTATCTTCTCAATTTGTATTTTAGCGTACGTTTTTACCGTAAAAAACTCCTTTTCCGATAATTTCGGGTGAGGATCACCCCTGTCGCCCCTGTTTTTCACACGTTTTTCCCACTAAAAATTCCTTTTTCAAGAATTTTGGGGGGGGGGCGATCGCCCCTGTCGCCCCCCCCCCTAATATACGCTACTGTTCGTGGGCATTTTGAGTCGTGGGCATTTTGAGCTGTGGGCATTTTAATCGTGGGCATTTTTATCGTTGGCATTTTTAACCGTGGGCAATTTGATCGTGGGCATTCTGAGCGTGGGCATTGTGAGAGTGGGCAAAAAGATCGTGGTGATTTTGGGAGCCACCCTTCGCCAGGCTAATTATTTGAGAAAACCAAGTTCAGATTTACCTGTATCAGCCATATCTATTTTGACGATACTAATCGAAACTTCCTGCTTTACTTCTGCCAAATTTCCGGTTTCGGCCGAATTCTGGGCGAACTACTTGTCCAGCAAAAAAAAAGAGAAAGTTCAGAAACGAATTCAGCGTATCTCCTTAACCCTATAAAGAACATATAATCAACTTCAAATAAAACTTTCTTATACAAAAAAATCCTATTTCAACCGGATTCCGGACGAACTATATGTCCGCGTAAAAAATGATTCTCATATACAGATTCAGCGTCTCTTCTTACCCTTAAACTGTCATCTAATCAACTTCAAATAAAAGTATTTCTTTTAAAAAAAAATCCGGTTTTGGCCGGATTCCAGGCGGACTACTTGTCCGGCGAGAAAATGGTTTTCACCATCGTGTTCAGCATGTCTTTTTACCCCTAAATCAAACATCTAATCAGCTTCAAATAAAACTTTTACTTTTAACAAGCTTTCCGGTTTTGGCCGGATTCCGGGCGAACTACCTGTCCGGCGAGAAAATGGTTTTCACCATCGTGCTCAGTATGTCTTCTTACTCTATAATCGACTATCATATTAGCTGTTTCAAAATATTTTGTTTGTCCCTTAATTTAAACCCCCTCCCCCACCCTAAATGTAGGACTACAGAGCCCATCTACGAACTCGACCTTACTCTTGACCCAAAGAATCCTCACACCAAGTTTCATCAAAATATCTCATTCCCTTCGAGAGTTATCGTGCTCACAGACCAAGGCCGTATCCAGGGGGGGGGGGGTTAGGGGGTTCAACCCCCCCCCCCGAAACCCACAAAAGTAATAGTTTTTTGTAGGTTTTAACCTCTGATCTATTTATTTTTTGTACTTTTTGGTCCGATCCGTGGACAAACCCCCCCCCCCCCCCGAAATAAATTCCGCGAGCAAACCCCCCCCCCCCCCCCCGAAATAAATTCCTGGATACGGCCCTGTCACAGACAGACGGACGGACAGACATACGTTTTTTCGATGTCATAGGTATCCGTCACTAACGTTTTGGGATCCCAAAAAAATATAGTTCAGAAACGAATTCAGCGTATCTCCTTATCCCTATAAAGAACATTTAATCAACTTCAAATAAAACTTTAACTTCTGAAAAAAAATCCGGTTTCAACCGGATTCCGGACGAACTATATGTCCGGGTGAAAAACGGATGTCTTACAAAATGATTGTCTTACACAGATTCAGCGTCTTTTCCTACCCTTAAATCTATCATCTAATCAACTTCAAATAATAGTTTTGCTTTTAAAAAAATTTCCGGTTCTGGCCGGATTACGGACGAACTACTTGTCCGGCGAGAAAATAACTTTCATATTCGGATTCAGCTTGTCTCCTTACGACTAAATCAACTATCTAAATAGCTTGCAGAAAATATTTTTTTACCTCTTAATTTGAAACCCCTCCCCCACCCTCAAATATAGGGCTACAGAGCCCATCTTCGAATCTGACCTGTACTTTGACCCAACCAATCCTCCCGCCAAGTTTCATCAAAATATCTCAATCTCTTCGAGAGTTATCGTGCTTACAGACAGACGGACAACTTTTGCGATGTCATAGGTATCCCACCACTTACGTTTTGGGATCCCAAAAAGCTGCAGTCGCTATTTTTCAAAATTAAAATCCTGAATTCTCATGGTGAACGAAATATTTTTAGTGAAATCATTTTATTCTGAACAGGTTCATAAAGCCTGTGCCGGCTGGTGCCGGCCGGTGCCGACTGGTGCCGGCCGGTGCCGACTGGTGCCGGCCGGTGCCGACTGGTGCCGGCCGGTGCCGAGTCGGGGGTGCACAGCAGGTGCCGAGGAGTGGGCAACCCCTCGATAGTTAGTTAAACTAACTAGAGTTAGTTTGCTCTGGTGCAACATTACCTAACATAGTCCGATTATCCGACAGAGAACTGTGATAATCTGTGCAGGGCAGCCGGCAGCGCCGTCACACCGCCCTCGACACCGCCTCGTCCTGTCGTCCACTGTTTTTACCATCGCCACAAAGAGTACCCGGCCCCTGCAGTCTCTCCGAAATCCCGAATGTCGAGTCAAAAACGTTGGCGCAGCTTTGTCAAGTTCGTTTCCATTGCTCTGTTTGCGGTGGGGATTTTGGAATATCTTCAAACGCAAAACAAACTTGGAATAGCTCTCTCGACATTGTAAATTTGATCATAGTGGTTTTCTTACTTCAAAAATCGATATTTTAAAGTAAAATCCAGCCCGGTCTTTTCTCGAAATTTTCGATATTTATAAATAAAAACTCTGGAAACTCGTTTTGTTTCATACTTACCTGGCTGGGGAGCTGCCTTGATCACCAAGGAGGCGCTCCCAGGGCGAGGCCCTTCCATTGCACCTCGGTTGGGTTGACCCCTGCGATTGCCCCAAATGGGGGCAACTCGACAGTATAATTTTTGGTAGTGGGGGACTGCGTTCGCGCGGTCCCTCGTAATTATTCTCGTAAGCTTGAACATGTAGTATTATTCAGGTATCGTGATTTTACTTTCTTTAGCAAATTAAAGTTTAGTTGATTGAAACATTGCTTCCACTTACACTTGTTTTGGTAACTTATTTTCAGCCTTTTCTACTTACCAAATTTCGGACCTACTTTCTTACTTATTTTTTACGGTCTCATAGTATAGTGATTATCTTATCATTTAATCGTTGTGCCAAAAAAGGCCTTTTCCGAAATTCTCTCTCTCTATTGTAGCAGAAAAGTGGGTTGATTTTAAAAAATGAAATCCTGCAGGGCATTAGAAAACCGACAGCCTGAAGAGGACCCTTGCCAAGAAGGGCCGAAATATCGCTACATAAGCACTACAGCTGACGAATCCGTTTTTATATATTATATGAATATATCATTTTCCGTTGGCCTCCCCTGTGGACAGTTTGAGCCGTCGGCACTTTGTACGATTTCGAGGTCTTCGATCTCACTTGTGGGTATTTTTGGTCGTGGGCATTTTGAGCTGTGGGCATTTTAAACCGTTGGCAAAAAGATCGGCTTACTGAAACGTCCCCGGCGAAACGTCCCCGTGACAAAACGCCCCCATGACGAAACGTCCCCACGGCAAAACTTCCCCAAGCATAGATTTTTAAGTTCGCCTCGATCTTCAGGTGCATTATCGAGGAAAAACAACTTCAGAGTATGCATTACAGATGTGGGAACATTCCTTATAAGCAGGAAAGATCGGACATAGGACCGGTTGCTTCATAAATGTATTGTTTGCAGTTACTTGATCATTTACTTTGCAATTGACTCGTAACTGATCAGTTCTAGGTCGTTTCAGTGGCCAAACTAAGGGGGGGCGTGGGGGGGGGGCAGCTGCCCCCCCCCACGAAAAATCCTGTCGGTAATCCGACAAACGCTTTTATCATTCCGTTTCTGACACCGATAAAAGCTCTGTCGGTAATACAGGAAACTTCCTGTTGGGAAATAAGCAGTGTTTGTCGGTACGGCACGCTTTAGCATTCCGTTTCTGATACCGACAAAAGCTCTGTCGGTTAAACAGGACACTTGCTGGGAAATAGGCAGCGTTTGTCGGTACGGCATGCTTTGGCATTCCGTTTCTGATACTTACAAAAGCTCTGTCGGTAAAACAGGAAACTTCCTGTTGGGAAATAGGCAGCGTTTGTCGGTACGGCACGCTTTAGCGTTCCGTTTCTGATACCGTCAAAAGCTCTGTCGGTAAGCCAGGAAACTTCTTGTTTGGAAATCGGCAGCATATTTGACAGTGCAAAAACGGATAAGTCAGCTGAAATTTATTGGAGCTATATTTCGGCCCTTCTTGGCAAGGGTCCTCTTCAGGCTCAAAGCCGCTCATCCGTTTTTGCACTGTCAAATATGATTCGCAGTCAGCTTGGGCTGAAGAATATTTAAATCGGCAGCAATTGTCGGTGCGGAGACGGTGCGAGGATTCCGTTTTCAGTACCGGCAAGAGCTCTTGTGTCGGTGCGGAGATGATACCGACAAAAGTCTTGTCGGGAAGTGAAGCCGATGATCCGATCGAGATCCTGATTATCGGTTGTTTTTCATTTCTCGATACCGTGACCGCGAAAAGTCTTGTCGGTAAATGGGAAATCTCTTTTTCGTACTGTTTACATCTGGAATGGATAAAAATCTTGTCGTTAAATTCAGTAACTGTGGACTGTTCGTCAGTGCGAAGACTGTGATGACTGGAATATCCTCGTCGGTAAATCCGAAACTGTTTTGAGTAAAGGCACTAAACAAACACTTCTTCTTTCCTTTCTGTTCGTCCGGAAATCAACCACACCGGCAAACCTGTTTGCTTGGTTTGTTCTTGGGTGGTTTCTCTGTTTCCACCCATAAACTGCCCATTTGGGTTGATCTGGCTGTACATGGTTCAATCAGTTCGGGATTCGGGAAATAGTCCACTTCTTACATTGGCTTATATGAGTTTCATGTTCCAATCAGCGATACCCCCACCAACTCGGCCCACCGAGGTTGGATCAGGCCAGGATATCTGAATAACACAACTGTCACATGGGGGCAATATCGCCAAGTTTATCTAGGTCGCTCAACCCATTTGGTCCCCAAGCGGTTAAGAAAATGTCGAGGACCCACTTCTAATCCCCTCACAGCACTACCACCATGGCAAGAAGAGGTTACATACTTGGCATCTGCGTCTACCATCCATCAAGCCGCTTTCACATTGACGCGTTTATCTTGCGTAATCTGATGCGTACGCGTCGATGCAACGCTATTCTTGCGTTGCGTCGACGCGTACGCATCAAATTACGCAAGATAAACGCGTCAATGTGAAAGCGGCTCTATTCTTGCGTTGCGTCAACGCGTACGCATCAGATTACGCAAGATAAACGCGTCAATGTGAAAGCAGCATCAAGCATCATACGAATCGGAGCATTTCCGAAAAAATTCCAGTGGGCCTTCCGGTCCGGTACCCCCCAGCCCCACCTTCACCCCAAGGCCGTCAGATTCGTTTTGGGCCTCAAACTAGATGTCTAGGTCCCATGAATTTTTTACCTTTCGAGTTTTATCTCAGTCACTCTATCCGTTCGGCACCTACTGGTATTACAATATTTCCGAGACCTCCTTGCAGCATTTTTCTCGGACGCGGATAAATTGAACATCAGTCGAATCCAAGCACTTTCTGGGGCCCATGAACCCGTTTGGTTTTGAGGAGTATCACAAAGGTACCGTGTCCCCTAGCTTCCACTCAGTCAGATTTCGTTCGGACACAGAAGCAGCAAATTTAGGACATCTGCTCCCATCAGACATCATGTCTCCATAAAATTGGATTGCCCGTTCACTTAATCTGTACTTTGATCCAACGCATCCTCATACCAAATTTCAGCAAATATCTCAACCCCTTTGAAAGTTATCATAGTAACAGAGGGACAGACAAACTCTACGAACTCATATGTGCTAACGTTTTGGAACCCCAAAAAGCCGCTTAGTTTACAAGCGTGAATCTTCAAGCAGTGAAGTAGTCTGTTGCAGTGTACGTCACTTTTTCTGGTTTGCAAGACTATTGACTGCATAGTCTGTTCCTGGTTCCGTTTGATAACCATTGGTGCCAGGAAGCGAATGGCAAATTCTTTTCATTAAAAAACCATCTCAGTTGATATGTTACAACTTATTATTACAATAGTAGTAATATGCGTTCGCGGGGAACGTGCGCCGTTGCCGCGCAGCGGCAACGGCGCTTTTTGTCGGTAAATTTTTAAATCTTGTCGGTAAAATCTGGGCTTGCCCCCCCCACGAAAATGGGCTAGTTTCGCCACTAGGTCGTTTTAAGCAACATGCACAATCTGATGATGGGACGTTTCGCCAGGGGACCTTTCGAATGGGGACGTTACGTCGACAACCCAAAAGATCGTGGTGATTTTGGTAACTACCTCGGTAACTACCCTTTCGGTGTGTCGGAAGGTGGAAACTAGGGAGGAAAAAACGAACGATGCAAAACGATAGGTCTCCCTCGGCGCGCCTCGTACAATATTTACAATATCGCAACGAGTGTTCGACCCCTGCACCCCGTCGAAACGTTAGTGGAGTTTCGTCAAGTTGGTTTCGCTTTGCTCTGTTAGCGGTTCTATTTTGGAATTATTTTCAAACGCCCCCCCCCACGAAAATGGGCTAGTTTCGCCACTAGGTCGTTTTAAGCAACATGCACAATCTGATGATGGGACGTTTCGCCAGGGGACCTTTCGAATGGGGACGTTACGTCGACAACCCAAAAGATCGTGGTGATTTTGGTAACTACCTCGGTAACTACCCTTTCGGTGTGTCGGAAGGTGGAAACTAGGGAGGAAATAGGTTGACCTCCGAAGGGAAGCTCTTAATCAAACACATCCCGGCACCGTTTCCACGTGTTAGAAAATTATAATCAGCATTTTGGTGCCGGGAAAGGCCGCACAGTAAGGGCCTGGGAGTGGGTAACCCCTCGGATGCGGCTAAATTCTACAGCTTAGGTGGTTCTTGATTGAGCTTACGTGTATGGAGCCTGATTAGCAGAAATTGAAATGCCAAGAAGGGAGACGGAAAAATAAAGACGTATTATTGAACTGACCTTCACCAGCTGCAAAACGATAGGTCTCCCTCGGCGCGCCTCGTACAATATTTACAATATCGCAACGAGTGTTCGACCCCTGCACCCCGTCGAAACGTTAGTGGAGTTTCGTCAAGTTGGTTTCGCTTTGCTCTGTTAGCGGTTCTATTTTGGAATTATTTTCAAACGCAAAACAAACTTGGAATCGTTCTTTCGACATTGTGAATCTGAGCTCACTGGTTTTGACAGCCAGAAAATCGTTATTTCAAAGTAAAAGCCAGCCCGGTCTTTTGTGAAAATTTTTAATATTTGTATATATATACTATGGAAACACCATTCTAGTCATACTTACCTGGCTGGGGAGCTGCCTTGATCAACAAGGAGGCGCTCCCAGGGCGAGGCCCTCCCATTGCACTTCGGTTGGGTTGACCCCTGCGATTGCCCCAAATGGGGGCAACTCGACAGTATAATTTTTGGTAGTGGGGGGCTGCGTTCGCGCGGTCCCTCGTAATTATTGTAGATATCTTATATAGGGAGGGAAGATAAATTCGGAGTCCCGGAGATGTAGGTATTTGCTACTAGTCTAGTTCAGTGTTGCCAATGCCACTGGTCGCACCGTACCGTACTTGCAGTCCAAAAATCCGTTAAATTCCGACGATCAAGAAAGAGAAATCCGTAAAAAAAACCGTAAGAAATCCGTCTAAAAATCGCACTGTAAGCAGTAGCAGCCTAGATGGAAGTTGGCAGAATGATGTGCCGTGTAGACGGATCCGTTAAACAGGGAATAAATCTCGTTGTGTTTCTGAAATTATAGCTATCAGAAAAAAGTCAAGCAAACAAAAAATAAATAAATAAATAACTTTGTGAGTAGCCTCTGGGGGGAGGGGACCATATCAAAACATACCACTGGTTTATGACCGGCAAAGCTAAAATTATACCGAATACAAAGAATAGACCTGAAACGCAAAACCACGGGCGATTTTCTATTCTTGTACAAACTTCAAGTTGAAGCTGATTTTTAGAGAGTTCGGAAAAAGGCGGTCGTAATACTAGCCTAGGTGTTCCCCAAATCCCTTCATTTAAGCTTTTGCTGAAGAGAGCTCTAACGACTGTACCTGAGAGAAAATTAAACTGAGCGCCGCAGGCAAAAATTTGAAATTCTAGCTTAATTTTGGCAAACTCAACGGCTTCATATTCTTTACGCAAGATCTTTTAAAATCCGTCAAAAATCCGGAAATCCGACAAATCAAATTCTCATCCGTCAAAGACCCAAGAAATCCGTTTTTGACGGACAAATCCGTCAAAGTGGAAACGCTGTTTCGAGTTCTCCCCAGATTCACAGCTTGTGAGTCTTGTGACAACATTTGTCACAGGAAATCGCACTTTTGCCAAAAATGTCGCAGAATTCTGCGACAAAGCTAGCCAGAATTCCGTGATTGGCAAGACAAGCAGCACTGTCCCTTTTTATCTCGCCATTTCTGTGTTTTATGGCACTTGCCTTTTGGCCACATAAGCTAAGACGATGAAACAAGAACCCTACGAAATGTTCTAAGAAACTTTCTTTCTCAGAATTCGGATTCAGCCATCGGCGGTGGTGGTGGGATTTTATTAGAATCTAGTAAAAAAAATTCTCCGGAATTTAGTAAACTTAATTTTAGTCGGGTGGCTACACTGTTCGGAGATGTAGGTATTTGCTACTAGTCTAGTTCAGTGTTGCCAATGCCACTGGTCGCAGAATTCTGCGATTTGTCACAGGTTTTCGGGTTCTCCCCAGATTCACAGCTTGTGAGTCTTGTGACAACATTTGTCACAGGAAATCGCACTTTTGCCAAAAATGTCGCAGAATTCTGCGACAAAGCTAGCCAGAATTCCGTGATTGGCAAGACAAGCAGCACTGTCCCTTTTTATCTCGCCATTTCTGTGTTTTATGGCACTTGCCTTTTGGCCACATAAGCTAAGACGATGAAACAAGAACCCTACGAAATGTTCTAAGAAACTTTCTCTCTCAGAATTCGGATTCAGCCATCGGCGGTGGTGGTGGGATTTTATTAGAATCTAGTAAAAAAAATTCTCCGGAATTTAGTAAACTTAATTTTGGTCGGGTGGCAACACTGTTCGGAGATGTAGGTATTGGTATTTGCTACTAGTCTAGTTCAGTGTTGCCAATGCCACTGGTCGCAGAATTCTGCGATTTGTCACAGGTTTTCGAGTTCTCCCCAGATTCACAGCTTGTGAGTCTTGTGACAACATCTGAAACCTTGTGGTGTGTGTAAGTTGACATCGGGTGATCCAACTGTAGTAAAACTTGATGAGTGGTAAGAGAAGGTGCCCTAGATCAGTGGTTCCCAACCTTTTCCGTATCGCGTACCCCTAATCAAGGTTTGAAAATGTTGCGTACCCCTTTTTCCAGAACGTTAAAAATACGATATTTATTATCCTAAATGATAAGGCATACATGTGTAGACGTTTATACAAAATCAACGAGACACTTGAGGCTGCTTTTTAGCTAAAATTTTTGAAATCTCGGCTCGACGTCATTTACGGCAATATTTTTGTATACAGTCAGCCTGTTTCTGTGTTTTATTTTGATGTTCTCCTTCTCCTTGATTTCATTAAACTGCATCACAAACGTTTTCGTTAGCTTAATTCGTAACCTGAATGGCAATATCACTTATTATGTCTTCGATTCTTCTTGAAAGAATATTGTCAGACACATGAACAGATTTTACGGCAGTAGGCTAGCTGTAGTCAGGGGCGTCACGCACTTGTTGGCAACACCCCTTCCCCAAAGTGGTCGTCGAGACGGTTAAAAAGAAACGAGTCGGCGCGAAGCGCCGCGATTTTTCGTAAAAACAGTTATTTTTTTTTAAACAGTCTGTAAAAATACGTTGCCCCTCAAAACGTTTTGGCTAGTGATGCCTCTGCTGGTAATATTAGGCTTTCGGCAATCAAAAATTAGAAAGGCGAGATTTTGAAGTTACGAAATAAAACGATTTTGGTTCCTTCGCGTACCCCTTGCAAGGGTCTCGCGTACCCCTTTGGGTACGCGTACCCCCGGTTGGGAACCACTGCCCTAGATGATCTATCCGAATTCAGTAACTGTGGTGGGTCAAATGAGTGGAGCGATTGACTGAGACTCGGAATATAGAAAGTGTGCCCTAGCGATCCATTTTGGGGTCTGGGCAGGATCCGACCACGGTTTGAGGGTAAGAGTTGAGGTTCAGAATGCCCACGATTGGATTATTTGAGATGTTTAGATCGAAGTAAACTTGACTTAGAGGTGAGCGAGAACGGGAGGAGTAGACAGAGTACGAATGACGATGATCGTATATTGAACTGGTATAATCTCAGTTATAATATAATACTATATATTTACAAGAAAAATGTGCAACCCCGCAAACTGCACCTGTACTCTGACGAAAAGCCTTAGCTACACCGAGCTACATATAGCCTGATCAAAATATGATGATGATGATGATTTTATGTATGACCCGTCAAAATAAGCACAAGGCACAAAGACGGAGTATATAATAAAGAAAAAATAGAGAAAGAAAGGAAAACACGAAAGAAAATAAACTTACAAAATACAAAATGTAACTTTTACCTTAAAGCTAAACCAAGAGGGTTTTCCAGTCGTGATCAATATTTTGGCTATAAGTTTCTATTTGTTTCTCTACTTCTGTTAGTGGATCACTAATTTGATAACGACTGGAAATTTTTTAAACGTATCTGGATGTTATCTTTCTAATAGGCACACGGGCAGACAGACTTCATGAATTCATATGCATCCTGTCAGTAACGTTTCCGGGTCCCAAAATGCAGTGGCGCCATTTCAGGATACCTCAGAGGGGGGCCAAAAATCGATTGTGGGCCCCCATCCTAATTTTTATTTTATTTTTTATTAGACGCAACATTTAATTGCTCTTTTGGGGTAAAGTTAAAGCTGTTTTTGAATTCACTACGAGGAGAAAATGAAAGAGTCATGTGTTGTTCTAAGATCCTTCATAGATAGGAACAAATTACTGGAGCATGCTATGAGCGGGAGTTTTAGGCCTGCCCTTATGACAGAATAAGCTCCTCTCGAGGCTGTCGATCGAGGCCTTGTCCAGATATGTCTTGGATTCATGAAGCTTCTGATATGGGGTTGACATCTTAAAATATCTCAATAACAAATTTCAGCTTTAAAACCACACCCAAACGACAGCTCTTCGATTAAGTCTGTGCAGAGAATACGAAGAAAGCGAGGAAGAAAGGTGCCGCAGGCAAAATTTTACAAAAACTTTACGATCAGAGCATCTTTTGGAATTATTTTGCTAAAAGTTTGTGTCCTGTCGGTGCTGTTCCACGCAGCCCATTCCAAAACAAGCTATGGTGATACAGAATAAAATAAATGCAAATTAGATATGTTCTGAATTTATATTAAAAATGTGATTCTCAACGCACTTATGTTGTTCAAACCTTGCCGTACAGGACGAAATATCAAACAAAAAACAACCTGTTTACCGCTACGATGCAGAGATGTGAACATCATATTACATTGAAACTGTGCGCCGCAGGCAAAATTTTAAAAAATCAGCCTGTATTCTGCTAAAATAAAAAGATTTTGGTTCAAAACCAGTATACAACCTGTTTATTGAAGGGTGAATTTACGATTTGGTAAAGCCCTTTACGTCAGTATGTCAGACAACAAGGAATATAAACAAAAAACCTCGGATTTTGGGCCCCTTTAAAATTCAGAGGGGGGCCATGCCCCCCCCCCCTGCCACCCTCAAATAGCGCCACTGCCAAAATGCAACATGAATTCTAATCTTGAAATGAATTCTAATCTCTGCCGAATTCTGAACTGACTACCTGAGTCCCAAACAGCGATCTTAAAACTGATATTTTTAATTATGGAATAACTCTTACCTTCATGATGCAAGTTAAGTGGAGGATTTGGACTCGGATTTGGACTGCCTGGTTTTGCTTTCTGTGTTGGCACAATTTTGTACGATATTTCTTCTGTACTTTCACGCAAAGAATTCTGAGCTGATCAAGAAACAATAAAATAATTCCTTTCAAAACCTTTTCCGTGGTTAATCCCATCCCTTATAATCGTCCGTTGTCCCAGGATGATTTTGGCTTCCCTTGTGGACAGTTTAAGCGGCTTACCGACGAAACGTCCCCATGACAAAACGTCCCCTGGCGAAACGTCCCCGTCGAAACGTCCCCATGACAAAACGTCCCCATGACAAAACGTCCCCGTGTCAAAAAGTCCCCGTGTCAAAAGGTCCCCGTGTCAAAACGTCCCCGTGACAAAACGTCCCCGTGACAAAACGTCCCCATGGCGAAACGTCCCCAAGCATAGATTTTTAAGTTCGCCTCGATCTTCAGGTGCATGATCGAGGTAAAACAACTTCACAGTGTGCATTACAGATATGCGAACATTCCTTATAAGCAGGAAAGATCGGACATACGACCGGTCGCTTCATAAATGTATAGTTTCCAGTACAAATATGTAGTGTAATATGCCTTCCAATGGACTCGTAACTGACAGGTTCTATGTCGTTTGAATGAACATGCACAATCTGCATGCAATTTCTTTTCCAAAAAGTGATACGAGTTGCAAGCCGGTAATTGCCTTCCAAAAGTAGTATTTGAACCCTATAGTGAGCGCCATCCTTAAAGTTTAATTGAAAAGACAACTTATTTTTATCTCATTTAACTGTAGGCCTACACACTGCATTATTTGGCTTGGGATTTTTTGTTTCACTATTTGCTCTAATATGATGCTCTGAACATCTGCGGCCTTCCTCACAATGCAAAATTCTACTATGAAGCGGAAAATTTGAATCTCAATACATACGCCGCTTTTCAGTGACCACTGATCAGCTCGCAGAAGGTAGTTCACTGCATTGTTGTCCCAACACAGGAACAAGCGCATAGAGGTACCACAAATCCGCATTTTCATTGGATCTTCGTGTCACTTTAAGTGAATGAGTAATGGGTAGCTAGATTGTCCTATCTCATACCTTTTCAGTTAAACTTTAAAGTCTTACTCCGCTCAGCTCATTTTGTAGCAGTCGCCAAGTGATTAATAAACCCTGAATTGCTCGGGGTAACATTTATATATCTGGGCGATTTTAATCCCTTATCCCCATGCCGTGGTCCTAAATTATTCCGCTTTGAGAGAATGCCGGTCTGATGTAAATCTATAGCCGGGGACGTTTCGCCATGGGGACGTTTCGTCAGGGGACGTTTTGAGTGGGGACGTTTTGTCACGGGGACGTTTTGTCATGGGGACGTTTTGTCACGGGGACGTTTTGTCACGGGGACGTTTTATCATGGGGACGTTTTGTCTTGGGGACGTTTCGACGGGGACGTTTCGACAGGGGACGTTTCGAATGGGGACGTTATGTCGACAACCCGTTTAAGCCGTCGGCATTTTGAGCCAAGGCGAATTAGCTTCTCCTGTGACCATTTTGATCTGTCGGCATTTTGAGCCGCCGGCATTTCGAACGATTTCGACCCGAGTCGTGGGCATTTTAATCATGGGCATTTTGAACCGTGGGCATTTTGATCGTGGGCATTGTGAGAGTGGGCAAAAAGATCGTGGTGATTTTGGGAACCACCTGTTGAGATACATAATCAAATAAAGGAAGCAGAAAACACAATAAACATGTACAAATAACATCCAAACAACAAGGTCTATCTGTATCACATACATGCGGAGAAACTCGGAACTCCTTCAGTCAATCATCTTTGGCAATGTATGTGGCTTTTATGTTCCAGGGGTTTACGACGAAAGTAGGATGCGTCACACTTGGAAACCTCGCCGGCTTTTATGTTCTTGCATGGATAGTTTGGGCGAATTCAGGGAGGTAGGAAGAATTGACAAAATGCATTAGAATGCTAATATTGTAGTAGATTGTATGGATTTTTCAAAATAGCAATAAGCAAATTAGGGAAAATGTAGTTTCAGTTTCCAAAGTTCGGCGATCTTTTTTCCTGTTTCCCAAGGCTTACTATAAATTTGTATTTCAAATGTATTTACTACATGCTCTGGCCTCTCCTCAGATCGAGTTAATCTTTCGCCTTTTACTAAAGATTACCGTGGGGAGGGGCACTTGATGAGTCTATAATAATTTTTGATGGCCCTTCGGGGCTAGTTTTCCAGGTTTTCCTTCATCGTATTCTTACCGTCCAATATGTTTATTCGAAATCCTTCGGTCGTAGACACCAGTGTTTCCACTTCGTGGTGGCAGGTTTTCCGTTCTGGTAGTAAAAAAATCCGTAAAACTCCGACGATCAAGAACGAGAAATCCGTCAAAAAACCGGTCAGAAATCCGTCCAAAAAAAATCCTACGGTAAGCAGCAGTAGAAGGAAGTTGTTAAGGACATAATGACGTGCTATGCTATGTAGATAGGTTCATTAAGCAAGGAATAAATCTCGTTTTGAAATTCTTGCTATCAGAAAAGATTCAAGCAAACAAAATAAATTAATAATTGCGTGAGTATGGGGGGAGGGAACCGTGTCAAAACATTTGACTGGTTCATGGCCGGAAAAGCTAAATAATTATACCGGTTAGAAAGAATAGACACGAAACGCAACGCCACAATCAATTTTTTTTCAAGACCTATTAAAACTGATTTTTATAAAGTTAGGCAAATGGTCGATCGTAATACTATGTATTGTAACATCCCCTTCATTTAGGCTTTCGTCGAATAGAGCGAAGCCCCGGATGCAGATTCTAAAGGCTGTAGGCTTACCTTACGGAACAAAAATAACTTAGCGCCGCAGGCAAAATTTGTGAAGTCCACCTTATTTTTGGCCAAATTCAACTTTTCCCATTCGAAGTCTTGCCTATAATGTGGCTTGAATCCAAAATACATGCCTATAAAGGTAAACCTCCTTTGTGCTAAAATACAGAGAAACTCTGCACCGCAGGCGAACATGTCGAAAATCTGTTTTCTGCTAAAATACAGAACGTTGCACAAAATACGCTGTGTTCAAGCTGTGAGTCATAAGGCGAAATTTAATCTTTGGTCGCCTACCTGCCTTTAGAATCAGTTCGGTGTCTGAATGACGAGATTAATTCATCAAAGATTAGTATTTGATGATAAACTGTTCATGAAATTCTCTCTTCCTCAAATGGTGAAAGATTCAGAAAAAGTATTTCAGACTTTTCACATGATCTTCAAAAATCCGTCAAAAATCCGGAAATCCGTCGAATCAAATTCTCATCCGTCAAAGACCCAAGAAATCCGTTTTTGACGGATAAATCCGTCAAAGTGGAAACGCTGGTAGACACCAGGGCTTCCAGATTTTTTTGAAGCAATGTGTCATTTTTTTTTCGAAAATGTGCTTTTTGTGTCATCTCAGATTCCATAATGTTTCACTAAATGTGTCATATTTTTTCGCTACAAATGGTATCATGTTTAATTGACAAATCTTTATTTAGAGTTTTGAATGTATAACCTTCTCCAAATCAGTTCGAGAAGGAGTTTACAGTTCGAAAAATTATCATGACGTTTTTGTGACGTCATGAAAGAAATAGGAAAATTCGATTAAATTGATGTTGCAGAATGTGTATTTTTTTTGTCGGGGTGGTCAGCGAGGCGCCGGACAAGTTTACATTTATAAAAGTTATGGAACAATCAGTTCCGATAGTAAATGGAAAATATAGAGTTCTCGTCATATAAATTTAAAATACGCTCGTGGCATCTGCATCCTGTATCCTGCACTGTGTACTTCCGCCAACGAACCCTTCCGTTAATTTGTAGCTTTTCTAGAGGTAGAAAGTTGAAGTTTTACTTTTCTTTTACACCATTTAAAAAAAAAACAAGCCTAGAAGACCTAAATGTGTCATTTCTACTGAAAAATGTGTCATTTTCGTCGATTGTGTCATCTTTTCGACTGAATGTGCCATTGTGTCACGTAACATCAAAATGTGTCATTTTGACACAAAATGTGTCATTTTGACACAAAATGTGTCAATTTGGCAGCCCTGGTAGACACATCGTGAGAGTACGTTCAGACGCATCGGAAAATTAAAAAAAAACGATCGGGACCAAGGGAAAACCGATGGGTTTTACGTGCTTGAAAATAATCCAAGCTCAAAACCCGATGGGATAAAACGTAAAACCGATCGGTTTTTCCCACCCGTCTGAACGTACTCTGAGTCGGAAAGAAGATATTGCGATCAGTCATCAGTGTTGCCACGTCAAGTACAATTGTACATTTTCGTTACGTCTGTACGAAAGTACAGCTTTTTCTAAAATGGCCAAATCTAGTCCATTTTCGCGTTTTCTGTACAAATTAAGTACATTTTCTTGTTTTCCTACGTCTAATGTTTTTTTTCTACTTATATACCAGCTACTTCATTCGAGTCCCTTTCTGACGTCTTTTCAGTAACCACCTCCCCACTGCAAGATCTGCAATTTGTTTCTGTGTATAATGCCTTGCGACTCCAGCACGATTCTATGGTCGGTTGGCGCAGGTACGGCCTGAGAAAAATTGCGAAATAGTTCGACGATACGCGCCGCGCAACACGCGCCGAAATTTTTTGGTATAAGTACATTTTCGGGCAATCTGTACATTTTTTAGAGCGATATTTGTACATCCTGAAAACTTGGCGTGGCCACACTGATTGCGATTTGCGTAAAATCCTAAATTTACTTAGTTTCTCGGATTTATCGTTTTTATGGCACTTAAGCTTACTCAAGTGCCATATAGCGATCGTAATGTCTGTCTGTCTGTCGGTCTGTCCGCATTTTGCTAGTTTGGGCACTTCCACATGACCTAGGACGATAAAACTTGGCACGCATATCAGGGACCCGACCGGATTAACTGGAAAATAATCACTTCCCCGATCCCACCATCAGTGGGGGAGTGGCGGGATGGGGAATCCGGAAATTAGCAACATTCGTAACTTTGAAACGGATAATCGGGCGTGCATTAAACTTGACAGGTATCAAGAACAAGTGTCTTGGATGTTCACTGTCAAATTCGGATCGGATCCGGTAATTTGGGGGGGAGCTGGAGTGGGACACCGGAAATCTCTTGAAACGCTTTTTCTAGTTTGTGTCAAACCCCTACCCCACATTTGTAAAGCTCTGCGCAGATGAGTCATGCTTTGCTAAAATCTTTTGGGTGTTCGGAGAGAGCTTGTCTACTTACGAAGGTCGAAGGGGTTGGGATATGTAGTTGAATGTTAGTAGGGGTTGAAATAGATTAGGGGGCGCTAGGAGGATGAAACTTGGCAGGCGTATCAGGGACCCGACCAAACCATCCTGGAAATAATCAGTTTCCCGATCCTACCGGGAATCCGCACAATCTCTTGAAACGCTTTTTCTAGTTCTTGTCAAATCCCTACCCCTTCTTCACACAAGTAATAACTCTACGGATGATTGAGGCATTCTTTGCTTAAATCTAATCGAACGTCGAAGGAGTTGGTACGTGTTGTTGAAGCGTAGTAGGAGTTGATATAGATTAGGGGGAGCTAGGACGATGAAACTTGGCAGGCGTATCAGGGACCCGACCGTGTCCTAGACCACTAGGCTAATCGTATTTGTGATTCGACCGACTGCGGGAACAGGTACAGTTTAAGGATTAAAATAAGACCAGGATTAAAATAAGACCTCTAATAGAGATTATTTGAATTGCAGTTCCGTGAAATTTACTTGTTTTAAAGAATCTTTTGGTATAATTAGTCTTTGAATTACGCGTCTTCGACAATTCCACTTATACTTGACTTCTCCGAGGAATAAAAAAAGAGATGGTCGTTACTTTTTAAGTTACTCCCGTTTGAAGATTTCCTCTAGTTGCCGTCTTTTATGACACTTGAGCTTTCAAGTGCCATATAGCGATCGTAGTGTCTGTCGGTCTGTCCGGGTTTTGCTACTTTTGTCACATCCACATAAGGTAGGACGATGGAACTTGGCAGGCGTATCAGGGACCCGACCAAATTAGCTTAGCAATAATCACTTCCACGATTCGGCCATCATGGGGGAGCAGAGGGATGCGGAGTCGGGAAACTACTAACATACATAACTCTGGAACGGGTAATCGGACATGCATGGAACTTGACAAGTTGCAAGGACAGGTGTTTCAGATGTTCAGTTTCAAATCCGGACCGGATCCGATAACTGGTGGAGGGGGGGCTGGAGGGGGAACCGAAAATCTCGTGAAATGCTTCCACATAAGCTAGGACGAGGAAAATTGACAGGCGTATCAGGGACCCCACCAGATTGACTTGGATATGATCATTTCAGGGTTGCCCCTTTACTAAAATAAATTCACTGGGCAAAAGGAAAAAAGTAATACCAAACAAGAAAAGTACTCAGAACGTGTTGCTGGGTCATAGTCACCTTGGAAATAAAACCTGACAACTACCTTTTTCTTAAAATCTGCTGCCAAAGTAAAAATAAAGTTCTATTGTGGGCACAATTGTACTACCGGTGGCAACCCTGGATCCTTTCCCCGATTCAGCCACTGTGATGGGAGTGGAGGGATGCGGAATCCGGAAACTAGTAACATGAATAACATTGAAACCGGTAATCGGACATGCATGAAACTTGACAAGTGTCAAGAACAAGTGTCTCAGATGTTCAGTTTAAAATCCGGGGGGACCTAGAGGTTCGAACCTTCCCAGGAAGAAGAGGAGTTGTAGACCTGCCTTTTTAACTTCTTTTTACTTCAACAAGTGTAAAATAAAATGATATTCGGCTCTGTATATAACTCTCAAGCAAAAAACTCCCGCCTACAGTTCGCTTATTCTTACAAGTGCCATATGAGCTTTCAGCTCTTGTTGTAGAAGGAGACAGTGTTGGGTAATATAATATTTGATATACATCGACTTTTTTCGGTTTAGTATACTGTACGTCTTGTTTTCTGAACACTCGTGGAACTGAATCGTGTCAAGGGCAAAGACAGGTGGGGTATCGGTCTATAGTGGGTGGGTTCAGAATGTAACACATGAAATTTTGGTCTCGGGGTTTAAAATTATGATTATAGTTACGGAAGTAGGTTGCATTGGCATTATAGGTATGACAAGCGCTAGCGGGCCGAGCTATAGCTTTTTTCTTTTTTTTCTTATTTCCTTATATTTGCGTTCGGGGGTTGTTTGGCCGGGACGTTATTTTCTTGCTGGACAAGTGATACTTCTGGAATCCGGCAGGAACTGGAAATCAGGTCGAAGTTAAGTTAATTGATATGCCGGACAAGCCTAGTGCTTTGATATGAGGTACGAATGTAGGCTACACGTAGAATTCGCCTGTTCTTAGTTTTCTCAGCGTTTGGTTGTAGAAGGATTCAGGGACGGCTCGAGCCAGGGGGGCGGGGTGACGCACCCCCCAATATGCTTCAGAGAGTCATATTTGACCGCTAAAAAAACCCGCTTAAGTTGGAAAAAAGAACTTGTGGAAAAACAATTCCACAAGTTCGTTTTTCAAACTTGAGCGGTTTTGAGCCAGAAGAGGACTCTTGCCAAGAAGGGCCGAAATATGGCTCTAATCAAATTGCTCTGTCACATATGATTCGCAGTCAGCCTCGCAGTCAGCTTGGGCTGATATTTATTCAGAGAGTCGTTCTTTCAGTCGTATGTTCTGAGCTTGCCTGTACTTCACTCGTGCGTTTTGAACTTGCCAGAATGACATAGCCCGTAAATTAACTGTTTCTAAGTCGGATGGCTACGAAGAGGTTTTCTAGTCGTAAGTTTTGAGCTTGTAAGATATACAATTGTGTGTTATTGAGTTTGTAAGATTCACAGTTGTGTGTTATTGAGTTTGTCAGAATGTAAGTCGTATGTTCTTAGCTTGCCAGAGGACACCAGATTGTGTGAATTTTGTCTGCGACTGACCTGGTTTCTTGTCGTATTTTGCGAACAGATTTTCTAGTCGTATATTACGGGAAAGTCGTAGGTTTTCGAGGATGTCAGAATGACAGACGTATCTTTGAAACCTGCCCATCGTTAGTTTCGCCTGAAAATCTTGTCGTATGGTTACGTAGAGATTTTCTGTAAGTCATATCTTACGAGACAATCGTATGTCATCAGCTTGTTAGAATGTATGTTTCGAGCTTGTCAGAACGACATAAATGCAGTTACCGAATCGTGCTTTTCACCGTGTGGCGCGCACTGTTTGAACGCAACAGGGGTCAACGATTTAAGTGATTGGACTGAAACTCGGAATGTCGAAAGTTCATGTGCCCTACGTGATCTTTTGGCCAGGGTTGGTCACCAAAAGTAACTTCGTATACCCTGGAAAGTAACCCAAAAGTAACCCAATGTAACCTAATGTAACCCAAAGTAACCCAATGTAACCCAAAGTAACCCAATGTAACCTAATGTAAAACAATGTAACCCAATGTAACCTAATGTAACCCACAGTATCCCACAGTATCTCTAAGTTTCCGTGAATTTCAATTGTTTCGTGAAAGCACAACTCTTACTAGAAATAATCTTTTCCCTATGAAATGGATCAGAAAAAAATATTTTCGAAAATACCAGTACTTTCCATCTGAAACTAGCGGTTTTCTTGTTAGCGCCTGTCGACTATGTCCAGCCTTCCTGCTCTCCGACGCGGCGGCTGGGCGCAAAACATTTGAAAACTGATCGCGCCGTGGTTCAAAAGTGTGAAAACTAAGCAAATAAAAGAAGTAATAAACAAAAGCTTCTCAGATCCTTATGCGTGAAAGAGTTGTCAGCAGACGTTGATGATCCCGGCAAACGTTTAGTTGTGTGACGGGCAAAACTCGGCAAGGCAAAAAAAGCGCTAAAATTTCGTAGGCACAAAACGAAACAATGGAGAAAGGTGGGGATTTTAGAAGCTTATAATTCTGTATGGGATCTAAATATATTATAAAAAGTAGAATAAGCAAGAGGGGTCCTTGAAGGAGTTTCGCATCAGTTTCAAGATATTGCAATCGGCGCCTCGTCACGTCTGAGGAAAAGTTTGAAAAGTCACCACGCAAGTCTTGCGCACGAGGGGTTACTTTGGGTTACATTGGGTTACTTTGGGTTACATTGGGTTACTTTGAGATACTTGGGTTACTTTGGGATACTTTTGAGACAATTGCAAGTGTGATGTACGCCATTTCTGCGCAAGACTCGTGACCCAGTGTAACCCAAAGTAACCCAATGTAACCCTGAGTAACCCAAAGTATCCTGAAGTAAGCAAGTAACTCGTACACCCTGGTTCTTGGAGAAGGGATTCTAGAAAATTTGCGGCACGACTAGGGATCAAACGACTAGAGCAATTCAAATGTACAAAGGTCATATGCTCTAGAATCTCTAGACGTTCTATTTTGTGTTCCCGGCTGGATCTGGGCTCGGTGGGGAGAGTTGGAGGGGGTACCGGAAATTTCCTGGAAATGCCTGAACTCAGGTGAAAATGATTGGGTTGTACGAGCAGCATCTTTCAACGGTGGGGAGTTGGAGTAGGTATTTTGCAATAATCTCACTTACTTGCATGTACCACTTATCCGTAACAAGTGACATATGAGCTCGCAGCTCTTGTTAGAATCCTGGCTGTTTACTGATGGTGACCTACAACAGAGAGTAGGTATGTATCAGCGAGGGGTTACCCACTCCCCGGCACCTGCTGTATACCGTTTCCCGGCAAAACCACCGGTGTCGGCCATAAACCCCATTGATATTTTGAAAAAGGAACAGGAAACATTTTTTTCAAAAATTTTTACCATAAAGCACACTCAGCACACTTTTCTGATGCGTTGCGTTGACTGATTGATGAATATATTTTGGTTGAAGTTTAAGGTAGACATTCGTTTAGGCTAGTGTAGTTTTTTAAAATGAATTGAATGTAGAATTTGTGAAAGTTTATGGTCTAGTTGTTCGTCAGTTGTAGACCGATTATTTATATTTTATTATACTTTTCTACTCGCCAGCTTTGGCGGATATAAATAAACGAATTGAATTGAAAATTAGACGATTCCCACTTCTGAAAATATTTTAATGTGGCAACACGTTGCAATCGGTGCCGGGACCGGCCGGGCACCGTGGCACAGGGCATTTGCTCTACACAAAAATTTAGTGTTGGCAACCCCTCAGTATCAAGCAGAAGCTGAAGACAGGATTCGGGCGAGGATCCAGCATCCCGATTGTTTTCTTCAACTTCTTCCTTTAGTTTTTTCCGTCGTAATTTCTGTAACATGCTTACTGTAAAGTATTAAGATAATCAATAGCTTTATAAAAATAATTAAACTACAAAGATTATTCAAAAACAAATATTGTATTGAAATGTGAGTTGTACAGGATTATCTAGGCATTAAAAAACGGCCAACTAAGTATTAGAAGAAACCTCACTCTTATCTTTGTCCAAGCTAGTAAATTCGAGCGTGTACCGTCCTGAAAAATCTCGCTTTCTAATTTCAAAGAAAGTAAACTGTTGAAAAATCTGCTGAGCTAGGGGGTAAACGTTGGTTCTTGGTCATTATAGAGTGGGATTAAGATAGATTGATGTGCCCATTGAACTTTAAGGTATTAAAACATAACTCGGTTTGGATCGTGTAGCCTTTGATCTCGTTGCAAGATACATCCCAAAATGTCGAAATTAGTGAGGTAAAATTAAGTGCGTTTTTTTTATAGCGAACGAAGCCGCGACCGACTATGAAGACAAGCTTCGTCTCCACTTCGGCGATGGGATCCCAGTTTTCGATGTGTTGCTGCTGGGAATGGGACCGGATGGGCACACTTGCTCCCTCTTCCCCGGTAAGCTTCGCATACATTCTCAGCGACTACATTTGCATAGTGAAAGTTAATAGGCAAAATAAAGAAAACTAGCAACTATGAAACAATACTTTTCAACTCAAGTGCTTTGTGAAGAAAATTACTTCCTAGCGAGTGAACTTCCATAGCTAAACTTATAATAGTATTTACATAGAAAATCCCGAAGACCATATACAGTATAAATAAACAACAAAATAGACAAAATAAAGAAAACTAGAAACTATGGAACAATACTTTTCAACTCGTGTGCTTTATGAACCAAATTACCTCTCAGCGAGTGCACTTCCATAACGAAACTTACATTGAATATCTTGATTGGAAAAACAAGGCTATATAAAGTATAAATACACAACAATATAACCAAAATCTAGAAAACTAAGAAACAATACATCTCAACTCAAGTGCTAGCTTTATGCATAAAATTACCAAAACAAACAATAGTTGCGTTTTTGCAGATATCATGGTATCTGTTACCTTGATCACTGGATCTGAAATTAGTCGGTTTTCCATTTACCGTGGTATCTGATACCACGGTCTAAAGTCGTTTTTACAGTTACCGTGGTATCTGAATATCAGATACCACGGTAACTGCTAAAACACATCGTGACCCTGGTATCAGATGCCACGGTAAATGCGAAAACGACTTTAGGCCGTGGGATCAGATACCAGGTATCTGCAAAAAAACAACTGATATAACTCTTGGTGACGTAGTTCGTTGGATACCAAGAAGCTGCTCATCGTTCACTCAGAATAATGAACCCTCAAATGCGTTAGGTCCTGGCACCGGAAGAGAAAATGCTCCCGTCCCCATCAACATGGAAGATAAATACGTATTCCATCTAGACTCTTCCTATTTTTCTACGCATTACCACCACAAAGCGTTGAATCCAACAGTTTAAATAGCCATGCTTTACTTATTTCTACTATAATCTTCTCTCACTTCCCGAGTCCTGTTCATCCTTTTTGCGGTTCTTTTTATGGCACTTGCCATTCGAGAGATAGATAGATACTTTAATTTAGCCGTTAGGCCATACACAAAATCGTACATTTTTAAACACTTCGAGAGAGCGATTATATAAACTCACATGTAAAACACTTTAAACTCCCACCACCAATAACTATTTACATCTCTTTAACGCTTCTTTGACAAAACCTGTAACTGCCATTATCGCTGACCGTGAAGATGACTTTAGGGTACCAGGAAAGAGCAACCCATCTTCACCAAAAAATCTTACTCTCAAATCCGAGAGCCCCTTGCATCTTGACAGGAAATGGAACAAATTCTCCTCTTCCAAACCACATAACGAGCAAGTATAACATGACTTCGGGTTTCGGGAATTTCTTTCAAATAATTTAACCCTACTCTTAAGAGGGAGACTGTTCGCTCGGATCTGGAACGACAAACGCAGGTTTTCAGCCGGTAAACGTAACTTAAAATAAAATTCAAAACCAACCGACTCTTTAATATTCCTATAATCTTTCAGAGTCTCTGAATTAACAGTCTGTTCATGCCAAAGTTGAATTTCCTGATCCTCCTGAGCTCGCGCAAAACTGCGACAAAGTTTATCTTGGATCAGTTGTAGGACCGAGACCCTCATTCCAAGCATAAGACAGCCCTGCTTTATCAAGTAGGGCTTTCACTTGAAATGGCCAGGATCTCTTCTTTCCCTGCTTTAATAGTTCCAAATACGCTGCCTTCAAAAGCCTCTCATCTGGCAGTTGAAGAAGTTTTATCCAAAACCTAATAACCTGGACAGCTCTATCTTTCTGCAAAGAACAGAGCCCTAAATCCCCCTTAAGGGCTAGCGTGAGAGTTGTTGTAGGATGGACCCCAATTAATTTCTTATAATGTTGCAGCTGAACGGTTTCAAGTTGCGGGATAGCATCATACCCTCGAAGCTCAGCCCCATAATGGATAGTAGGGCGAATTTTTGACTGAAATATTTGCTTATGCATTTTTAAATTTTTTATTCCACTTATCACTGAATTTCTCAACACAGCAGCAGACACTGCTTTATCTCTACGAATCATTTCTTTAACATGATCTTTCCAATTTCCTTTTTCATTCAGCAAAAACCCAAGATACTTGAAAGTATCACTTCTTTTTAAATCAGTACCTTTATAGAAAAATTTGTGAAAAATGTGCGATCGCAATTTCTGTCCGTCAGTCGGTCTGTCTGTCCCGGTTTTGCTAGTTCGGACACTTCCAGATAAGCTAGGACGATGAAACTTGGGGATAGTGGAGGGAGGGGGAATCCCTTTAACTTACGAACGGGTGATCGGATGTTAATGAAACTTGATATGTG
Organism: Branchinecta lindahli; assembly: GCA_023053555.1. NCBI lineage: Eukaryota > Metazoa > Arthropoda > Branchiopoda > Anostraca > Branchinectidae > Branchinecta > Branchinecta lindahli. Next base: position 12,319,672 of record JAKZAO010000004.1, on the reverse strand, counting down.
GAAGGACCTCATGTCTCTTTTTAAATCCAGACCGCATCCGGTGACATGGGGGGAGTTGGAGGGCAAACCGGAAATCTTGGAAAACGCTTAGAGTGGAGAGATCGGGATGAAACTTGGTGGAAAGAACGCTATCACAAGTCCTAGATACGTGATTGACATAACCGAACTGGATACGCTCACTTGTGAAGGAGTTGGGGGGAGGGGGGTCCGAGTTTCTAGTGATCCCGCGAGTTCGGTGCTTCCTGATGTGCCAGGACGATGAAAATCGGCTGGCATGTCAGGGACCTGAACAGATTGACTTAAGAGTAGTCGTTTCCCCGATCCGACCATCTGGGGGGGGGGGCTGGAGGGAGGGGAAATCCGGAAAAATGTGGTATTTTTAACTTACAAACTGGTGCTGAACTGGTGATCGGACCTCAATGAAACTTCATATATAGATCCGGTGACGTTGGGGAGAGTTGGAGGGGGGAACCGGAAATCTTGGCAAACGCTTAGAGCGGAGAGATCGGGATGAAACTTGGTGTAAAGAACAAGCACAAGCCCTAGATACGTGATTGACATAACCAGACCGGATCCGTTCACTGTGGGGGAGTTGGGGGGGGGGGGGGGGTCCGAAGTTCTAGTGATCCCGCGAGTTCGGTACGTCTTGATGCGCTAGGACGATGAAACTTGGCGGGCGTGTAAGGGACCGAACAAGTTGATTTGAGAATAGTCGTTTCCCCGATCCGACCATCTGGGGGGGTGGAGGGAGGGGGAATCCGGAAAGTGAGGTATTTTTAACTTGCGAACGGGTGATCGGATCTTAATGAAACATGATATATAGAAAGACCTCGTGTCTCAGACGCCCATCCTAAATTCGGACCGGATCCGGTGATTTTGGGGGGAGTCGGAGGAGGGAACCGGAAATCTTGGTAAACGCTTAGAGTGGAGGTTCGGGATGAAACTTGGTGGGAAGAACATGCGCAAGTCCTAGATACATCGTTGACATAACCGGACCAGATTTGGGCACTGTGGGGGAGTTGGGGGGGGGGGGGGCTTTATTCTGGCGATCCCGCAAGTTCGGAACCCTGATGTTCTAGGACGATAAAACTTGGAAGACATATCAGGGACCCGAACAGACTGACTTGAGAATAATAGTCGTTTCCCCAATCCGACCGTCATGGGGGCTGCGAAAAGTTTTTGACAAGCAAAAAAAATGGACAAAATAGGATGCAAGTTTGACAGTGCCGTCTTTATGTGACCTTGATTTGATATTTGGCGTCGGGACAGGATCCGGCTAAGGTGGGGGGAGGGGGAGCGGGACTCTGATATTTGCAGATAGGCTCTGCTCCGGTTCCAGTCAAACTTGATGGACGGGAAGAGGATAAGTCAAAGAAGCGACATTTATGTTTCCGAGTCGTATTCAGCCACGGTGGGCGGAGTTGAAAGGGGAGTCCCGGAAATTTTGTGGCTCGCATAAGCGTCAAACAAGTGGAGTGATTTGAATGGAGCTTGGAAGGTACATAGATCATGTGCCCTAGATGACATATTTTAAGGTTCGAACCGGATCCGACCACGTTGGGGGGGGGAGATTTACCTGAAGTTCCCCCAAAAATGCTCAGATTCGAGTGAAGGAGAGGTGGTAAGAGAAAATGCTTCAGACGATCCAGTTAGGAGTCCGGAGCAGATTCGGCAGTGGTATATGGGGAGTTGGAAGGGGGTTCCGGAAATCTTGGGCACGTCGAGGGACATAGCGAGTGTATTTCTTGGGTTGAAACTTGGAAGGTTGGCGATGGCTTGAAGGTGATGTCGGAAATTTTCGGACTTCAGTGAAACTAGAAATCCTAATTCTAGGTCCTAACCGCATTTTGGTTGGCGGGGTGTTTTGTGAAGTCCTCTTCTACTTTCTTGTACCACCTACTCGTAAAAAGTGCCATATGAGCTCGTAGCTCTTTTCTGTAGTATGTGTTCTCTCGATTTACAGACGCTTTTTCAGATCCCAACATGTTCATGGGAAAAGTGTTGAAAGCAATACTTTTTTGTGAAAATGTCGTTTTGCAGATACTTTCTTCGGACAAGAGACCGACTTTCAACAGATTTTCTTGAAAGCGTTGTGGTGGCGACGTTTCTAGAGAAAATGTCGTAAAACTTTTTACAGTGTTAAGTTCATAAAATTGTGCACATAGATCATCAACATAGCATAGCACCCGTTGTGTTAGGGCAAAAGCAGTCAAACTAGTTCACTCATTGACTGCTGAGCGCTGACTGCGCTCAGTGAATAAGTGATGTGATAAGTTTCAGTGAATAAGTGATGTGTGATTAGACTGTCGGGTCAGCCAGCACCATACCGTTAAACTTTAAAAATACTGTCTCATATATGCTAACATTCATGTTGGTTTGAATCTCTGCTGATTTGTTTGTGCTGGCGCAAACGCAAAACTGGGTTTGAATCCCATTCTTGCGGTGCGTAGATTCCCCATAAGCAAAGCATGTGTTGTGTCTTCCCAACGCAGGGCAAGATTGGCGTAGCTAAGTGTGAAAAGCCTACGATCCAATGCCAAAGGTGCAATAACACCAGCACACCATGCACTCCCATGATATTAGTCCTATCCTACCCAGTGCCAACATTTTCTGGTATTGCCCTGATGTTACAAGAGCCAGCCGTGCGGTAAAAACTGAGCCGTGCGGTAAAAACTGAGCCGTGCAGTAAAAACTGAGCCGTGCAGTAAAAACTGAGCCGTGCGGTAAAAACTGAGCCGTGCGGTAAAAACTGACAGTGTACTAGTGTTATAATCATTATCGCCCTTGCTTTTCTTCGGGCGATAATATATATTACAATCGGAAATCTAACCTTTCCTCATCCAACCACAATCAACAATCCGGCGGACGCGCTGACTAAAGATTGATAGGGACCTATTAAAAAGTCCATCTATAAATACCACGGGTTAGCTCAAAATAGTTAAGATCAAGATAACCAGGGTCGATTATTAAGTAAATAGGCCTGCATCATTTTTTCTTTTCTTGTCACTATGTACCGACATAAAAAAAAGAACTTTGCAGTCAGAACATGGAATTACCCGAGTTCGTTATCGGCTTCCTAAACGAAGTCCGTGTCGTGCCTCTACAATCTGTGTGTTGACATTATGACGAACCGTAAAACTGAATTTAGGACTCGGCACCTTGACTGCATCGACGCCCACCACTGTGGTGGGCGATATTGAGGAATATCGAAATATCGATATTTCGATATTTTTAAATTCGATAATCGATATTTCGATTATCGTAAACCGATATTCAACGTACTTGAAACTGTTTATACTGCTACACTTTTTTCATGGAAAAAAATTTAATACAAATGAAGTTGAATTAAAAGAAAAAAATCAAACATTCCCATCAAGAAAGAGTACGCATGTGCACGTTTTTGGGATCCCAAAACGTAAGTGGCGGGATACCTATGACATCGCAAAAGTTGTCCGTCTGTCTGTCCGTCTGTTAGCACGATAACTCTCGAAGGGATTGATATTTTGATGAAACTTGGTGGGAGGATCCTTCGGGTCAAAGTACAAGTCAAGTTCGAAGATGGGATCTGTTGCCCTATATTTGAGGGTGGGGGAGGGGTTTCAAATTAAGGGGCAAACAAATTTTTTTTTGAAAGCTGTTTAGATAGTTGATTTAGGGGTAAGGAGACACGCTGAATCCGAATATGAAAGTTATTTTCTCGCCGGACAAGTAGTTCGCCCGGAATCCGGCCAAAACCGGAAAGTTTGTTAAAAGTAAAAGTTTTATTTGAAGTTGATTAGGTGTTTGATTTAGGGGTAAGGAGACATGTTGAACACGATGGTGAAAACCGTTTTCTTGCCGGACAAGTAGTTCGCCCGGAATCCGGCCAAAACCGGAAAGTTTGTTAAAAGTAAAAGTTTTGTTTGAAATTGATTAGATGTTCGATATAGGGGTAAGAAGGTATGCTGAACATGAATATGAAAACCATTTTCTCGCCGGACAAGTAGTTCGCCTGGAATCCGGCCAAAACCAGAAAGTTTGTTAAAAGTAAAAGTTGTATTCGAAGTTGATAAGATGTCCGATTTAGGGGTAAGAAGAGATGCTGAATCAGTATATGACAATCATTTCTTAGCCGGACATATAGTTCGTACGGAATCCGGCTGAAACCGGAAAATTTGTTATAAATTTTTATTGGAAGTTGATTAGATGTTGGATATAGGGATATGGAGATACGCTGAATTCGTTTTTTAGCTTTACTTTTTCGCCGGACAAGTAGTACTGGAATTTCGCCGAAACCGAAAAATTCGCAGAAGTAAGCACACACATGCTGAACCCATATCTGAACATCGTTTTCTTAATGATTAGCTGTTTGGCCTTAACCTGATTCTAAATTTTAAGAGTAAAAATGTTCAAGGAGTCTGGCGAAGACTGGATCTGGCGAAGACAAAACCTATTTGTCTGGATCAAATATTGGATTTTTGGGATCCCATCGGAACCTTTGGTCTTGTTCCTTTCTTTCCCAGCCGTGTTTCTCCTCCCTAATCGAACTCTAAGTTTGAAATCCCTATCCTTGTTTTATTCTCAAAATCCCGAGTAATAGAACGATTAGTAATAGAACGATCCCGAGTATTCGAGATGCCTCTCTGCGGGAAAGAAGTGTAATTTATTTTATAATTTTTACGTAAATATATAAACCTGAACCTGAACCTGAACCTGATTGCACATCGAAATGTAAATATCGAAAATATCGATATCTGAAAAGTCAATATCGAAATATCGATATTTTTCAACAATATCGATATTTCGATTATCGTATCGAATATCGCCCAACACTGTGACAACACATGCCAAAGCAAGTTAAAAACAAACAAAAAAATGTCTGATCGCGAACCCTTGATATGTCAGTTGCTCCCCCCCTCCCCCCGCAGTACCAAACAGGTAGTGTAGTAGTTGCGATTATTTGGGACTCTTGAGATTCTGTTGGGATTATCTGGTTGAATGTTTCTTTCTGGTGGTAGGGTGATACCGGGTTTTCTTAGTCGGAGGGACTGGTCCATCCAAGTATCGCAGCCTGTAGATGTCATACGCTTTGATCTTTAAAGACAAGAGGGGTAAAAGAGTCGAGAGTGATGATAGCTGCAGACGCAACGATGTCGTAGATTCGTGTGTATGCCCTAAACGACTAAACTTTTGTATAGTGAGTGCGCTGTGCGGCGAGTTGCCCGTTATCTATAAAGAACTTGGCATGCTAGGCAAATTTAGCCTCAAAATTAATATTGACAACCCAGTTATTTCCTACGAGGTCAGGATTTACTAGGGGCAAGAGACAAAAGAACAATAGAGGTCGATGTTAGAGGGATCGATAGAAGCGCCGCACCTCTACCAGCCGGGAAGGTCAAAGCTATATTGGAGGTTTAGACAGACTTTATTTTATTTCTTACGTGTAAACAGATGCCGATGCCGATTTGCCGACGCAACTTAAAATTTTCGGGATCCGCCCCATAAAGATTTACAGAATTTCTTACGTCTAAAAAGAACCTGATGTTCTGCCGGCGAGAATACCGACAAAACCGTACAGCCTTTGATTTCTTCTGTGTTTTGCCCAACAAGACTGTACAGAACTTGATTTCTTACGTGTATAAATGACCTGATGTGCCGACGAGACTTCAACTTCCCGGGTATGCCTGACATATGTTTACAGAATTTGATTTCTTACGTATTACAAGACCACAGGTTCCGATGGGATCCCAAAAATTCAATATTTGATCCAGACAATTAGGTTTTGTGATCCAAAGTCTTCGCCAGACTCCTTAAAAATTTTTACTCTTAAAATTTAGAAACAGATTAAGTCCAAACAGCTAATCAAATTCTGATATGGATTCAGCATGTGTGTATACCCCTGTAAGCCGATCGAAACGATCCTGCCTTACTTCTGCGAATATTCCGGTTTCGGCGAAATTCCAGAACTACTTGTCCGGCGAAATAAAAAGCTCTAAAACGAATTCAGCGTATCTCAGCTTACCCTATATGAATGAATGAATGATTTATTGGCACATTAAAGCCATCAGGCCATCATGCAACAAAACAAAACAAAAAATCAACAATCTGACATACGTATCCAACCCGGATTCCGGACGAACTGTATGTCCGGAAAAGAAATGATTGTCATATACGGATTCAGCATCTCTCCTTACCCCTAAATCGGACATCTAATCAACTTCAAATAAAACTTTTACTTTTAACAAACTTTCCGGTTTTGGCCGGATTCCGGGCGAACTACTTGTCCGGAGAGAAAATGGCTTTCATATTCGTGTTCAGCATGCCTTCTTACCCTTACATCAAACATCTAATCAACTTCAAATAAAACTTTTATTTTTTACAAACTTTCCGGTTTGGGCCGGATTCCGGGTGAACTACTTTTCCGGCGAAAAAATTGTTTTCATATTCGTGTTCAGCATGCCTTCTTACCCCTAAATCGACTATCTCATTAGCTGTTTAAAAATATTTTGTCTGTCCCTTAATTTGAACCCCCACCCTTAAATGTAGTGCTACAGAGCCCGTCTACAAACTCGACCTTTCCCTTGACCCAAAGGATGCTCCCACCAAGTTTCATCAAAACATCTCATTCCCTTCGAGAGTTATCGTGCTTACAGACGGACGGACGGACAGACAGACAACTTTTGCGATGTCATAGGTATCCCTCACTTACGTTTTGGGATCCCAAAAAGAACCCGATGTGCCGACGAGTCGACCAACCTCAACAGAATCATACAAAATTTTATTTCCTGTATATTTCTTCTGTATAAAAAGAACCTGATGTTCCGACGCCACACCCGAGGCCCGACAAAAGCATACAGAATTCGATTTCTTCTGTGTTTTGCCCAACAAATGTTTGCAGAATTTGATTTCTTGCGTGTAAAACGAACCCGATGTGCCGACGAGTCGACCGACGCCCGACAAAAGTTTTGACTGCCCTGCTGACACCCCTGCTTATGATGGACTTAAAGTTCAGCTCTTAAAGCACAACTCTTACTAGAAATGATCTTTTCATGTCACAGCTCAGAAATATTGGTTTTCGAAAAATACCATTATTTGCCACGCCAAATTAGCGATGTCCTTATTAGCACTTGTCGACTCTATCCAGCCTTCCTGCTCTCCGACGCTGCGGCTGGACGAATCGCTAGGGTTATATAAATCCGTAAAATCTATATTTGGAGCTATTTGGAGCGGAGTATTATTTTAAATTAAATTTGCCTAATAATTACCTCATATATTGGATTCAGTTGAGAGTGAATTGCCTACCAGTGCATAGGAAAAATAATTTTTTAAAAAGAAAAAAATGGAGAACCGAGTATAGTGACACCCTGCCCTCTATGTAATGAAGGGGATGATGACTTGGAGCACTTTTTGCTGAAGTGTCATGAGCTTTCTGATTTAAGGGTGTCTTTGCTTGGGTGGTATTTGCGGCTTCCAGACATCTTGGAGTGTACATCGCAACAGATAATATGCAAAGTATGTAGATTTATCGAAGAAGGAGCGAAGTTTCGTGAGAATAGAAGTATAAGTCTGGCTTTGGATACAGATTATTATTGGGATCCCAAAACGTTAGTGACGGATACCTATGACATCGCAAAAGTTGTCCGTCTGTCCGTCCGTCCGTTTGTGAGCACGATAACTCTCGAAGGGAATGAGATATCTTGATGAAACTTGGTGTGAGGATTCTTTGGGTCAAGAGTAAGGTCGAGTTCGCAGATGGGCTCTGTAGCCCTACATTTAGGGGTGGGGGAGGGGGTTTAAATTGAGGGGCAAACAAAATATTTTGAAACAGCTAATGTGATAGTCGATTATGGGGTAAGAAGACATGCTGAACACGATGTTGAAAATCGTTTTCTCGCTGGACAAGTAGTTCGCCCGGAATCCGGCCAAAACCGGAAAGTTTTTTAAAAGTATAAGTTTTATTTGAAGTTGATTAAATGTTCGATTTGGGGGTAAGAAGACATGCTGAACACGATGGTGAAAACCATTTTCTCGCCGGACAAGTAGTTAGCCTGGAATCCGGCCAAAACCGGAAAATTTGTTATAAGCAAAAGTTTTATTTGAAGTTGATTAGATGTTCGATTTGGGGATAAGAAGACATGCTGAACACGATGGTGAAAACCATTTTCTCGCCGGACATGTAGTTAGCCCGGAATCCGGCCGAAACCGGAAAGTTTGTTAAAAGTAAAATTTGTATGTGAAGTTGATTAGATGACAGATTTAAGGGTAGAAGAGACGCTGAATCTGTATATGACAATCATTTTTTACCTGGACATATAGTTCGTCCGGAATCCGGTTGAAACCGGATTTTTTTTATAAAAATGTATTAAAGTTTTATTTGAAGTTGATTAGATGTTCTTTATATAGGGATAAGGAGATACGCTGACTTCGTTTCTGATCTATCCTTTTTTTGGCTGGACAAGTGGTTCGTTCGGAATTCGGCCGAAACCGGAAATTTGGCAGAAGTAAAGCACGAAGTTTCGATCCGTATCGTCAAAATGGATATGTTTTATACAGGTATATCTGAACTTGATTTTCTCGGATGATTAGCCTGGCTGAGACTGGATCTGGCGTAGACAATTAAGACCTAGTTGTCTGGGTCAAATATAAAATTTGTGGGATCCCATCGAAACCTTTGGTCTTGTTATATTATCCAGCCTTCCTGCTCTCCGACACTGCGGCTGCACGCAAAATATTTGAAAACTGAACGTGCCGTGGTTAAAAAGTGGGAAAACCAAGCAAACCAAAATAATTCGAAAATAGAAGGTAGGTCTACCATGTCTTCCAAAATGAAAAAAGAAGGTTCCTTGAAGATTATTTTACGAAGGATTTGTTTGTACGACGGTAAAACACCACACAGCTTGCGCGCTGGTGCAGTGCTTACGATACTCGAGTCGGGAATTGGTGAAGAGACGGTGAGGTCGTTCGAAGCTAAAAGTCTCCAGACAGGGTTGACAGATATGTTGCATATTTTAGCCTTCCAAATCTAAGCAAGTTTGGGTCCAGCCTATTCATCATTGATCCGCTGGCTATGAAGGCATCTAAGTGTTTGATTCTCCGTGTCAGTATAAAGAATTAAATAGTTTATAATTGAATGGTGTCTTCTATTCTGACTGGGGAGCAACCCGGAAGAGGCCCAGTCCATTCTTGAGACGCAATTAATGAAGTGACCGAATTAGTTAGTTTCATTTCATTTCTTCTGTGAAAAGTGGAGATTTTGCGTTTTCAGCAGCAAAAGAACAGGAAGAGCAATACGGCAGTGAAAAATCGGCCGATGCTCGATGATTTTCCCGCATAATTAGCGGTTGAAAGTCGCCGCGCACTTTCATCGCGACCACCGACGGGGGGTGGTTCCCAAAATCACCACGATCTTTTTGCCCACTCTCACAATGCCCACGCTCAGAATGCCCACGATCAAAATGCCCACGGTTCAAAATGCCCACGATCAAAATGCCCACGATTAAAATGCCCACGCCTCAAAATGCCCACGACTCAAAATGCCCACTACTCAAAATGCCCACAATTCAGATGTGGAAAACCCGAAATCGAAATCGCCTGAAATGCTGGCAGCTTAAAAATGCCGACAGTTTCCAAATGTCGACAGTTCAGAATGGTCTCAGGGGAGGAGAATATCGTCCTGGTTCAAAATGCCGACGGCTGAAACTGTCCACAGGGGAGGCCAACATCATCCTGGGAATGCGGACTACGAGATTACAAGGGGTAGAATTAATAACGGAAAAGGTTTTGAAAGGAATTATTTTATTGTTTCTTGAAGAACGATCAAAAAGACCAGCAAGTTAAAGCTCTTAAAGAAAAGTTCCAAGGGGGTTCCTAATCAGGCAGAGGCTTCCTCGAGAAAGCACAGCGCTTTTGCGGCAACTAAGCACGAGCCAGTACACATGTTTCTTGTAAGTATTTTACCACAGTTATATTATAACTGAGATTATACCAGTTCAACATACGATCATCGTCATTCTGATACTCCGTCTGTTAGACTCTTCCCGTTGCTCACTCACCCCTAATTAAAGTTTACTACGTTCTGAACACCTCAAATAATCCAATCGTGGGCATTCTGAACCGTGGGCATTTTGAGTCATGGGCATTATGAGTCGTGGGCATTATGAGTTGTTGGCATTTTGAGTCGTGGGCATTATGATCGTGGGCATTTTGAGTGTTAGCCCCGACGGGGTTTTATAAATCCTTTGGAATGTGATCTGTGATGACTCTGGGGACAGTAAGCAGTCTGTTATTTGGAGAATTAGGTCAAACCTGAGGAGTTTCGGGTGATTTCAGTTCAAACACGTATAGACGAGTGTGAACACAGCATGATTTTTACATTAAGTTTTCCTGGATTGATATTGGACTTTGAGAAAAGGTAGAACCATTCTAATTTATTATATACTTCTGATCTATTTTTGCCTGATATTTTTTTCGCTGGAAAAGTAATAATTTAAGTAATTGTTCCTGTCACCCCACAGTGAAAAAGCACCATATTATTTTTGATGATTGCAGTTTTTCTATTTTTATTTGATATTAATTCAAATGAATTTTATCTGTTATTTACCTTTAAAGTATCATCTGAAACTATTTATTTTAGTAATTTCAGGCCGTTTTACCCCTGGAAAAACTCCTGCTGTTAATTTGTTTACGTATCGTCACTTTAGCGCGTCTTCCGCTTCTTCCTGAAAATTCCGCATAAAATGCTGCATCGTCAGAAGTTGGATTCGGACACGCTCGTATATCTTTATATATATAATAAATATTTATAGCGCCAATAAATTGGAAAATTGTAAATAAAACAGGAGAAAGAATTGAAAATAAATCGAAATTTCATTTTTTAGGCCTACAGATTGTACAAAGTTAACCGACACGATCGGGGCCCAAGTCCGTTTTCTCACGGGCTTCCTTCTCCCCATACCCATGGTTCACACTGCTGCGAATTCTGCATTTTCGCGCAAAATAAAATTCTGCGTCATGCGACAAGCAATGCAGAACTTAGCGTTTTGTTGCAGTGTCGGATGCGTTGAAAAATTTCAAATGTCAGACATGACGCATGCGATTTTTTGAGGGAAAGAAAACAAGAGCTGTAAGTTCATATGGCACTTGCATGGGTTGAGATGTATTATTTGATCAAAAGTAATTTTCGACTGTGCGGTTCAGATGCGCACTTTAAGGGAGCTAGAGAAAAAGAAAGACAGAAGTGGTATCACAGCTGCTCCAAAAGATCGCCGTGATTGTTTAATAGCTTGTTCAGACGGGACGTAAATAGCGACGTATTCTCGATTACGCGCGTATTTACGCGCGTAAATAGCGACTGAAAATAATCCAAAAAACAGCCGCTGATCGAGAATCGGCCGCTGTTTCGACCCACCGATCGGGAGAAACTGAAATCCTTGGGGGCTTTGGAATGTAACCTTTGATGACTCTGGGGACAGTGAACAGTCTGTAATTAGGGGAATTGGGTCAAACTTTGAGAGCTTTGGATCAATCCAGTTTAAATTCAGTTAGACCAAAGTGAACATATCATGAATTCATGACATTTAGCATCCAAGGATTACTAAATTATTTCGAAAAAAAAGGTACAATAATTTTCTAATTACAAAATCTTATATTCTGTTTATGTCTGATATTTATTTTTGTTTTTTGTCATGAAAAAAAAAATAATCTTGGTTGAATAATTAATATAATTTTTCCATTCAAAAGCGACTGAACAAGCTAAATAATTGCTCCTATTTTTTCTGTTTGTTATTAATTATATTTTATGCTATCATTTAAAAATTAAAACATTTCAGTGATTTTTAATTGCTTTTTAACTTAAAATTGCCAAGTCGCCTGAAATCTGTCAATATTCAGTTTGTAATTTTTTTTTAGCTTAAAGTCAACTATTTATATATCAACTAAAGTCCTATTTTTTCTGTTTATTCTTAACTATATTGTATGCTCTCATTTAAAAACTAAAAATTACAATGAATTTTATTTGCTTTTTAACTTAAAATTGCAAAGTCGCCTGAAATCTGTCAATATTCAGTTTGTGACTTTTTTCCAGCCTAAAGTCAACTACGCTTGACTTAGACAAACTCACAAGATGTTTTTGTTAAGTTTGTATATTTTATTCCAAACATAAGCAATATTCGAAATTAGGATTTTCTTTTTAATTCTTCCGTCAACCCAACCAGCTTGTTTGTCGTCTGAACAGATCAGCCGCTGTTTCGGCGCTTATTTACGTCCCGTCTGAACAAGCTATAACACAGGATTTGAGTCGTAGAGCAGTGCTTCCACTTGCTTCTCCTCGAAAATCCTGCCGGGAACCCCAAAAATCCTGAAAAATCTTGCTAGGAAAGTCAAAAATCCTGCCAAAAATCCTGCCGAAAAAAAAAATCGTTTTCATACTAGTTGAAGGGATGGTTGTGAGGACTAGTCGGAAGATTTGACCAAACGCAGCTCAATATATCGTCTCATCGTTTGAGAGGATCAAGGACATTTTTGCCGTAATTACTAAATGCACATTCAACCTTGATTAAACGAATATATAGGCCCTTAAGCAGGGGTTTACTAGCCTTTCACCTTTGGAGGGGGGCGTCCAGTTTTGCCGAAGGGACTTAAAAATGTACCGAAAAAAAGCGAAGCAGCAATGACGCTAACGACTGTAGCCAGGATAATTACACTAAGCACCGCAGGCGAAAATTAAAAAATACGCCTTTTTTCTGGCAAAAGTTTACTTAGATTTTAGCTTTTAACGTGGTTTAAACCACGTTATGACGTTTCCTACTTTTAAATAGGAGATTTATCACTATAAAATGCGCCGCAGGCAAATTTTTTTGAAAACACTGATGGTCAAAGTGTCTTTTTGCGGCAGTTCTTTTTTATTTTTATCAAAAAAGAATTCCTGGGAAATCCTGAAAAAGTCTGAAAATCCTGCTAAATCCTGGATTATTAAAAATCCTGCCGCTATCCAAAAATCCTGAATTTCAGGATAAATCCTGCAAAGTGGAAGCACTGTCGTAGAGTTCGAGTCGTTACGGATACGTTTAAGTAGCGTGCACACAGACTCCGAATTTCGCAGTCCGGTGCGAATTTTCTTCTCCGCTCCGGAATTTTGACGCATCGCATGCGGACAGTGCTTCCACTCCAAAATTTTGAAAATCCGTAGACGGAGTTCAAAAATAAGGAGAAATCAGGAGATTCGAGAATCCAGAAAAACAGGAGATTTATAAGGAGATGGTCTAGAAATCAGAAGTTTCTAAGGAGATTTGTATTTATAATTTACTTGTCAAAAGGGGAATATTTAAAGTATAGTTGTAGAGGGATCGGGCACCAAAGAAAGGGAACCCTATGGAGGAAGGGCTCCTCGAAACAGATTTTATTTTATAATAAGATTTAAAGTACAAATTACCTGAAATGCCTCATGAAAATTAAAATGATAGCTCAGAAATCGACTTAAAAGAAAATATGCATAGGGACCGACAAAAATAATATTAAAAAAAACTAAATAAAAATATATTTTGTAAATGATTTAATTATAATTTATCGCATTGTTTCAAAGTAAATATTGCAGTCTGAAATATTGGATTTTGAACTTTATTTGTAAGCTACTTTCCGCGGTTTCGTGTCTACTTTTCATGTAGTGATTTGGTTGGTATTGAAATTCTTGTGAGTGGCTGTGACGATTTGCGGAGCTACAGGCAAGGCAAGGAAGAAAATATGTACAAATTATTAATGAAATTAGAATTATAAGTGGAAACGAAAGATTTTTGTGGAAGGTAATCTACTTTTAGAAAATAATTTCAAGTTTATATGAATATTTTTTTTGGAAAGAGTAGGTCACGTTAAAGAATTTACGGAAATGGGAATATTAACCCATTCCGTAGCCCAAAAAGTAAAAATTAAGAAAAGTTCTATGCCAGCTAAAAAAAAAGGAAAAGGAAGAAAATATTCAACTGTCTCGGCATAATACTCGTAAATCTACGCAATCTGCAGCGGTAATACTTTACTTAACCATTTTAAAAACGCTCACAAATACTTGTGAGATACCGCCTCTAAACCTAGCCTCTTGAAGCCCATTTCCGAAGACACGTTTGCCTACCCTACCTTCCGCCAAAGAGTTTAAGGTTGCTCATTTGTAAAGTATAGGAATGCTCGGCAATAATAAATAAATGTGTGTGTATAACAGGAACGCGTGAATTCGGTGAGGAGTTCCAGCCTCCAGGCCAGGCTCAGCAACAGGATAATCTGAATAATCAAAAAACCTAGCCTTTCGAAGAAAATTATGTAGAATAGCGAAAAATCAGTAGATAAGGAGACTCAAAAATAAATCAGTAGGAACCCTCAAAAATCAGTAGATCTTCTTATAAATAAGGAGAAGTGGAAGCACTTCATGCGGATTCGGTACGATAATTTCGTTCCGGTTAGAGTAGAAAATATTCTACTTTTTCCGGAGCTAATTTTAAACGCATGCGAAATTGTGCTCTGAAATTCGAAAAATTCATAAACTGTGTCTGTGTGTTTGGACTCTTGCTTTGCTTGAAAGTTTTAAATGTTCATACGATCTATTTAATGTGATCTCCAAAAACAAGATTATTAGAGAAAGATCTTGGTTGCAAGTGTCTGCTGAATGCAAGCTACCAGCTAGACACACCTAAATGTGTACTAGGCTATCTACAGGAGGTATGGTTATTTTTGCAGTTTATCATTTTATAGCTGAACAGCGACATTTCATCCACTTGCTGCAATAAAAGTAAAATACTGGTCAATCAAACCAGTTTCTTAGTCGTATCTTTCTTTGATACTCCTCAGAACTGTTCAAACAAATATACACCTCCTATATTTTATATAAACAATACAAAATGGAAAGTTTTTAATCAACAGAGAATTTGCAAACATTCGGCAATCAATCAGCATCATCTGACTGTAGGCTAAAACAGTGGATTTTTCAAATCTGGGGCCAAATTTTCCGTCCGAATTTTGTTTTGTCTGAAAAACCTGTCGGGCATAGATGATCTTACCGGACTGTGTGTGCACTTAGCTTCCTGAGGATCACTGGCGTGTTTTGGACATGATCAAATAGAATATATATTAGTCTGTATAGTAACGTTGGTAGGCAGTGCACGCTATTTGTAATACGGGGGCCAGGGCCTTGAGGATCTGGGCGTTAGTGTCACAAGACCAGAGTCGTTTATTTAATCATAAAAAGAGAAAACCAGTTTGTACCTAGGAATTGCACTCAAGTGGTCCAAGTGAACAAACGATTTAACAAAAGAAAAATCCACGCTAAACTAGAGGCTTTTTGCAAGCCGGGTTAAGTCTTATTCCGCAGTCATCATCGTTCCAGTAACCCGAAAATGAAACGCAATCTTCTTCATATCGATTATTTGGCTCACCACTAGCCCAGTTTACATAGTCAACTGGAGTGCCATCAGCCCACTGGAAGGTTCCTTCTGCGGCAGAATCGAAGAGACCTAGCCAGGTGTATTGACCTCCCGTCAGATCTCGAACAAAGGTATTTTCTTCGATGCTGTGGATGGATGCAAGCTCAGCGCCTTGGCCTTTGCAGAAGAAGTATGCTTCATTCCAGTCCATAGCGGCGAAGAATACACGGAAGCAATTGCAGCCTCCAGGGTAGCAATAAAACCTCCAGCCGTCCTCGCAACTTTGCGACAACGTTCCTGTGGCCGCTAAGGACAGAAGGATGACGCCCAAGGCCAATTTCATATTCTGATCTGAAACAAAGAGACAGTATACCACAACGAATCCGGTTGTGAAGCGTGCAAGGCGTGTCATCTGCAGATCATCCTCTATACCAAGCGATTTTTCCGTCCCTATTTCCGAAAAAAAAAGATATCTCAACCATTCCCCTCATGTTGTATTTGAGAAGATATTAAAATGGCATTTGCCTCAACAATATTCCGACTGGTCTTGTTAAGGCCTCACTTCCTTCAGGTTGCTGCTCAACACTGTGACGCAGTCGGCAACGACGGTATTCTGAAATTCCTTTTATGTGCATAATGAGTTATCAGTGAATAATTAACAAATTCATATCCTAGAGCTTTCAATATCTGCATAAGAAACTCATACTTCTGAATATTCTGAATGTCTACTTTCATTTTTATTTTTTTCTTGCTCGAAACACGTCGCTACGTAAGAAAATGATGTCAGACTTGCGTTTAGAAAGTTTATGATTTACACGTTTAGAGTTAGGGACAGTAGCTAGAGAAGTAAACATACACTTGGGGACCAGGAAGTTCAAAGGTGGCAGTTATAGTTCGACTTCTTTGAGGTTTTATATGGAGGCGAAAGAGACATGGAACAAATGTTATTTTAAAGACGGTTTATGCCCGGGCCCCACTATAGTCACACCTGGTAATAACGCCGGTAATAAGACCGTCTTAAGATCAAAAATGGGAAGAAAAGACGCCGAAAATGTATACGAGATGGGAAAATCCATCTCCGCCATTTTGAAACGTAACTTTGGACCAATCACAGACCACAGTCACTGACTTCAGATAGTTTGGCTTACAGTATTAGTATTAGTACTAATTGGTAGTGTTACAGTATTAGTATAAGAAACCTGGCGAGGTTCCTCAGAGTGGCCATTCTACACAGGGAAAAGTGTTTGGGTGGGGGTTAGTGTTAAATCGTAGTGTGTCAGTTTTTTTTATTTATGCGCATTTATTATTGTTTGTTTGTTATGGCCCTTGGGCTTTTAAGGCAAATAAATATCATATCATACGACTATGAGTGATGATGGTGGTAATCTGGTGGTAATATATCTTGAATTTCTTCGTTCCAGGTGTGACCAGGATGAAACGTAAGATTGGGTAATAACCAAATTAACGAACCAAATTACGTACAGATGTGACTGAATGTGGCCCGGGCATTATTAGACAGGAAAGAACTGGAATTACTCATTAGTATGGGGGCTGGTAGTTGCCTTTGAGGAACAGGAGGTACTTTGGCCGGGAGATCGGAGAATCGGTCCTTACTTTTGCCCGATGTGTGGAGATATAATGAGCGGCATCTTATGTGTGAATGTAAGAAATTAAATGATTTGAAAAGAGATTTGAGAATTAAGAGATTTGAGAAATGAGTGTGATCAGGAATGGTGATCAGGAATTGCTGCAACACTTCATGTTGGCAAGGCAACATAGATCTAATTTTTTGAAATAAGTTCCTCAGTTTTGGGATCCCAAAACGCAGGTGACGGGATCTTATGAGTCTTATGACTTCGTAAAAGTTTTCCGTTTCTCCGTCGGTCTGTCCGCCTTTCAGCACAATAACTCTCGAAGGGGCAGAGAAATTTTGTTCAAACTTCGTATGAGGATCCAATGGATCAAAGTAGATGGACCCTGTCGCCCTATATTTAGGGGAGGGGTTTTCAAATTAAGGGAATAAATAAAACATGTTTTGAAGCAAATGAAATAGTCGTGGGTCAAGGGAAAGGTCGAGTTCGTAGATCGGCTCTGTAGATCAACATTTAGGGGTGGGGGACGGGGCTCAGATTAAGGGACAAACAAAATAATTTTAAACAGCTAATGAGATAGTCGATTAACGGGTAAAAAGACATGCTGAACACGAATAGGAAAACCATTTTCTCGTCGGACAAGTAGTTCGCCCGGAATCCGGCCAAAACCGGAAAGTTTGTTAGAAGTAAAATTTGTATTTGAAGTTGATTAGATGTTCGATTTAGGGGTAAAAAGACATGCTGATGGGTCAAAGAACAGGCCAAGTTCGTAGATCGGCCCTGTCGCCCTATATTTAGGGGTGGGGGAATATATATATAAGGGAATAAATAAAACTTGTTTTGAAGCAAACGAAATAGTCGTTTTAGGGGTAAGGTGACATGCTGAATCAGGACAAATAGTTCACCCGGAATCTGGCAAAACCCGGAAATCGATTAGAGATTTGAGTTAGAAGTAAAGATAAATGATGAATCGGTATCTGAACTTCATTGTTTCATGGGACAAGACAAATCCTCCGATAAAATTTACAAGGTGGTGTATAGATAAAGAACATGTTGGATCGGAATAGTTTATGATTTTAGACTAGCATTGCAGGTATTCGGGCCGTAATCGTAAAAAAGGTAATCTTTTCTTTACCCTTACTTTGTAAGGTTAATAGGCTTTGTCCTATTTGTTTTTGAAGTCTCTAACGGGACGGCGTCGTGTACGCCAGCTAGGCTAGAGACCTCACAGTGACGTCTAGTGGTGTTACCCTCAGCGGTGACCCTGGGTCGTCACATTGGATAACATGAACTGGGGAAAAACAACATGTTTGCGGGATCTGGCGAAGACCGGAAATCTATAGGACCCGATTATATGGATCAACAGTCCAATAAATATAAAATATTTTGAATCCCATCGAAACCTTTGGTCTTGTTTAGAAACCTTTGGTCTTGTTTAGTATTGCCATTTGGGCTTTTAGCGTGACAAACATCATGTCGTGTATAGATTATAACAAAAGAAAAAAAGAAGGCTACACTAGGAACGCGACACATCATCTAAACCGTCAATTGTTTGTCTTCCGTTATCGCTCGGCATAGAAACGCTACGCCGTGAGATAGATCCTCGGGGTGACGCCAGTTCTCGCAAGAAACTCGACGAGAAAAAAGGTTCGATATGATGATGAAAACGAGATTTTCGGGGTTTCATTTTGATCAGCTAATTATCTCTCTAAGATGATGTACGAGGGATAAATAAAACTTTCGGATATTTCGGCTGCACTTCCGGCAAACCGTCCTCAGCTGAGGAAAAAAAGCCAAAACTAAATCATAAAATCCACAACAATGCCAACAGGACAACGATGCGGAACCAACAACAATAAAACGGCATGAAACTCAAAAACCAGAAAGAAACGATGCGGATTAAAACGACATGCAGATAAAATAACGAAAGATAAAAGTGCGTGTTAAAATGTGTTTGTAAAAATCTGAGATTATTTACAATTAGAGTTCTGTGCAAATGTTATACACTATCTGCCTGGGACAGCGCAGAAGCTTTCACCCAGAAAACGGAAAAATCCAATGATCCATCAATAAAATTACCAACACTTCAGTCAAACACTTCCACAGAACTGTGGAAGTGTTCTTCACTCTTTGAGTTTATCTGCACATCGTTTTAACCCGCATCGTTTCTTTCTGGTTTTTGAGTTTCATGTCGTTTTATTGTTGTTGGTTTCGCATCGTTGTCCTGTTGGCATTGTTGTGGATTTTATGATTCAGTTTTGGCTGTTTTTCGCTGAGGACGGTTTGCCGGAAGTGCAGCCGAACTATCCGAAAGTTTTATTTATCCCTCGCACATCATCTTAGAGGGATAATTAGCTGATCAAAAAGAAACCCTGAAAATCTCGTTTTCATCCTTTTGTTTACAATGAATGGTCAGCCGAGGGGTTGCCCACTCCTCGGCATCTGCTGTGCACCCCCGACTCGGCACCGGCCGGCACCAGTCGGCATCAGTCGGCACCAGTCGGCACCGGCCGGCACCAGTCGGCACCGGCCGGCACTGGCTTTTTGAACCTGTTCAGAACAAAATGATTTCACTAAGAAGGTTTCGTTGACCATGAGAATTCAGGATTTTAGTTTTGAAAAAATAGCGACTGCAGCTTTTTGGGATCCCAAAACGTAAGTGGCGGGATACCTATGACATCGCAAAAGTTGTCCGTCTGTCTGTAAGCACGATAACTCTCGAAGAGATTGAGATATTTTGATGAAACTTGGCGGGAGGATTGGTTGAGTCAAAGTACAGGTCAAGTTCGAAGATGGGCTCTGTAGCCCTATATTTGAGGGTGGGGGAGGGGTTTCAAATTAAGAGGCAAAACAAATATCTTTTTAAAGCTATTTAGATAGTTGATTTAGGGGTAAGGAGACACGCTGAATCCGAATATGAAAGTTATTTTCTCGCCGGACAAGTAGTTTGTCCGTAATCCGGCCAAAACCAGAAATTTTTTTAAAAGCAAAACTTTTATTTGAAGTTGATTAGATGATAGATTTAAGGGTAAGAAAAGACGCTGAATTTGTGTATGACAATCATTTTTTACCCGGACATATAGTTCGTCCGGAATCCGGTTGAAACCGGATTTTTTCAGAAGTTAAAGTTTAATTTGAAGTTGATTAGATGTTCTTTATAAGGATAAGGAGATACGCTGAATTCGTTTCTGAACTATATTTTTTTTTTCTGGGCAAGTAGTTCGCTCGGAATTCGGCCGAAACCGGAAATTTGGCTGAAGTAAAACAGGAAGTTTCGATCAGTATGGTCAAAATAGATATGGCTTATACAGGTATATCTGAACTTGGTTTTCTCAGATGATTAGCCTGGCGAAGACTGGATCTGGGGAAGACAAGACCTAATTGTCTGGATCAAATATTAAATTTTTGGGATCCCATCGAAACCTTTGGTCTTGTTGTTTCAGAAGAAACAGAAGAAACACGAACCTTAAAATGGGACCTAGTATTGACAACTTTAAGGACGACTCAGACGGCGTTCGTAAAGTTTTTCGCAAAGTATGCTTCGGAAAGTTTGTCGCCGCTCAGACGGGAATTTGACTTAGATGACATTACGAGAATTTTTTATGGCGATTTGTTCTAGAAAGAAAAAGATTTTAATTATTAGAGATTATTTGTATCATATATGAACCATAGGTAGATATTTATTAACACTAAAAGCCATAATTGACCATGGTTAATATCCAGATAGAAAAAAAAATCCAATCAATAAATTAGAATAATCTAACAACAAAAATAATATAAGTAAATAAGTCAGTTGTAAACAATTTAATTCAATAAGTAATTCTTTCTCCCAATTCACCCGACAAAACCAACAAGAACAAAATTAATTCAAAAAAAAATGTTCCTAATTATTATTCTTGCAAAAAACAAGTTTCAAGTTATTCGACCTTATTATTATTATTATCATACAAACCACAAGAGTCATCATCTCATAATTTTTCCGTTTCCTAATCCCCATTTTCAAATTTATTTTCATAACTTGTTTTCGATCTCTTCTCCTATCGGTCAACCTTCCGAACTTTACGGAACTTCTTGGCTGCCTCCGTAAAGTACTTTATGTGGGTTAGCGGAGCAACTTTACGAACGACTTTACGAACGCCGTCTGAGCCGTCCTTTAGCCTGTTTAATTTGAAGGACTAATGTAAGGTACTGAAACAAGGGTCATTTCATCTGTTAAGGTTACAGTATAGGTATGCTTATGCGAACGGTTTTTGGGATCCCAAAACGTAAGTGAGGGATACCTATGACATCGCAAAAGTTGTCTGTCTGTCCGTCCGTCCGTCTGTCCGTCTGTCCCTCTGTAAGCACGATAACTCTCGAAGGGAATGAGATATTTTGATGAAACTTGGGGTGAGGATTCCTTGGGTCAAGAGTAAGGTCGAGTTCATAGATGGGCTTTGTAGCCCTACATTTAGGGGTAGGGGAGGAGGTTTAAATTAAGGGGCAAATAAAATTTTGAAACATTTAATGTGATAGTCGATTATGGGGTAAGAAGACATGCTGAACATGATGGTGAAAACCATTTTCTCGCCGGACAAGTAGTTCGTCCGGAATCCGGCCAAAACCGGAAAGTTTGTTAAAAGTAAAAGTTTTATTTGAAGTTGATTAGATGTTCGATTTAGGGGTAAGAAGACATGCTGAACACGACGATGAAAACTATTTCCTCACCGTACAAGTAGTTCGCTCGGAATCCGGTCAAAACCGGAAAGTTTGTTAAAAGTAAAAGTTTTATTTGAAGTTGACTAGATGTTCGATTTAGGGGTAAGAAGACATGCTGAACACGACGGTGAAAATTATTTTCTCGCCGGACAAGTTGTCCGCTCGGAATCCGGCCAAAACCGGAAAATTTGTTAAAAGCAAAAGTTTTATTTGAAGTTGATTAGATGACAGTTGAAGGGTAAGAAGAGACGCTGAATCTGTATATGACAATCAATCTTTTTCCGGATATATAGTTCGTCCAGCATCCGGTTGAAATCGGATTTTTTTGTTTAAGAAAGTTTTATTTGAAGTTGATTAGATGTTCTTTATAGGGATAAGGAGATACACTGAATTCGTTTCTGAACTTTTTTTTTTTTTGCTGGACAAGTAGTTGACTCAGAATTTGGCCAAAACCGGAAGTTTGGCCGAGCAGGAAGTTTCGATCAGTATCGTCAAAATAGATAGATAGATAGATAGATTTATTTGCGCTAAAAAGCCACAAGGGCCATGGCAAATTATATGGCTTATACAGGTATATCTGAACTTGGTTTTCTCAAATGATTAGCCTGGCGAAGGGTGGTTCCCAAAATCACCACGATCTTTTTGCCCACTGTCGCAATGCCCACGCCAGAATGCCCACGATCAAAATGCCCACCAGACGGCACCAGCCGGCACCAGGCACCTGCTGTGCACCCAAAAACTGAGTGGGCAACCCCTCGTGGTCAGCTTGGCTCAAACCTTATATTTGATATGATATGATATGATGTTTATTGCAAAAAAGCCCGAGGGCCATGGCAACACAAATACTCAACGGAAAAACAAAACAAAACGAACAAACCAACCAAATTTTAAACCCCATTACATAAATATTTTTTACTCGACAATCCCTATATGAAATTCTCACGATGCCTCATTGCCAGCTTTAGGAATCTTTCCAAACTCTTAATCACCGCAAAACATTCACTCATCAACATTCTCACCATCCATTCGTCATCATGCACTCTCAACCCAAAAATCTCATGCCTCAACTCATCCAACTCGCAACACGTACACATCAGATGGACTACATCTTCATTCAAATCTCCACACATAGGGAGCAAAGCTTTGGAATCGCAAAGCTTACCTTTACTTGGACACAGCTGCTAATACTGCCGACGCGCTACACGAAGGCTGAATGAGACCGATTAAAAAGCCAGTCTGTATATACTGTAGATTGGCCGCAGTGTTTCTTAAGATTACAGTTATCCATGTTTGTTTAAATTATTAAGCAAATATCACCTTAGGCGCCTTAGGCTATGGTTTAAAAAAATACTACACTGTCAGAAGTTACATAACGACAACAGAAGGATGCCCGGTTTCAACAGATAACACTTTGGAATGTTATCTATTATGTTTCTTTCATTCCCGTTAGTATTTTTACCAATTGAAGGTGTTGTTGGAGATGTAGGCACGAAATAGTGTAAACTTAATTGGTCATAACACTTTATTTCTAAGTGAAAAGGTGTTATTCTTGAAAGTGTTATGCGCTATCTGTTATGAAACTTCTGAAAGTGTATGCTTAAAATATTTAGCAACATCAACGGAAGAAATTAAATTAGATCGAGTGCCATATAGCAATCTTAATGTCTGTCGGTCTGTCCCGGTTTTGCTAGTTTGGGTACTTCCACATATTGTAGGACGATGAAACTTGGCATGCGTATCAGGGACCCGACAGATTAACTTAGAAATAATCACTTCCGCGATCCGACCATCGTGAGGGGAGTGGAGCGATGGTGAATCCGGAAACTAGTAACATGCATAACTTTGTAAGGGGTAATCGGACATGCATGAAACTTGACAAGTGTCGAGAACAAGTGTCTCAGATGTTCAGTTTCAAATCCAGACCGGATCCGATAGCTGGGGGGAGCTGGAGGGGGGCACCCGAAACCTCGTGAAACGCTTCCACATAAGCTAGGACGATGGAAATTGGCAGGCATATCAGGGATCCGAAAAGATTAACTTGGAAATAATCACTTCCCCGATCCGGCCATCGTGGGGGATCCGGAAAGTGGAAACTAGTAACATGCATAACTTTGTAATAGGTAATTGGATATGCATGAAACTTGACAAGTGTCAAACAAGTGTCTCAGATGTTCAGTTTCAAATCAAGACCGGATCCGATATCTGGGGGGGGGGGCAGGGGCGGTTCGAGGGGGGTGACTTGCCCCCCATGCTTAAGAGAATCGTACTCTCAGTCGCATGTTTTGAGCTTGTCTGTATGACAATCGCATGTTTGAGCGTGCCGGAATGACAGAAAGGCAGTTATAAAACGTGAATTTTGCCCGCAAATGACATTCTCCAATCACATGGCCTACGAAGAATCGTATGTTTTGAGCTTGTCAGATTCACAGTTGTGCGCTCTGGGATTGATAGAACGATAGTCGTTTGTATGAGCATGCCAGAATGACATCAAATCGTGAATTTTCCCTACAAATGACCCGTTTCTTGTCGTATTTTCCGAAGAGATTTCTAGTTGTATCTTATATACTGTCGTAAGTTTCGCGCTTGTTAGAATGACTGTCGTAGGGTTCAAGTTTGTCAGAATGACATAAATGCAGTTACCGAATTGTGATTTTCACCCTGTGGGCTGTGGCGCACAATTTGAACACAACTGATGATTGCACACACCACCTACAAATTCAAAACAAATTTACTTTGTATCTTTTTTATCCTGGGTGGCCACTACCTTTTTCGGAACGGGCCGAGTGGGAGCATTGCCATGTACCAAATATCCCACTCCGTTTAGGAGTTATCGGGGGCCACGGACAAATCTGTGATATTAGGCAGCCCTTACTTTCTCTTACTTAAGAATTTCCCGTTCGGCGTCTTTCAAAGTAGCCTATTCACTATCTGGTAATGGGGCGAGTTATTTAGACGAGGTTTTAGGCCTAAAATCTCAGCCACGTTAAAAGCTAGAACTAGTACTGGAAGTAGTCAAACTTTGCCCGAAAAAAGGTGGATTTAAAAAAGTTCGCATGCGGCGCCTTTCGTAGTAGCCTACTTTCTATTAGTTGAAGCGTACGTCGTTTAGGTGGGGTTTTTAACCTTGAGATTCTGTGGTCAGGGCAACATTAATAACTAGAATTTGCATGGGAAGTTAAACAAGAGCTGTAAGCTCAAATGGCACTTGCAAGACCCTTGTGGCACAAATGATGGTGGATTGAGATGTATCGTTTGATAAAAAGTACTTTTCGACCAATTGCGGTTAAGATGCACACTTTAAGGGAGATAGAACTTCATTTGTAAGCAAAACCCTTGAGGCAAAAATGATAATGGGCTCATGGGGATCGTGGAAATGTATATTTTGCTTAAAAGTATTTTTCTTAATTTGCGATCATGATTGGTACTTTAAGGAATGGTCGGATTTGAAAAGTGGCGATTTCTAAGCCAATCTTGTCGAATTTCTAATATTCCAGCCAAATTACATCGTCCTAGCACATCTGGAAGTACCTTAACTCGCGATCACCGGAATTCCGGACCCGCCCCTCAAACTCCCCCCATAGTCGCCGGAGCCAATCCGGTTCGGTTTTGGACTTGTTTGTTATTCCCACAAAGTTCCATCCCGATCTCTCCAGTCCAATCCGGTCACGTATTCTCCCCCCCCCAACTGTTGTCGGATCCGGTCCGGACATGAAAAAGATCACCACAGACATGCCCTCTGTTCAGTTATTAAATTTCACTCGAATCCAATCACCCGTTCCAAAGTTACGCATGGCTAAATATTCCGGATTCCCCCTCCCTCCGATCCCCCCACGACTATCGGATCGAGTGAATTTTTATTTACAAGTCAGTTTGATCGGGTTCCTGATACGCCTCCCAAGTTTCGTCGTGAAAATCCCAGAAATCGTCATCACCAGAATTCCGGGAAACTCCCGTCCACCTCCCCCCCCCCCAAGTGTCCGGGTCCAGTCCAAATGTGTAAACGATTTATCTGGAGCAGATTCTTGTTCTTCCCAGCAAGTTTTTCCCTCCATTATAACCGTTTCTCGAGATTTCAATTCAATTTAGTTTATTCATTAAAAATCTTGAAACGGCGATAAGCCGACTGGTTGATTTTACGTCGACAATGTATACACTAAAATTGTAATATTCCCCCCCCCCCAACTCCCCCATAGCCGTAGAATCCGGTTCGGACTTCAAATGGGACATCAAAGATTATGTCGTTCATTCAGGTATTAAGTTTCATCCCAATCCGATCACCCGTTCGAAAGTTACACAACACTCAATTTTCCATATTCCCCCGCACTGAACCACATATACAAACCCCTTTGACCCTCGAATGCACTAGCTCTTTCCGATGTGAACGGAGTGATCCGATGCAAAGAGTGACGTCACCCTAGGCGCAGAGCTACTAGTATGAAGAAAGGGGCAGGGGTTTTACAAAAACTACTAAATTCTCAGGATTCCCTCGCCCTCTACTCCCTCCACGGTGGTCGGATCGGGGAAGTGACTATTTGCAAGTTAGTTTGGTCGGGTCCCTGATATGCCTGCCAAGTTTCATCGTCCTAGCCCATCTGGAAGTGCCCTAACTCGAGATGAGTGGACAGACAGACCGACCGACCGACCGAAAGGTGATCGGTATATGGCACTTGAGCGAAGCTGCAAGTGCCATAAAAACTCTCTAGCGCCAAAAACTACTGATTCTCCTACTCCTGGGCCCTCGCTACGCACAGCTATTTTTGTAGTCTGGAATCCCTCTAGGGCTAGTATAATGTTGTAGTTTGATTATTGATATTTTCAGGTGGTTGTTTCCACTTTTAGAGGAGGAACTTTAGAAATTTTTAGATGAGGAATTTTTCATTAATGTTCGTTTGTACCTGGAAAGTTGAAGGGCAAAATCAATCAATCAGTCTCGCCGAATTATTGAGCCTCATTTTATTTAGGTCATAAGTTGCTTGACATGGAAGATCGCAACGTCGCATCGATTAAAGACTCCCCCAAGCCGCCCCCCTCGAGAGTTACTCTTACATTCCCGGTTTTAAATGCCGCAAAGTTGTGTATTTTCGCTATGGCTGGAGAATCGAAGGCAGAGATGGTGAAGGTAAGCCCCGCGCTCTCGTCCAGATTTTTATCGAAACTGAGAGTAAAACTGCAGGCAGGAATTTCGTTTCGCTGGTGATTTTGAAGCAACATTTTGGTTGCTTAAAGGTTCCGTGCCATTAAAGTTTAACTGAAAAGCCAACTTATTTTTGCATCATTTAACTGACTACACTGCATTATTTTGATTGTGTTAACGGATTTTTTTATTTTCACTGTTTGCTCTAGTATGGTGTTCAGAATATCTGCGGCCGTCCTCACAACGCAAAATTCTACTATGACGCAGAAAAACTGAATCTCAATACATACGCGGCTTCTCAGTGGTCAGTGATCAGCTCGAGGAAGGTGGCTCACTGCTTGAACACTTATTTTTCGTAAATCGTTTTCGTCAAGCGTACAACACAGACACACGCAGATAGAGGTACCACAAACCACAGGGAAATTCCACTATTTGAAAATCGATTATTCGTGAATAGCTAAAGAACGAAGTGACGCATTTTCATCGGGTCAGAATATCTAATGTCATGGGTACCTAGATTCTGCTATTACATTCCTTTTTGGTTAAACTTTAACGATATATGCCCATCTATTCTTTTTTCCAGTTCCAGTTGTCAAATTCTCATTTTCACTTGATCTCTTTTCTATCCGGAATCGCAATCTGTCTTTTCTGTACCGTGGATAAGCATTTCGTGGATAAGATTTTGTGCAGAGGAACAACAAGTTAATTTAATTTATTGCACAAAAACCTTAAGGCCATGCAAAAATGGTAACAAAAAGAAAGCACTTGAACGAAAAAAAGTCTCTTCAAATCTTGAAAACACGTACTTCCAATAACTTTACGCATCCGCACTTCATCATTTGTTGTAGTTACACTCCCAAAAATCTAAACCCGTAGGTTATCTAGCTCACGGCATTCCCACATCGGATGCAACAAGCTCTCATTCTCACTACCACACATCGGGCAGAAATAGGGACCAGTACGTCCTAATTTATTCCCCAAATATTTCCTCCGTTTTCCAGAATGTTTAACGAGTCAGTACGTCAGATATGTTTGAACTGATGACTCGATTTTTATGCCAGAAAAATTGCCCAGTGAAAACCTACCCTAAGGTAGCTCTAGCGTACAGACAAGTTACTGTTATGGCCTGTAGAGATTTGAACTGGAATTTTAGAATTCCCTTGTGTGTTCTTCTATTCCTCTTGGTTTCGCTTCTTCAGGTTCGTGTGCAATGATTTTATAGTATGTTGAAGATCGTCTCACTTTGAATGTTTTCATGTCTCGAGAATTTTATTAGCTGGTCTTGTACTTCTGAGTTGCGGGGCCCTAAGCTTCCTCTTTTCCTTCAGAGAGTCTTGCGAGACGAGGAAGACCTTCCAGCCACACGCGTCCGACCGACTGACGGCACTGTCCTCTGGCTTCTGGACGAGAAGGCAGCATCACTCCTACGCTCAGACTAGTGCGGTCATCAGCCGACCGATTTTCCAGTGAGTTTGTCCGTCCGGGTTGGTTGGTGTCGATTACATTACAGGAAAGTTATTATATAATTATATCCATCCTGCCCTTTTCCAGTTCAGCTCTCATAGCGGATGAAAGTACGATTGGAAACGCTACTCACGCGTAAAACTCATCACCAAAGCAAGATTGATAACTCCAGAATTGATGCAGTTCAACCTAGATGATTGGTAAAACAAAGCTGAATAAAATAAACCTATGGCGAGCTAGTAGTAGTCAGTAATAAATAACAATAGGCTAACTAACCTCAGAATCAGAAATCCTATCTTTGGCGAAGAGTATCAGGCGTCGATTTTGAGTAGCGTTTCCATTCGTACTTAAACCGGTAGAAGTGCTCAACTGGAAAATCGCGAATTTGGTTTTACTGCACCCCCCCCCCACATGCTTCTGTATGTGGCTCAGTATGCGTCGATGTGATAAGATAAAGTTATAATGTATGGTGGCTAGTGGTGGCCACATTAGATGGCGAATCTGGCGATCTCATGGATTCGCTTTCCGGAAAGCAAAGCGAGAATCCGCCTAAAACTAACGAAAAGTGGTCGCGCTTCTTTTGCTCTTTACAACTCCTCGCTGGCTCGCCACTTTCCACGTACGTTGTGAATTCACTTTCCAAAAACTAGCGGAGCGCAAGAACAGGCTCGGAAAGCGAAGCGAGTATTAGCCGAGTCGCAAGAACACATGGCGACGGCGTATAAACCAGCGGAGCTTTCCAGACCGCAAGACTCGGCCTTAGAACGAGCAGCAGGTGTTCGGAGGTCGCTTATACCCTTTCAAATGACAATGGCGCTTGAGGGAGCGCTAATGCCTCTGCAGCTCTTGGTCCACAATCCGCCACTGCGCACCCCTCGTAATAAAATAAACGACATATGTACCAATTCTTTTATTCTGCGACAAATAAGTCCAGTACATGATCACACGTAAAGGCAAAACTTTCTAAATTCCGGCGAAAAAATACAAAAAATAAATCTTAAACACGTCACTTCAGCGCTCTTTTCTGACTGAAGCCCCATTCACAGATGATCTTGGCCTCCGCTGTAGTAGGAAGCGGTAAGGCAGAAGGGTGTCACTGGACTGCTGAGACTGACCTCTATGGTTCCACATGAAATTTGCTGCACGCGACCCTCAAAGTCAAATAGAGATCACGCAAGCTGTCCATTCTTTAGCTTTTTAAGTTACTTACTCGTAGCGACAACTATTACGTCGGCGAACTCTTATTTTTGGACTTCGACTGGGTATATAGTGACCAAGACTTGACATTGAGACCGCCGGTGAATGAGGCTTTATTTTTTCCCGTTTATTTAATTATTTCAAAGTGCTAAGTTCCTAAATACCCGCATTCGATCTATTTTCAAATTTCCCTCTACAGGCCAGAATCGTGGTTCAGTTGTGGATTATTCGGTTAAATCTACTTAAAATATGACTCTCCATCAGTAAAGACCTTTGAATTCCCTTCAGCTTAGCATAACCCTACTGCGAAACAAAAGAGAAAACAATAGCACTGAAGGCAGTGTGATTTTCGAGTGTTAGCGCACTAAATTTTTTCGTGCGGGCAATAAACGTGTAAAATCAAGGGCACATAATTTCTCGCCACTTGCGATTCTTGAGAGCTCGACAGCCCAGAAATATATCTGCACACTTCTTCAAGACCTACAGGTTTCGCTTAACCATAGCTGACGCCGCGTAACCGCGAGATCAAGGGGCGATTTTGAGAGAAAGTCACTAAGAAATATCTGCACTTTTCTTTTATGCCCGGGCCCCACTACGGACACACCTGTTCGTAATTCGGTTTTTAACGTTTTTTAAGACCGGTTTTTAGCGGGTTTAGCGGACCAATGAGAAAGGAGCATCCTAAACGTCTTAAAAAGGGTCTTATAAACGTCTAAAAACCGAAAATACGCACAGGTGTGTCCGTCAGTGTTGCCACTTATACCGCATTTCGCGGCATTACGCCGCGATTCTGAGAGAAATGCCGCATAAAATTTTGATCATGCCGCACGCCGCGATTATGCCGCGAAATGGCTTTTTATACCGCATTCGTTCCCGTATGTAAAATTTGTCCAACTTGAAGTTTCGTATCTATCGCAAATGTCTAGCAAGATATGTCTTTTATAAAATGGGGATTTCAAAGACGCGTCCGACTCGTTTCGCGGAAGTCAACTACGGACCTTAATTAATGAATGACCCGTCGGTCGGCAGCTTGTCCCCTGGGAGGCCATTGTGTTCGCCAGTGGGTTGATTTATTTTTGCGGGTTTGACGAAACTTTGACGTTTGGGTTGCTCAGTTCAGTTCATCTCATGACCTCTGTCAGCTCAGCCATAGTTCATTTCTAGTTTGTGTTTTCAAGTTAGCAATAAGGACCAGACAGACTTGTCTTATTTAACAGGATTGTTTGATGGTCAGTGGTAACTATATTTAAGTAGCCCTGCAGATGTCGTCAGAACCGTTATTATCCAAAATGTTTGGGGGGGGGCAAGGTATTTATCATTTTTATCGACTGGTTTTTGCAGATAAAAACGACTATTATTGAGAAAAAACGACTGTGGTGACGAAAAATCGGCTGATTTTGAGAAAAACAACAATTTTCAAGAAGAAACCGACAGTTTTTAAGAAAAATCGACTGTTTCCAAGTAAAAAAATGACTGTTTTCACGAAAAATAGCGGCGCTGCGCGTGGACTCGGCTACTTTTTAACGACTGGCCGACAATATTCGGGGGTGGGGGGCCGCCTCCCCCTAGTCGTTATGGCCCTGGATGTCATCAGGTCAGAAAGAGTTAACTGACCCAAAAAGTACTGGCCTTTCCTAGGGGGTGGGCGGCTTCTATGATCTGTTTTCTGTTTACCAAAACTGCGTGTTTTAAGTAGTTGCCAGTTCGTTACTTCATCATTCGAATTCATCATATGGTATCAACCAGAGGTGTAGTTCTTACCGAAAGTTTTGAAAGCCCGATTCTTGCTAGAAGAGATCATCAAAGTCACCATGATGAAATAGCTAAGAAATATAGATTTTTTCGAAATTAGCAATTTCCCTGTTAGCACTTGTCGACTATGTCCGGCCTTTCTGCTCTCCGACGCAGCTGGCTGGACGCAAAATATCTGATAACTGAATGTGCCTCTGTGAAAGTGAAAAACAAGACCAAAGGTTTCGATGGGATCCCAAAAGTTCAATATTTAATCCAGACAATTAGGTTCTGTCTTCGCCGGATCCAGTCTCCGCCAGACTGCTTGAACATTTTTACTCTTAAAACTTAGGAACAGATTAAGGCCAAATAGCTAACCCTCTGAGAAAACCAAGTTTAGATATGGATTCAGCATGTGTGTTTACCTCTATAAGTCATACCTATTTTGACGATACCGATCGAAACGATCCTGTCATCTGCCAATTTTCCGGTTGTGAAGGCTTATTGTTTGTCACACACGTGATAAGTCCGATTCCGATTATCTTATTTATCTGAATGTTCCTTTTTGAAGCTTTTGATATTGATTTTCATTAAAGATTAACCGAAAAAGGTTGAGACACGAGAATCTAGTTACCCATCAATTATTCTATTGGATAGGCTTGAAGGCCCAAGGGAAAATTGCTTTTAATTTCTTCCCTATTCACTTCACATTTATTCGTTTTTTCCACCGTGGACTTTCCCTGTCGACGCTGTGGTACCTCTGCACTTTTTCTTCTGTTTCATGCTTGACGAAAACGATGAATGACAAATGTGTGTTTCCGTACTGAGCTGACCATCCTTACCTTTGACCGCTAAAAAGAAGGATAGACAGCACGTATTTTCTCGCAGTTATGACAGATCTTCACCACACATCACTTGACACTGAATCAACATTCATATTAAAACGAGATTTTTCACCCATTCTCTCTCAAAAATATAAAACACAGCGTTTTCCGAGAATCTCGGGCATGCCGCGATTTTTACCGCATTTTGGTTCAAGGATGCCGCGGAAATGCCGCTTTTTGACGAGGCCGGCGCCGCGGAGCAGTGCCGGTCGAGTGGCAACACTGGTGTCCGTAGTGGGGCCGGGGGCCCGTGCATTAACCATAGCAGACGCCGCGTAACCGCGAGATCAAGGAGGCGATTTCGAGAGAAAGTCACTAAGAAATAACTGCACTTTTATACTTGCATGTTTCGCTTATTTAGATGCCGCTAAACCCAAAGAGGGCGTACAGCGGGAAAGCAAAGGGGACGGAAAAAGCCAAACCTCGGAGGGATTTGATCATACCACAGTATTCTGGATTCGCAGTGACATGCCCTCGTTTTCCACGCTCATTGGCACCACGAGCGCTGGTGGTACGGCACTAAGAATGCCACCGAAGGCGCCCACCCGGACGCGCATTTCGACCCGGTCTGGGCAGGCTGAATCGCGCAAGGCCCCGCGCCAGACGGATTTATTTATCTAGCAGCGATTCTTCTACACGACTGAGCAGCGGCTTCCGATCGCCAGTCATGGGAGAACAGTATCTTCTCTCTAGCGGACAGCCAAGTGACATTCGCACAAGAATCGCAAGCGATAATAGAGAAATCATGGGCCCTCAGTACAATGTAAGAGATTTTCGAACCCTAGATTAAATAGCTGTACAGAATCACCTAAAAGGACCGATGTCATGTCATCTTCACTCCCAACTGTTGCCGCATTTTTTCGTAAACAAGGTAGCTGATGGAAACCGCTGGTGCCACCTAAGAAAGAAAACAGATTATAATCGCATTTCTCATTTATAGCAGATCGTTGAAACGGGGGGTGAACGCGTTGGGGTTTGAACTGCGGCAAGCGAGCCCTTTGTTTGAATCCTCTCTCGGGGAGCTTTGAACGAACGGATAAATGGGTTTATTCCAACCAAAGAAAAAGGTTAACCCAGAGGTAACCTGTAGGGACCTAGTAACCCTAAAACATCAACGAAATAAATTGTCTGAGGGAAAGAAACAGAAAAAAGAGAAAGACGGGAGAAAAAGAAAAGGACCAAACTCAGTTTGTCGATGGAGCCATTGGCTTGTTTCCCAGTAACCTTGGAAGACCAAGCTTGGGTCTGCACGGGACGCCGCTGCAATGTGCAGTTGAAAAATGAACAACCCCGCGTTTCAGACAGTCTGACAGAAATCAACAAGTTCAGTCAAATTGTAATTTAAGTGGTTTGGTGTTGGAAACCGACAGGTTCCTGATTTTGAGTTTAATTCTACGTTTACACAAAAAACGTTTCGGGGCGTCACCTCCAACAGCGCTAAATTCTATCCGTGTTTAAATACATTTTATGGCCAATAAACTAATAATATGAAAAGTAACAATATCTATTTGCAATAAAAAGCTGTGAAGCAATACCTTCATAAAATTGGGTACAATGCCTCTGTACAATCCAGGAATGCCTTCAGTTGCAATGATGTGTTTCAGCTGACCGGTCATCGTTAACAACTCGGGAGGAATTGGGGTCGAAGGAGAACCAGCTGGGCCGACCGTCCGCAAGGCAGCTGGAAAAATCATTATCGTTAAAGTCGAAGTTGATGGCTGAAGTGTAGAATGCAATGCTGCCAAAGATTGAGTCAAGTAGAGGTCAGAAGTTGTCGCCCTAAATAAGTTTCAACTGTTATCTGCTGAAGATGATGATGATCGTTTTAATTTAAAAGAAAAACTATCACAGCAAAATGCCGAATTCGTTTCTTCGTGTCAAACGTCAAAAATACACTGAATGAAATATAAATTATCAAAAATAAAACATTGTCATGAACCAAACTCAATTTGCATTATACCATTCAGTGAAACTAGGCACGAAACTTTTCTTGAACCGGTCAGTGCGGCAATGAATTGGGGCGAGCTTTGGGACCTTCACTGCTACTGCTCTAGGTTGGCGAAGTCTCTGCGCATCCCTGCGTTATATTTTATGAAACGTCTGACAGTGCAGTGTTAAAGTAGTTGATTCATGTGGGCCGAGAAGATGGAAGACATTTTACGATGGGTCGAATTTTACGAACACACTGTTACCTTTGTTTTCTCCAAAATCTTCATGGTATCCAAGGTTATCCACAAATTACTTTCACTCTTGAAAACAAGGTCGTCAACTCGCCATTACTAATTAAATATTCACTGATCTCCTGACAGAGGTATACTAAAATCTTCGAGACGATCGAGGGGCGTGTAAGATGATTAAAACAACCAAGTATATCACCCTGTGGACGTTTAGATATGTCAGAAGTAGAAACCCTCAGCCAGTTTGACAATTTTTGGTCTCGGAAGCTGAATATTATTTAGCTCAGTTTCATAATCTCTAAGAAATCGTTATAACGAATTTAATATAATTTACGGCGTTTGTTTATTGTGATCTGGTTTACATCCTTACTTCTTGGACTTACGGGAATTAACAAGAACAAGAGCTGAAAGCTCATATGGCACTTGTAAGAATAAGCGAACTGTCGGCGGGAGTTTTTTGCTTGAGAGTTATATACAGAGCCGAATATCATTTTATTTTACACTTGTTGAAGTAAAAAGAGTTAAGAAGGCAGGTCTACAACTCCTCTTCTTCCTGGGAAGGTTCGAACCTCTAGGTCCCCCCGGATTTTAAACTGAACATCTGAGACACTTGTTCTTGACACTTGTCAAGTTTCATGCATGTCCGATTACCGGTTTCAAAGTTATTCATGTTACTAGTTTCCGGATTCCGCATCCCTCCACTCCCATCACA
This sequence comes from Branchinecta lindahli, assembly GCA_023053555.1. Lineage (NCBI taxonomy): Eukaryota > Metazoa > Arthropoda > Branchiopoda > Anostraca > Branchinectidae > Branchinecta > Branchinecta lindahli. The sequence continues at coordinate 12,284,703 of JAKZAO010000004.1, read as the reverse complement.
GTGGCTGAATCGGGGAAAGGATCCAGGGTTGCCACCGGTAGTACAATTGTGCCCACAATAGAACTTTATTTTTACTTTGGCAGCAGATTTTAAGAAAAAGGTAGTTGTCAGGTTTTATTTCCAAGGTGACTATGACCCAGCAACACGTCCTGAGTACTTTTCTTGTTTGGTATTACTTTTTTCCTTTTGCCCAGTGAATTGATTTTAGTATTAATTTAGTGAGTTTTATCTTAAATCTTACTACGAAGTCGTGTAATAAATATATCTATCTATCTATCTATCTATCTATGATCATATCCAAGTCAATCTGGTGGGGTCCCTGATACGCCTGTCAATTTTCCTCGTCCTAGCTTATGTGGAAGCATTTCACGAGATTTTCGGTTCCCCCTCCAGCCCCCCTCCACCAGTTATCGGATCCGGTCCGGATTTGAAAGGAAACTGAACATCTGAAACACCTGTCCTTGCAACTTGTCAAGTTCCATGCATGTCCGATTACCCGTTCCAGAGTTATGTATGTTGGTAGTTTGCCGACTACGCATCCCTCTGCTCCCCCATGATGGCCGGATCGTGGAAGTGATTATTGCGAAGCTAATTTGGTCGGGTCCCTGATACGCCTGCCAAGTTCCATCCTACCTTATGTGGATGTGACAACAGTAGCAAAACCCGGACAGACCGACAGACATTACGACGCTATATGGCACTTGAAAGCTCAAGTATCATAAAAGACGGCAACTAGAGGAAATCTTCAAACGGGAGTAACTTAAAAAGTAACGACCATCTCTTTTTTTATTCCTCGGAGAAGTCAAGTATAAGTGGAATTGTCGAAGACGCGTAATTCAAAGACCAATTATACCAAAAGATTCTTTAAAACAAGTAAATTTCAAGGAACTGCAATTCAAATAATCTCTATTAGAGGTCTTATTTTAATCCTGGTCTTATTTTAATCCTTAAACTGTACCTGTTCTCGCAGTCGGTCGAATCACAAATACGATTAGCCTAGTGGTCTAGGACACGGTCGGGTCCCTGTCCCCTGATACGCCTGCCAAGTTTCATCGTCCTAGCTCCCCCTAATCTATATCAACTCCTACTACGCATGAAACTACGCAGTGAAGAAGGGGTAGGGATTTGACAAGAACTAGAAAAAGTGTTTCAAGAGATTGTGCGGATTCCCGGTAGGATCGGGAAACTGATTATTTCCAGGATGGTTTGATCGGGTCCCTGATACGCCTGCCAAGTTTCATCCTCCTAGCCCCCCCTAATCTATAACAACCCCTACCACCATCCAACTACATATCCCAACCCCTTCGACTCATCTTATTAGACAAGCTCTCCCCGAACACCCAAACGATTTGAGCAAACAAATGACGCAACCATGCACAGAGCTTTAAAGGTGGGGTAGGGGTTTGACACAAACTAGAAAAAGCGTTTCAAGAGATTGTGCGGATTCCCGGTAGGATCGGGAAACTGGTTATTTCCAGGATGGTTTGGTCGGGTCCCTGATACGCCTGCCAAGTTTCATCCTCCTAGCGCCCCTAATCTATAACAACCCCTACCACCATCCAACTACATATCCCAACCCCTTCGACCCATCTTATTAGACAAGCTCTCCCCGAACACCCAAACGATTTGAGCAAACAAATGACGCAACCATGCACAGAGCTTTACTAGTGGGGTAGGGGTTTGACACAAACTAGAAAAAGCGTTTCAAGAGATTTCCGGTGTCCACCTCCAGCTCCCCCCCCAATTATCGGATCCGATCCGAATTTGACAGTGAACATCCAAGACACTTGTTCTTGATACCTGTCAAGTTTAATGCACGCCCTGTTATCCGTTCCAAAGTTATGGATGTTGCTAATTTCCGGATTCCCCATCCCGCCACTCCCCCACTGATGGTGGGATCGGGGAAGTGATTATTTTCAAGTTAATCTGGTCGGGTCCCTGATATGCGTGCCAAGTTTTATCGTCCTAGGTCATGTGGAAGTGCCCAAACTAGCAAAATGCGGACAGACCGACAGACCGACAGACAGACAGACATTACGATCGCTATATGGCACTTGAGTAAGCTCAAGTGCCATAAAAACCAGAAAACAAAATACTCGAAGAAATCGATAATGCAAATAACCAGTTTTATTTTTCTACTCATTTTCCATATGCCTGCTACAATAACAAGAGCTGGAAGCTCATATGGCACTTGCAAGCGCTGGGTCAGAGGATGAAAGTAGGAATTCGTCAATTCGTGGGTTTGTTGTGATCATTTGTAAGCAAAACCCTTGAGATAAGAATGATCATGGGACCTTGGAAATCACGAGACTGTATCGTTTGGCAATGCAGTTGGCTGTACGCACTTTAAGGGCGCTAGAAAATCATCTGTAATCAAAACTCTTGAAGCAAAAAAGATGATCATCAGGTGCACGAAAATGTATATTTTAATCAAAAGTATTGTTTGTACTTTAAGGAATTCAGTTGTAAGGAAAACCCTTGAGGCAAAAATGATCATGGGCTCATAGGGATCACGAAAATGTATATTTTGCTTAAAAGTATTTTTTTGCACTTTGCGGTTAGCATTAGTACTTTAACGGATGGTCGGATCTGGGAACTAACTATTTCTAAGCCAATCTTGTCAAGTCTTTAATTTTCAAGCCAAGTATCATCGTACTAGCATGTCTGGAAGTACCTTAACTTGCGATCACCGGAATTCCGGACCCCCCCCCCTCTAACTCCCCCACAATGCCCGAATCCGGTCCGGTTCTGTCACTGATCTACATAGGGCTTGTGCTTGTTCTTCCCACCAAGTTTCATTCCGATCGCTCCGCTCCAAGCATGTCACAAGGTTTCCGGACCCCCCTCCGACCCCCCCCCCCAGCTTCATCGGATCCGGTCTGGACTCGAAATGGGACATCCGTGACACGTTGTCTTTCTACATATCAAGTTTCATTATGATCCGATCACCCGTTCGGAAGTTATACATACCTCAAGATTCAGGATTTCCCCTCCCTCCACTCCCCCACGATGGTCGGATCGGGAATCTGACTATTTCCAGGTTAATCTGGTCGCGTCCCTGATTTACCTGCCGAGTTTCATTGTCCTAGCCCACCTGGAAGTAACTTAACTCCGCATCACCGGAATTCCGGAACCCCACTCCAACTCCCCCCACAGTGCACGAATCCGGTCCGGTTCTGTCAATGATGTACCTAGGGGTTGTGCTTATTCCTCCCACCAAGTTTCATCCCGATCGCTCCACTCTAAGCGTTTAACATGATTTCCGGTTCCCCCCTCCGACTCCCCCCACATACATCGGATTCGGTCCGGACTTGATATGGGACATCTGAAGCATGACGTCTTTCCAAATATCAAGTTTCATTAAGATCCGATCACCCGTTCGAAAGTTATGCATGCTACTAAATTCCGAATTCCGGCTCCCCTCCCTCCCCCCACGATGGTCGGATCGAGCAAGTGACTATTTCCAAGTTAGTCTGATCGGGTCCCTAATACGCCTGCCGCAAACAGCGGACTGACCGACAGACCGACGGAAAAGTGATCGGTATATGGCACTTGGCCGGTAGGCAAGTGCCATAAAAACAATTTACTAGATCCATAGTCGAACTATGATCCCAGCCTCTCCATTTCGGACACTTCTGACCCGCGCCACTAGATGACCCAGCCGTCGGATCGAGTCGTGGCTTCATCTTGGGTCTTGGGTGGGAGGTTCTAGACATTGCAAGTGCTACAATGCTTATGATGCAACTCCTTTAACTGGCGCTGAGAGAACCTACTGTGGATTAGGGGTTAACAAAAGGGGTGGTAAGGTGGATTACCTGCTGCTTGCAGCCTGGTTCGAACCAAGGCCAAGGGGTAGGAGGCGAGTTGACCGCAGGTTGACGAGACTGTGCCGCAAACAAGGAGCAGCATAACACCGGGATTGTCTCCATTGCCATGGTTTTTCAACCAGTTACCCTTCAGTGTCTGAAAAGAAAATTCCGCTTTTAGTAACCGAGTCACTGTTGAACAAGAGCGTTTGTAACACACGCTTTATTTACACACTAGCCTAGTAACAAAACATGTATAACGTTTCTGTCAGGCAGTCAACACGGTACTGCCAATTCATTCCCTGATTAGCTGAATGATCCCGTCTCTCGGCTGCTGTGTTCGCTCGCTCGCCTCGAGCGGTAGGATGAATCGGTAATCACAACAGTCCCATCCTCATCGCGACGAGATTATTGCTAAACCTCAATAATCTCTGAATGGGCAGATGTCATACTGAGCGCGACCAGAGCAAAATAACACTAGGTAGTATTGTCAAGACTTGGAAAAAGTGACACACACTCGAGTAGCGGCGACACAAGCACCACTAGCGACAGAGAATTTCCCTACATGAAATCAATCAGTCGTCCACCAACACCGACTCCTATTCTGAACACAGCAAAAAAAGATACATCCTCCCGTTTCACGATGCCTCTACACCAGATCTTAGCTTTATTAGAAATTTCCATACCCGCAAGTTTGTCTCGCTTTGAAGTGCCGCAAACGTAATGTGCGGAGCTACGAGTATGACCCGTTTGCGAAGCATGACAAGTATAGGTTTGGCGCTACTCCCTAGTGTGATTTTGCTCTGAGTGCGACTTGAGCCGCGTTCACAAGCATGCCTAGCCAAGCACAGATGCCTACGCACGTTCTCAGGCGAAGCCAGGCACCGAGTCCTAGAGCCTGGAACTCCGTGCATGGACCAAAATCTGTGCCGAGGCATTGGTGTGAACGGTGATGCTAGGCACGTGCCTAGACATCTGTGCTTGGCTAGGCATGCTTGTTAAAGGGGCTTTAGGACCCTGACAAAGAGTTCGGAGCCGCGCTCATTTGCACAAGCAACCCTTCGACTGACCACGTTACGACGCTGTTTCGACTTTCGCGGCTTATTTGTGTCAATGAAACAGGCCGCACTATTTACCAGCTAATTTGCTGCGCTCAACTACTATATAGAGGCAAAATTGTATAAATTTCTCTTCGTTTTTTATTTATCTCTTCATTTTATCCCAAGTTATCACATGTGGCTTCGCGCCAGGCCCGCACCAGAGAGGTCCTCGTTCCGACGCCACTGCTGGACATTTTCCTTTTACTCCCCTTCTGCTACCCTTGTTACTAGTTTTCCGGACTCCCGGATCCGGGAAAAGTCGTATCGAGGAAATGATTAACCTGTCAGGTGCCAAAACACCTGACAAATTTTACCTTTTTTACCGACCCTTTCTACGGTAATTATTTTACCGACCCTTTTTACGGTAATTATTTTACCGACCCTTTTTACGGTAATTATTTTACCGACCCTTTTTACGGTAATTATTTTACCGACCCTTTTTACGGTAATTATTTTATAGAAATTCCTATGCAGGAAATTGACCAAAATACTAAGAAGTCTCACCTCGTAAACAGCCAAGTCAATCCCAGCATACGGAATGATCCCGAGCAAGTTGGGAATGTACCCTCTGTAGAAACCCTTCACCCCCTCGGCCTTGAATATTTTCGTTGCGGCATCTGCTATGCTTTTATACTGTCCTGTCGTTCGAATGGCTAACCGTGTCTTCAACACCTGAAAGAGTCAAAGGAATGAATGAATTTATTACGCGCAGCCTAGTAATAAGGCATTTCCATCGATATACAGAAAAAAGGCAAATAAACGCTTTACAAGAAATACAAGGCGGCATTAACACAATATATACAAAAACAGCAAAAGATAAATAAATACAAAACAAGAATGATTTACTGGGATATGTCAGCTGATGTGGAGGGGGGAGTGGATATTATCGTTAAAGTTGACACAGCATGCCCCTTGCGGTGGCATTTTGGGGCCGTATATCGATACTGCACTCAGCAGATATACACGCCATAGATCATGTCAAGATAACGGAGATCCATGATGCCTCGATTTAGTTAATTTTAATTACTTTAGTTGATATGGAGCTCCATGATACCTCGATTTAGTTAATTTCATTGTTGATGTTGTTGTGTTGTTTCTTTTTTTTTCTTTTTTTTTTTTACCATACTCTGTCTACCTAGACGGGTTGTAAATAACATTTAATTTAATTTAATAACTGCATCTATGCAGATACTACGGTAGCTGAAACCACGGTAACTGAATATGCATTTTCTCGTTTTTACAGTTACCATGTTATCGATACTACGGTTACTTTGCAAAACCAAAAATTTACGATTTTAGACGTCATCCCAAAAGAAATCGGCTCTGCCCGAGGCGAAAATTCCGGTCGATCCGAGGAGGTATAACTTGTTTTGTCTGGGCGGATTTCAGGCGGGAAATTTCCTTGTCCAACACTATTTTAAACAGATTCTCCAGAAATGTAGAGATGATCCGAGAGACTGTTCAGTGCGCAATTCTGTCGTAACTACCGCTCACATTTCGATCCGGTTTCGTATCCGAAAGCTACTTGGCCTTATACCAGTTAAACGCCCCAAGCTGATTAGTCGCGTTTGACGCCCTGACCTCATTCTCAGCATCCATTACACAGATATAGTTAACTAGATCCATAAGTTAATAACAGAAAAGAGGAGTTTTCACATTTAAAAGGGAAGGGTACTGCTAAACTCCCATAGTCGTGAGGTTCGCACCTTTTTTTCTGCTGAAGGAATATAATTAAGTGATATAATAATAACGCATATCCTAGCGGAATTTTAGTTAACGATCATCGGGGGACGAACACAAACCAAACCCCGTGGTGCTCTGAACTGGGACCCTTCCGCAAGCGACAAGAATCACGTTTTTTCAGCGTCTATTTTGATTTAAAAAAAAAAATCTAAGACCTTAGCTTGCCAAAGGTTGCTCAGGAACGCTTTCTCCGGTCTTAAATTGTTTATCCAACTGTCCATGGCAGATAAGGAAACTAAATTCCCTAATCACAAATCTAGAGCTTGAGTAAACAGATATGATCAATTTAGGGTGTGTCCTGTCCGGAATTGACAATATGCTTTCGGGTTTTTTGCGCGAAACATTTTCGTGACAGATGTTATATTGTTAGCGCAACCAGATGCTGTAGTACATAGCTGTCAGATATTTATTCCTTATTGGGCCCAAGTGAGGTGTACGTTGGCGAGTCTAGCTGTGCGGCCATGCGTTGAGGTTTCCGAGCTGAACTTAAGTTGAGGTTTTCTGCGCTGGACTGAAGACCAACGTTACGCCATTCTGTCGCAAACCTGCTATATTGTAGGTTCGTTTCTTCTAGCTAAAGTCTAACAAGGACGCTTGCCAAGAAGGGCCGATACACTGACAGAAGTTTGATAACAGATAACATATCTTTGCTCATCCTTGTGTTAAACGACCCTTTTAAATGTTATCTTTTCGCGAAACATTACACTTAAAGGAGCTGTCGTACTAGCAATGCCAATGCAACCTACTTCCGTAATTACATCCATTAATTCTTAAAGTTTAACGGACTGGGATAGGACAATCTAGTTACCCATCACTTATTCACTTAAATTGGCTTGAAGACCCGCTGAAAATGCGTTACTTGGTTGTTCCGCTATTCAGAAATAATCGATTTTCAAATAGTGGAATTTCCGTGTGATTTGTTGTACCTCTAATTTGTTGTATGCCTTACAAGAAAGATTTATGACTTTTTTTTGTTCAGGCACTAAGCAATCTTCACCAATATCGCCACTGCCCACTAAAAAGCCTTGTTTGCGTTTAGATAAAAATTTCCTGCGTCATAGTAGAATTTTCGCTGTGGGGACGGCCGCAGATATTCTGAACGTCATAACTAGAGCAGATAGTGGAAAACAAAAAAATCCCTTTGCAGAATCCAAATAATTCAATGTATTCAGCTAAATGACACAAAAATAAGTTGGCTTTTCAGTTAAACTTTAAGCCCGGAGACCCGAGTTTCAAATGTTACATTCTAACCCGCTAAAGACACCTCACAGATTTTCACAATTGCCGCGTTGCACTATTTTCCATGCGCCTCATGCTTTCGATGAGTGTTCGAGTACCGTAGGCTACGCGTAAAACAGGTTATCTGAATTTTGCCGTGTCCTTGCTAGAAGTCATTGGACCTGGGAAAAGGCTTATAACACCCAAAGCTGTGTACAATTTGTTAAAAGCACAGCCTAGTTTTACAGTACCTAACTAGTTTTGGATACTGGAACAGAAACAGTAAATACTGCGAGGTGTGCTTTAAAAGGGTAATAACAGAAATCTGGTCTCGAAACAGGACACTTAAAAGCGTCAGAACAGAAATATCCTTAGGATCCAGCCCAACACTCAGTTTGCGCATCGTTAACTAAACGTTATGAGAATATATCTGTTATGTGCCTTTTAATGGCGGGTTTACACACTGCGTAAAATCCGAGCGTATTTTGAAATCCGAGCCTATTTTACGCACGTATTTGGTCTTGAAAAAATGTCTAGCAATACGGACGTATTTATATACAAAACGGACCGATTTCTCAAACACGTCCGTATTGCTACAGACTTTCAAGCCCAAATACGTGCGTAAAACACGCTCGTATTTCAAAATACGCTCGGATTTATGCAGTGTGTGAACGTAGCATAAGAGTTTTGTTCGCCAAAATATAACATTTAAAACGGCCATAAAAGACGTATTCTCATAACGTTTAACAAAATGCTGCGCAAACATGTCTTATCTGTTATAAACTTCTTACAGTGTGACAAATATCTTAGCTAACTTACTCGTTTGGCGCTAACTAGCTTTACAAGACTTCATATGACTACAGGTTTGAGTCACATCTTATACGACATCAAGTAGAAAAGAAGGATCTTTGCCCTCAGATTCCCCCTTCCCCTCTCAATACCTGCGTTAGTCTGACAGGAATGCTGCCATTCAATTTAATCCAAATTCCTGCACATTCCTCAACTCAAGTTATATTTTGCATCATGCCTTATCTTGGGATTTTCCCCTGGATTGTCCGGATGAATTTGTACGTACTTTCTGTGCTATCTTTGCCTGCTCGTTCTATTGGCCCCTGATAAAGGAACTTCACTAGTGCAAGATAAGGCCCATCACTTCCCACGCCCCCAGCCAACCCCGTAGCTCACTCTACTTCAGTGATCCAATTCACTGCCTCAGAGCTAGGATTTTATTATCCAACGTATAAATCACATTACACACGAAGTGCCTTCTTTGTATGCTACTACTGGCATGTCTGGCACTTTATTGACTGCCCGACGAAAAATTTCTCAAAATAGTAGTATGAGGCTGTACGAAATAGTAGCATGCAGTACCAACTGATGCTACTACATGCTACTATAGCAAGACTGAATGCTACTGGAGCAAGGCGGGATGCTACTGAATACTACTGCTTAAAGGAACAGTAAACTTGACTACGCAACTTTCGGCCATCGAATCGCCGGGGGGGCTTAGATAAATATACAGGGTCTTATTGACGACAGGCCCCACCTTCTTTGTTATCTCGAACCGTCTCGAACCCCCTCCTTAGTGTTCGAAAAGCTAGCTGGCAGGCCCTTGCCCCTTATGCACTGTAATTATGCACTTATGTACTGTAAAAGTTCGCCTTTTTACATGTAGACCACAGAGAAACGACCTCCCCGACAAGGCGGCCGGGGTTCGATTCCTAGTCGCGGCACACAAACCTTTTGCTTTTGCAAACCTTTTGCTCAAAGTCGAATTCTCGGAAAGTGCAATGGTCGTAACGAGAATTTTTCTTACTCTCAATATCGACTCAGGGTACATTCTTGATATGTTAGCTAGCTCCCCGAGTCAAGTTTGAGTCAAGTTTTCTGTTCCTTTAAGATTAGCCCAGTGTGAGGCCCATTAAATTAAAGTATTATGTACTATCGCATATCATTACATGCAACTTTTTCGTACAACTACACAGGCTACAATTTTTCATCGGGTGTACTGCCATTTCTGCTTCAATAAGATACTACTTTACTCGACTTTACTTTAGTGAAAGGATAGAAATCAAACTCGCCAATTAATATTTTTGCCGGTGACGAACTTGGTTACCCCTTACGCATTCATTTACTTTCCTACGTGATTGAAAAGACACAAATTAAACTTTTGAAAAACTAAACCACTTCATAGTTTTGCCGGTGACGGACTTGGTTACCCCTTACGAATTCATTTACTTTCCTACGTGACTGAAAAGACACAAATTAAACTCTTAAATTAAACCAATTCATGTTTTTGCCTGACGCCCCCTTATGTTTTAATTTCTTCCTACCTCCATAGGATAGATCACCGACTGTGAGAATCCACCAGCAAAGGATCCTGCTGCGAATCTCTCGTACATCCCCAGTTCTTTGCACGTATCCCTCCGAATGACCTGCTTCGCCCGTTCATAGGCTGCAAATTTGAGGGCCGACTCTGGCGCTATCTTGAGAACATTTACAAAGTTCCCCCGCCACAAACTTCTGGCGCCACCTTCTACTAGCATGTGACGTAGGCATGCTGAGAGTGAGCCGAATTTCTCGAGGCCGTGAACCTGAAATAAGAAACCAATTTGACTCAAAGTCAAGGCCGTATCCACGGGGGGTTCGACCCCCCCCCCCCCCTGAAACCACAAAAGTAATCGTTTTTTGTAGGCTTGAAAATCTGATCTATGCCTTTTTTGTACTTTTTGGTCCGAGCCGCGGGCACCCCCCCCCCCGAAATAAATTGCTCTAAGTACAATAATATATACCGAGAAGTCCATAGTTACTTTTTCACAGCGTCCCTCGTCAGGTATAGATGATATACAGAAAAGACCTGCTTCTTTGACACTTTAGTCAACTCTGAACAGTGCCATTTTCACCAGCTTGCTGCGACTAAAATCAAAATCACCAAAATCAACCTCCAGACAATCAAGGACTCCTAAGAACACCCGAGTCGGTTTTTGGGTCTTCATTTTACGATTCAGCCCAAAAACGCATTGTTAAAATTTAACCAACGTTCAAGGAAGCATACCTACACTGTACACATTAGAACACAAAATTGCTCGTCACTGAAATTGTAAGTAAAAATGAATAAAAACACTACCAAAAAATCTCACGCATGCCGAGTATCCTGGGATTTCTTCCTATCAATGCCAAAAATGTTATTGCACGGCTGGGTGTGCGATAAAAAAATTATCGCATGGATCTGCAGCCTCTGACAAAAGTGTTATCATATGGTTAGATGTGAGACAAAAATCTCGTCGTCTCTGTTGACCATGTTGTTGTGTTCTTACAGGGACGCTACTGCACGGCGATGTTTCTTCTGCCACTGGTTTTCGGGCTGACTGGAAAACTATTCATCGATAGTATCAAGTATCATAACCTTATTTCCAGAACGTATGATGGATAATAATAGGCATGTAGTATACTGTAATAAACAGCTATTACTCGCTTTATTTCGTACTTCAAATCTAATATCCTTCTAATTTTCTTATTTGAATTAAGTTTTTCATCTCGATCAGAAGGAACTAATTGCTGCTCTGCTTTGCTCAAACATAGAATTAAAGAGCAATGATTCAGATGGATAAATGGATGAAAAAGCGAGCCCCCAGAGGTCCAATATCCTGCCTGGTTTCAAACCCCATCGTGACGGTTCACCAACCTTTTAGAACCCTAAAAATAAATCAAAACAAGTTCAACAACCTTTGTGGCAGACAAACCCATACAACATGTGCGATTCTGAACCTATGTAATGTTACTCATAACATCCAATCCCAAATCGAGAACGCGGATCCCCAGGCACAAGCATGCAACACGTGCATTGGAGATTTGTAAGGATCGCGTCGTGATTTTCGAACCGCATTTTCTAAACACTGCAAAGGCCAATGGCCTATTTTGTGCATTGTATTTATTGTTATTATCATCACATAAACTAGTAAAGATACAAACTTTCATTGAGAGACCGCTGACACTTGTCTTGTCTTATTTCGTTCGTTTCTTCTGTTGTACTCCGTTCCGAGCAGAGGCGCTAATACCCAATTATTTTTTTTTTTTTGGGGGGGGGGTATATACCGAACGGCTGGTCATTTTGCCGACTGTTTTAAAGAAAAGACGACTGTTTTGAATAAAAATCGACTATTCATAAGCAAAATTGACTGTTTCTAGCAAGATCGACCGTAAAGGCGCCGATTCATTTTTTTTACCGACTGGCAGACAAAATTGGGGACCCCCGCCTCCCACACGTGTTGCCTCGATTTTTTCTAACGGGTTAAAAATAAACTGAATTAAATTGAATTGTAGCAACTTGTTCCTTCAGCCATTCAGCCCAAGCTGACTGCGAATCACGTTTGACAGTGCAAAACGGATAGGCCTACGGCCTACGTCAGCTGAATTTTATTAGAGCTATAATTCGTCAGGCTCAAGCCGCTCAAACTGAAAAATGAACTTGTGAAAAGACCCTTGTGAAATTTAGCTCTAATAAAACTCAGCTGACTTATCCGTTTTGCCCTGTCAAAAACGTATCAACTTGGCAATATACTGGTGTTCGAATTTGGACTGCTAGGAGCGAAACTAGATACATCTACATGCCCATGCCTGCGAGGCCTTTTGCTTCACTACTGTGTCGGCTGTTTCGTACGCTACAACAGTGGCAAAAACCCCGCAACGGAAAACTGTTTACCATCAAGACTGTTCAGTATAGACAGGGGAAAGCCAACTTAATTTTAGACACGTCTAGACCCCATGCGTTCCGGAAGGACGAACCGAAGAAGAATGAGTCATTGTGAAACCAAAGTGGATTCTAACAAGAACAAATAACGCGACAGAACTGCTGTCTCCCTATCTCGGTCATACAAACATGCTGAGTCGAGTAAAATACGGCCGACTCGCGACGTAAACGAGCGGTGGTTACTAGCTTCGCGCCACATCACGTTTCGTTACCTCTACAAATAACAGAATCGCTGTTAATTCGCTAAAGAGGAAATCTAGAAGTCAACGCCGACTGGTTTTATGGACACGCTCCAGAGCGGGTCAGCGCGCGGAGTACGCCTCCTGCTAACCTCTTTCTATATTTCTTGTGAAGCCGGAAGAGGAGTAAACTGGTATCAACATCAGCTCAAAACTAGAGTAAATACCTCTAGGGTCCGCTCAGTCAGATTTGTCGGGGTTTTCATAGTCGCCGCATGCGATTAAAGACAGAAGTTCTTACTGATTATTTGTTCTTGATTCTACGCAGCGTTGCCACGGTGGACAGTGATCACCTGATCACCGCCAAATTGGGTGATTTTTTGTCTGTTTCCGAACTGTTAGTCATCAAGATTGTCCACTATAGTGTGTGTGATAGTGTGCTGTCCTCAGATGAGCCGTCTATTCCCCCCTCCCGTCGTCCGTGCGTCGGTCCGAGAGGAACACATTGGCAATCAGTTTTCTCCATATCTTGCTAATTCTTCTGCCGAATTTCTACATAGTTTTATCCCGTCATTTACTTCTGGTCATATCTTATAAGTGTAATACTGGTGTAATAGTTAATTTGTTTCGTTTCTGTGTATTTCGTAAGTATTTATTCCTCTTCTAGCTTTAAGTTATTTGGAAAGAAATTCGATTGATTGATTGTATAAGAAGAATAAGTCATCGTGAAACCAAAGTGGTTTCTGCGCATGGTTGCAAGGGGTAAATGCCAGGTAAATCACTGAATTTGGTGATTTTTGTCTGTTTTTGTTTGCAAATTACTCAATGTTGGTGATTTTCGCATAAAAATGCTGCGAAAAACACTCAAATTTCAAATATTTAAAGGGGATATAGACTACTTCGGTCTGGCATGGCAGCCCTGGGTCTGCGTTTTCAAGCCAAAGCTTGCCGTTCAAGCCATGTTAAAAAAAACGTTGTAAAGTTGAAAGATTACAAGTAAACAATTGAATTCTCACTGTCAAACTTTTCCAATTCTGTCAACCTGGAAGCGCTGAACTGGAATAGCCTATGGCGAATCTCTGAAGTTGGGTCTTCACCTTCCGGAATCGGGGTTCCCAGATTTTCCGAGCTTTTTTTTGAATTTCTTCGGCGATAGTTAAAAAATCCGGAAATCTGGAAGTTCAAAAGCCCCTTTTTTCCGGATTATTGTGATATACTTTCGGACCGGTTCATATTCCAGATGCAATTCACAGAAGACGTCGAAGAATAATCTGTAAGCCCAGATTCCGGAAGTTCCGGGAGGTGAAGACCAGACTTGACAAACGAAGATGTGAGAGACACCTACCTGAAGGAAGACTTTCAGCCTGTCCAACGGCGCTGTGCATGTTCGCGAGACTGCACCGGCAACTCCACCGGCCACAAGATGTCTCCACCACATTCCGGTGACGAGCTCTTGCACTGTGAAATCATCTGGGACTGCGTTACTGTCCAGTGAGACATCTAAAGACTGAAAAAAAATGTACAAATAAGAAACAGGAAAAAATATCCAAAGAGAGAATTGGGCATGGATGAGGGTAAGGTCATATACCAGAGATGGGGAGACCAAGCGAGAATTTAGATAATTACTTCAGTGTTGTCACAAATTTTAGTACTATGTTGTTTTAGGCTGCAAGCACTTGATGGTTTTCCCTAGACACGCGAGTTAAAGATGATACATACACTTTCAGTTTACCTTTCCAAAGTGATCGCGACCCCACAACTCAAGTACGACTGCCTTTTTCTGTATTGTTGCTGTTTCGGTTCGAGAGAAAAACCGCGCAGAAACCTAACGTCCATCCCTCAGAGGATGCGTCGGCAATTAGAAAAGATAAAAATATGCTATGTAACTGCTAATTTTTTTCACGATTACAGTTGTTGCTTCTACTTTCTTTTTTTATTTTAAAGAAAATTGGATCAGTTAGCTTGTTTTTTTACGGAATTTTCTTTTCCCTCTCCCGCTTCCAAGCGGATTTCTGTTAGCCTCACCGTCAGCACTTGGATCAGACATGGTAAAATAGATCCACAGGTTAGTAAGTGGAAAACCTGTCATTTGCGTCCCGGGTAATTGAGGTTTTACATATATCTCAGCAGCAGAAAGTGAAAGTCACCCATTACCCTATGGACCCGACTTTTTACTATGTCTACACAAGTGTTGAGCCTGAGGAACTATTACTCCACTTGGAGCGCTGAACTGTAATAAGGCCAATTTATTGAAACAAGAGCTGGAAGCTCATATGGCACTTGCAAGGCTGGGTCAGAGGATGAAAGTAGGAATTCGTCAATTTGTGGGTTTGTTGTGATCATTTGTAATCAAAACTCTTGAAGTAAAAAACATGACGAACTCATCGGGAGCACGATAATGTATATTTTGCTCAAAAGTATTGTTTGTACTTTAAGGAAATCAGTTGTGAGGGATCATAGGGATCATGAAAATGTGTATTTTGCTAAAAAGTATTTTTTGTATGTTGTGGTTGCGATTAGTACTTTATAAGGAATTATTAAGGAATTCAGTTGTAAGCAAAACCCTTGAGGCAAAAATGATCATGGGCTCATAGGAATCACGAAAATGTATATTTTGCTTTAAAATATTTTTTTTTACTTTGCTGTTAGCATTAGTACTTTAAGGGATGGTCGGATCAGGGAACTGACTATTTCTAAGCCAATCATGTCAAGTCTCTAATATTCAAGCCAAGTTTTATCGTCATAGCACGTCTGGAAGTACCTTAACTTGCGATCATCGGAATTCCGAACCCCCTCCCTCTAACTCGCCCACAGTGCCCGAATCTTGTCCGGTTCTGTCACTTACGTACATAGGGCTTGTGCTTATTCTTTCCACCAAGTTTCATTCCGATCGCTTGACTCCAAGCGTGTCACAAGTTTTCCGGTTCCCCCTCCGACCCCCCCACCTTCATCGGATCTGGTCCGGACTTGAAACTGGGCATCCGAGACATGTGATCTTTCTACGTATCAAGTTTCATTATGATCCGATCACCCGTTCGGAAGTTATACATACCTCAAGATTCCAGATTCCCCCTCCCGTCACTCCCCCCACGATGGTCGGATCGGGAAGTTGACTATTTCCAAGTTAATCTGGTCGAGTCCCTGATTCGCCTGCCAAATTTCATTGTCCTAGCACACCTGGAAGTAACTTAACTCCGTATCACCGGAATTCCGGAACCCCCTCCAACTCCCCCCACAGTGCACGAATCCGGTCCGGGTCTGTCAATGACGTACCTAGGGTATCTGCTTGTTCCTCCCACCAAGTTTCATCCCGATCGCTCCAGTCTAAGCGTGTCACATGATTTCCGGTTCCCCCCTCCGACTCCCCCCCCACATTAATCGGATTCGATCAGGACCTGAATTGGGACATCTGAGAAATGACGTATTTCCAAATATCAAGTTTCATTGAGATCCGACCACCCGTTTGAAAGTTATGCATGCCCCTAAATTCCGGATTCCGGCTCCCCTCCCTCCCCCCATGATGGTCGGATCGGGGAAGTGACTATTTCTAAATTAGTTTGGTCGGGTCCCTGATATGCCTGCCAAGTTTCATCGTCCTAGCACATCTGGAAGTACCCTAACTCGCGATCACCGGACTGACCGACCGACAGACCGACCGACCGACCGACGGAAAAGTGATCGGTATATGGCACTTGGCCGGAAGGCAAGTGCCATAAAAACTGAAACCTGGCGTGTCTCTTTGGATTTTCTTGTTGTTTACTTGTCTTTTTCGTGTGTTGGAAGAATGAGAAAGGCTGTAGGGATGGTAAGCACTGTATCTCTTGCAGAAATAGCATTTTTATATTTCTGCTTTGAATGGAAACGCGTGACGTCGGATCGCTGGCCGCTCGCCTCTATACGCTTTTCATAAAACGTATTTTTATTTGAAAATTTTATTAGCACGTCTAGTCTTGTCAGATAAGGGACTACAGACTGTTTGTGGGGGGGAGGGGGTGGCATCGGGTTTTTTGTTTTAGTTTGGCGGGCGGGGGGGGTATGTCCTGGGGGAGGGGTAGTCGGAACCCCACTTAATCAAGAATAACGAATATTTTTCGTTTTTGCAATTACCAAATATTTCAACTCAACTTATCTATTACTTTTCCATTCTGTAAGGTTAGCAAAATCTAAGAAGTTAAATCACGTAAAAGCCAGCGACCGGCTAAAAGTGTCCATCTAAACAATCAAAGCAGGGGTAAAATTCAAAACAAAAAAAATGCGTAAGATTTCCGCGGCTGCCATCAATTAAAATCTTATCCTCTATTACACTCCAAACAAAAACAAAATGTTCGCGAATTTAATACTATTCTTCGAGAGTCGGAAGATTTCGAAGAACAATTTATAAAGACACATTATCAATACAAGAATTTTGGGGCTTTGACAGTGAAACTGTTGTAACCTAACCAAAATCTACTCTTTACTCGTCGCTGAGCTGAAAAGCAAGGCGATGAGGTAACTGCCCCCCACAGGGCATGTGGCCCGCCGCGGAGACACGGCTTCTTTCATCTTTGAAAAAGTGTGTTCTTCGCACATTCTTTTAAAATACATTGTTGTTCCCTTCTGGTGACAATTGTGACAAATCTCAATGAAAGAAATTAGTTTGGTCCGGGACTAAACTAATTTCTTTCCAATAGTGGCAATCAGGGCTGCCAAATTGACACATTTTGATGTTACGTGACACAATGGCACATTCAGTCGAAAAGATGACACAATCGACGAAAATGACACATTTTTCAGTAGAAATGACACATTTTGGTCTTCTATAGTTAGTTCTAGTCTTGTTTTTTTTTTTTAATGGTGTAACTATGCGTTCACATCGGGAGCAGAACTTCAGTAAAACTTCAACTTTCTACCTCTAGAAATGTTACAAATTAACGGAAGGGAATAGCGCTACCTATGGTTGGCGGAAGTACACAGCGCAGGATGCAGATGCCACGACCGTATTTTAAGTTTAAATGACGAGAACTCTATATTTTCCATTTATTATCGGAACTGATTGTTCCATAACTTTTATAGATGTAAACTTGTCCGGCGCCTCACTGGCCACCCCGACAAACAAATACATATCTGCAACATCGAATTTTCATATATTTTTTCGATATAACATATCGAATTTTCCTATTTCTTTCATGACGTCACACAAACGTCACAGGCTCGTGATAATTTTTCGAACTGTTTACTCCTTTTCGAACTGATTTGGAGAAGGTTATATATTCAAAACTCCGAATAAAGGTTTGTCAATTAAATATGATACCATTTGTAGCGAAAAAATATGACACATTTGGTGAAACATTATGGAATCTGAGATGACACAAAAAGCACATTTTGGAAAAAAAATTGAGACATTGCTTCAAAAAAATTTGGCAGCCCTGGACTGGCAATAGTCCGTTGAACCGTTGCTTTCCACATTCCAGTACTTATCCTAAATTTTGGATCCCGGCAGGATTTATAATAATCATGTCTTGATGTCGGATCGCAAAAATACATCTTGTAATATATAATCCCTATTTAAAAGAAGGGCGCATCATTTAGTTGACGTTGAAGGCTTGGAATTTTTGGGGTTTAAACCACCGTAAAAGCTAGAATATTTTGCCAGAAAAAAGGTGTATTTAAAAAAAGTTGTCGGTACATCGATTCCAGTCGTGGATGTTCATTCAGTAAACGTTTTTTTCGGCAGGATTTTTCGGCTTTCCGAGCAGAATTGTTGGGGTTCCCTGCAGGATTTTCGAAGAGGAGCAACAGGAAGCAGTCCGTTATTAAAAGCTCAATGTAATTTTCCTTTCTCTGAACTGCGCTATTGCCCTTTTATTGCCTAGTGTCAAACATAAATTTCATCATAATATCCTTTTCGACTTTGACTATTCTGATTTCCACCAGGCACACTACCGAAGCTAATTTTCAGCAAGGATACCGAATTCGCTCAAGCGAATCCGCGGGTAACACGCTCGAGTCGGTGATTCAATCCTTCAAAAAAGACGAATTTACAATTAAGAACCTTTTCTCGAGGGGTTACCCACTCCCCGGCACTTGCTGTACACCCTTTCCCGGCACCAGCCGAAGTAGGCGGTGCCGGCACCGGTGCCGACAGTAAATTAGGCGATCCATCTTTCAAACGCTTCTAAAAATGCTTATATAACACGTGAAAACCAGTGCCGGCTTGTTTCAGCCGGTGCCGGCACCGACCGGGCATCGCGGCACCGGGCACTTGCTGTACACTAATACCGAGAGTGGACAACCCCTCGCCTTTTCTGTTTCCTTTTCTAATGCAGTATGACAGCTTCGCTTTCTCGATCATTTCGCAAGTCTCAATTCAGTTTATTCCGCAGAAAAAATACGGTATAGTCTTCTTGGTCGGTTTCATATACCCCCCCCACTCTTGACTTTTCTATGCGCTGAGCTAGGAGCTTGCAAACGTAGGAATCAGGATTGCACAGTAGGAAACGCAGTTTATTTGCAAACTGACCAAAGTGAAAAGACCTGGTGAACTGAAAGGCTACCCTAAAACAAAATACACTCAACTCTGCATACAAACAACTTTATCCCATGATGCTTGCCGATATTCAGCGACAATTAAATGCTAATGACAATGACTCAAAGAATAAATGCTGATAAATGGGCAGTGGTGTTAATTAGAGATACGTGCTTTAGTGCCACCGTGATTTTTCGCCACTGGGTATTTTTCGCCACTATAGGTAACGCAACAGGTAAAAAAGGGCAAAAAAAGGTTACAGATAAGTGGTGGGATTAGCGAAAGAACCTCAGAAGGATTTTGCGCCACTCCTCGCTACTACTTATAAAGGATTAACTCAGGAAAAGTATTAAACGAAAAACTGCTAATTTGATAGTACCTCACTCTGTCTTCTCTTCTAACCGATAAGGATGGAAATTAGTAAAACTACGAGCTGCAAAGAAAATACGATTTATATCGCTGAAGGATTTTTGTCCAAGAATGGAGCTTTGTTACTATGATTGCCCCAAGGTTCTCTGTAGGGCAACCGTAGGATGAATGCTGCGATGGTTCACACGAACCCGAACTTCTTCAAAGTTTTGATGTTCTTCCGACAAGAGGAACCAGACCAAAGGTTTCGATGGGATCCCAAAAATTTAATATTTGATCCAGACAATTGTGTCCTGTAGATTCGGTCTTCGCCAGACTCCTTGAATATTTGTACTATTACATATATTTGTACTATTATATTTGACCAATGACGTGTTTACCATATACGTCATATCTACTTTGACGAAGCTGATCAAAACTTCCTGCCTTAGGCCAAATATCCGGTTTCGGCCGGATTCCCGGTGAACTACTTGTCCAGCAAAAACATCTCAAAATGAATTAAGCACATCCCCTTACCCCTATATCGAAACTCTAATCAACATCAGATAAACTTTAAACTTAAAAACAAATCAGATTTTGGCCGGATTCCGGGCGAACTATTTGCCCGGCGAGAAAATAATTGTCACACTTGTATTCAGCATGTCTCCTTAGGCTACCACTACAACGAACCTCTTATCAACTTCAGGTAAAACTTTTTAAATTTTCCGGTTTCGGCCGGATTCCAGGCGAACTGTATGTCCGGGTAGAAAATAATTGTCATATATGGATTCAGCATATTTTCTTACCCCTAAATTGAACATTTAATCAACTTCAAATACAACTTTTACCTTTAACAAATTTTTCCGGTTTTGGCCGGATTCCGGGCGTACTACTCGTCGGAGTAGAAAAGAAAAGTCATATACGGATTTAGCATGTCTTCTTACCCCGAAATCGAGCATTTGATCAACATCAAACAAAACTTTTACTTTTAACAAATTTTTTGGTTTTGGCCGGATTCCGGACGAACTAATTGTCCGGCGAGAAAATAAGTTTCAGATATGGATTCAGCACGTCTCCTTACCCCTATATCGACTATCTCATTGGCCTTTTAAAACACTTTGTTTCGTCCCTTAATTTGAAACCCCTCCCCCACCCCTAGGTATGGGGCTACAGGGCTCATCTACGAAACTGACCTGTACTTTGACCCAATGGATCCTCGTACCAAGTTTGTCTCATCTTGTATAATTGGACTAGACACTTTGCAAGTTTTAACGATATTTTGCCCGTTTTCGTGTTTTTACTGTATTGTATTTTCCGTAAATATTAATTAAATGCTTATCTTCAAAAAAATTTCTGGCAAGGCCCTAACAAAGTCATACGATTTTACTTGTTGAATGGCTAGGCTAATTGGATTATTTAATGAGTTACGAGAGTGGCGAAAAATCCTAGGTCACTAATCCCACTAAGCCCTCAGGTAACTACACAAGGTTCAGCGCGTCATTAGGATATGGGTCAAAACCCAGAGTGGCGAAAAATACCCAGTGGCGAAAAATCCCGGTGGCGCTAAAGCACTGCTACGGTTAATTATTCACATAACATACTGCATTTGCAATCAACAATGGTTGCAACGACAAGGGAAAACAAGCGAAACAAATAGCCTAAATAACCGAGGGGCTGCTCACTCCCAAAATAGCTGCGATGTAGTAAGTGCCCAGTTCCCAGCCTGTGTCCAAAGGAGGCTGTACACTGTTGTCCGCAACGTGAGCACCCCCCCCCCCTGCGGAAATAACCCAGTACACACTAGAACACGAAATAAATGGGGAGTAAGTGTGACGTAAGGCGCGAAATGCTGATCCCGACAATTTCCTCTGAAGCACTAAAGATAGAGGTTGTCAATTTGGAATTAGCCTACGTAACCTCGAAAACGCCTAAATCTATTAGCAAAATTTGGATGCTCTTTGACCTAGTTAGAACTGCATTCCTGCAACAGAAGTTTCCTTTGAACATCATCGAGGCCAATTCCGATGTTATGTAAATCGAATCGAGGTCAGCGACCCGTCCTGTAGTTCTCAGGTGTGCTGGGGTATTTCTCCTGGAAACAATACCCCCTTCCTTTGCCAAGGGAGGGGGAGACCCGAACACACCGAAGGGTAAACTCTAAGGGCACTGGCAACCCTTACCTTCAAACAGAATGTCCTACGACACCGAACAAACCAAACGAGTGGCCAGACAACTATACGACACATCACCGGGGTCTATCACCGCTGTTCTTTCAACACTTCTGAAAATCAAACTCATTCTATCCGGTTTCTGATAACGAACTGATATGACCTATCCAGGACCAAACCTGCGGAACAAAACGCCCTCACGCGACGTCACCACAAACGCTCGCAGCAAACGATAGACTCACACCACCACTAAGGGGTTGGACTTGGGCTTGTTGTCGAGTTTTGTAATAACTAACGACAACAAGGGTTCCAAATAAAGGTTTAGCGGAAATATATATACGTATTAACTGGTGAATCAGCGACACAAGGGCCTGTGTTCTCCGAAAGTAAATCCCAAGTGAACTACGTTTATAGGCTATCGGGGATTTTGTCTGATCTTTCCACGCCAGGTATATTTTCCGAATTCAAACTGAAGAAAGCGGGTGTGTCGAGAATCATGAGATCAACTCTAGGGAGATCTACGGGGTTTTATGACTGCTGCAAGCCATGCACGGTGCCACGGAGGGCCAACCTAAACCAAGAGGCACTGGAATCCCTCGGAGTAGCGGATTGGTGGAAGTCAGAGCCGAGGGGGTGCCAACTCCTAAAATTGGGGTACAGGTGTGCTCGACAATTGTGTGTGCCCGACTGCGCCCGACTCCCGGTACCTACTCGACACGCACGGTATTCGACGAAATGCAATATATCCCGTTGTAAAACAAAGAAAGTCAGCTCGACAAAGGAGCTAATGGAAGGGCAACAAGGGCCCCCCCGAGGCGGCGTCTGGAACCACCAGTAACACACAAGGGCAAGTGGTGCACGTATAACGACAGCGCCAAAATATTGGTTGTCTGCACAACTTCTACTCCCAAAACGTCCGTTATTCTGTGCCCCCAAGAAAAGTATAAAACAGTAAGTGAATAGCAAAGCGCGCTGAATCTGGAAGGTGAAGCCTGGCTATAACTAGATCCCCAGATCTGTGGTGCACAATTTCGTGCAGTGCCTAAATTATGCGCCTGAAAAACCAGCCAAATTACAAAATCCTCGACAAAATCAATTCTGGGAATGTTTTTCATGGGAACGTTTTGTCGGTTTTGCAATGGGGACATTCGCCAGGGGATTTTTTTTTTTTTTTTTTTCGGGAAATTTTCGCAACTATGCACGAAGGAACAAGAGCTGCATCAAGTCTGGCATATGAATAAGATAAGGATCAATCAGGACTTCGACCCTGATAGTATTTTTATGTACTCCTCAAATGGAGGCTACAACAAGATGTTCGAGAAACGATATTCCAAGTTAGGACGATAATAAAGAGTTTTCGGACGCCCTGATTTACTTGTCGAGAAATTCAAAACATTCCTGAAACGGAACAGCGAGACGACTTGAGGCTTACACCTACGGCATCTTTTCTTCTAGACGCGACACAGGCTCGTATCCAGCGGGGGGGGGTGCCCGCGGGTCGGACCGAAAAGTACAAAAACAAATAAATCAGAGGTTAAAGCCTATACAAAAACGATTAGTTTTGCAAGTTTCGGGGGAGTTGAACCCTCTACCCCCCCCCCTGGATACGGCCCTGACGCGGCATGCCCGACGCTTTCCAGAAAAGAGACAGACCCTGAACCAAACTGTCTGACTGTGAAGCTGTCAACCCCTTCAGGGAGCATGTGGCAGACGATAAATGAGCACGCAGAGACGGCAAGCAGACCTCGGCCCAGAGGCATGACTATACAATTCAAGTTCATCCAAGTTCACACCAACACAAGACTAGCGGTAGAGGGGTTAACGACCGCGTGAAGATACTTCTGTATTAGTTGCATAAGAGATTTAGGTCTTTTCGGGGCAAGTGGAAAGGAAGGTCAGCTGTTTTTAGTTCACAAAATATTTCGGTGCTCCGTCTTCCTTTATGCAGATGGCAGAAGTTCATCATTTATAGTTCGCTCGCATATGGCTTTCTTGACCTACGCTCCATTTCCGGGTTTCTAATGTGAAGTTTGATATAGAATTCTAGCATAGGGTTCATTTACATAAAACTTAAATGCAGGACAAGAATACAGAGTGCATTGGTTGTAAGTGTAAGTGTAGGTATCTTACCAGAATTATATTATAATCGGGATTATACCAGTTCAACATACGATCATCGTCATTCTGATACCCCGTCTATTATACTCTTCCCGTTGCTCACTCACCCCTAATTCAAGTTTACTACGTTCTGAACACCTCATATAATCCAATCGTGGGCATTCTGAACCGTGGGCATTTTGAGTCGTGGGCATTATGAGTCGCAGGCATTATGAGTCGTGGGCATTTTGAGTCGTGGGCAATTGGAGTCGTGGCCATTCTTGGTGGGCATTTTGAGTCGTGGGCATTATGATCGTGGGCATTATGATCGTGGGCATTTTGAGTGGTAGCCCTGGAGCTATCTGAACAAGAAGTTCGCCACAGGGCTCCGACATTTGAAGTTGACGCGAGTTCATACACCACGTACCAGCGGTAATAAAGGAAGTAAAATTTAGGTTCGATAAGATTTCACATGCGAAATTAGCGTGACTATTTCGATTTCCAACTGTCTATAGCAATTCTGTATACAGAACACAATTTTGGCTAACACTCTAAATGCCCACGATCATAATGCCCACGACTCAAAATGCCCACGAAAAATGCCAACAACTCAAAATGCCCACGACTCAAAATGCCCACGACTTATAATGCCCACGACTCATAATCCCCACGACTCAAAATGCCCACGGTTCAGAATGCCCACGATTGGATTATCTGAGGTTTTCAGAACTTAATAAACTTATGTTAGGGGTGAGTGAGCAACGGGAAGAGTATAATAGACGGAGTATCAGAATGACGATGATCATATGTTGAACTGGTATAATCTCATTTATAATATAATTCTGGTAAAATACTGACAAGAAACATGTGTATTGGCTCGTGGTTAGTTACCGCAAAAGCGCTGTGGTTTCTTGAGGGAAGCCTCTGCCTGATAAGGACCCCCCCCCCCTTGGAACTTTTCCTCAAGAGCTTTAACTTGCTGGTCTTTTTGGATCGTTCTTCAAGAAACAATAAAATAATTCCTTTCAAAACCTTTTCCGTGATTAATCCTACTCCTTGTAATCTCGTAGTCCGCATTCCCAGGATTATGTTGACCTCCCTGCGGACAGTTTCAGCAGTCGGCATTTTGAACCAAGACGATATTAGCCTCCCTTGTGACCATTTTGAACTGTTGGCATTGGAAACTGTCGGCACTTTTAAGCCGCCGGCATTTATGGCGATTTCGATTTCCGGTGTTCCACATCTGAATTGTGTGCATTTTGAGTTGTGGGCATTTTGAGTCGTGGGCATTTTGAGTCGTGGGCATTTTAATCGTGGGCATTTTGATCGTGGGCATTTTGAACCGTGGGCATTTTGATCGTGGGCATTCTGCGCGTGGGCATTGTGAGAGTGGGCAAAAAGATCGTGGTGATTTTGGGAACCACCCACAATTTTCACTCTCGTTTAAAATTCGCTCCGATAAAAAGTAGAATGTATTCTACTCACATCTGACCGAGATTTTCGGACAGAAGCATGAATATGATGCGTCCAAAATAGCCTACGGAGCGAAGGAGGGAAATTGCATCTGACTGCGAACATCAGATTGCGTACACTACTTAAAATTTAACTGAACAGGGGTGAGACAAGACAGTCTAGCCACCTATCATCTGTTCACCTAAATAGGCTTGAAGACCCGATAAAATGCGTTACTTCGTTACTCCGCTATTCATATAATCGATTTCAACCAAATAAACTTTTTCTTTCGGATTTGGGGTATTTCTATGTGATTGTACTTGAAATTTTTAGCGACTACAACGGTAAAAGATTGCCGAAAAATAAATCTGTTTATGGTCACACGCGATGGTGGGCTTTCTTCTGAACATTTCCTGAGCTTCGCTTCATGGGCCATTGAAATGCACGCTTTTGTTGAAATTCAAATTCTCCGCCTCTGGATGAATTTTGTCTTGTTCGGCCAGCAGTGCATATTCTGAAAGTCACTACTAAAGCCTAAAGTGAAAATTCAAAAATCCGAATAATATCTTGGATTCAGATCCAAGACCTAACAATGCCTTTTCAGTGGTCAACTACTGCAGGACGCACTTCTGTAATCGGCTTTATCTACGAGACTCGGGAGACAATAGTTGCGTTTTTGATCCGAATTCTCCGTTCTGAATTCTCGATTCTCGTACAAAATTACCGTTTTTGCTCCTCTCGCTTCTCCATTCTCGCTTTTGACAAAAACACTAAGGAGGAGAATCGAGAATTCACTATCGGAGCAACTTCTCGATTCTGCAGAATCGCGAGGCTTTCCCCGTTCTCGATTCTGACAAAAACCCAAGAAAGGGAGAATACACTTTATGACTATCTCTCCTTGCCGCTGCGAAATCTCCGGCCTCTCCGGGTATCTAGCGGAAGAAAGGCAGAAGTGGTGTCACAGCTGCTCCCAAAGATCGTCGTGATTGCTTGACACAGGATGTGAGTCGTTGAGTTTGAGTCGTTACGGACGCGCTTACTCCTTCTTCCTGAAGATCACTGGCGTGTTTTGGACTTAGTCATATAGAGTATTCGCTTCATCTGAATAGTCCAAAAACGCGAAACAGGAGAATTCGGAGGAGAATCGCTAGGAGAATTCGGATCAAAAACGCAACTAATGCAGCATGAAAAAAAACTCAACGCTGGAGAAGTACAAGTTCTGCATCCACGTGAGGGACGAAGCGAAGCTTAGTTTCAATTTCCAAATAAACCCTACGCTAAAATTAAGAGTCAGACTTTACCTAAGAAACCCGGAACTGGAACGTAGGTCAAGAAAGATCAATGCCAGCGAACTATTCTGCGCCTGCACTGAAGGAGGAGAGAGCTCCAAAATATCGTGAACAAGAAAACAACTGACCTCCTTTCAATTTCCACAAAAGACAATAAATAAGAAAACGCACAAGAAAACTCCCTCCCTTCATTATCGGCATCCATGACACAAATATAGTACAATAAATCTATAAATTAATGAACATAAAAGTAAGGCTTTTACTTTCCAAACGTAAGGGTGGTGCAAAACTGCCATCATCAGGGAAGTACGCACCCTTTTTCTCCTGAAGGAATGTAATTAAACACATATCCTATCAGGGTTTTAGTTAACCGTTGATGATGGTGATAACAACTGAGGGACTTACAGGAATTAAACCCCATATGGAATAGCCCAGCCCATAATTACTGTGCAGAAACCTTTACTGTGGTATAAGCAAGATCTCGATCCGACAAGTGATATATATATTACTGAAATAGTTGAAGATAATTTGTTGTAGATACGTATTGGTGTGTAGGCCTACTGTTTTCGTTTTCCCTTATTTTTCCTACTCCATTTCTTGTGTACTTGTACATTATGATTGATAATAAAATTAATAATAATAATGATAGTGGCTCTGAACTAGGATATGGAGAATCAAGTTGTCACAATGAAGGTCCAAGATTTACAGGTTAAGGTACAAGGAACGAACTGAAGTAAGTCAGTAAGAATTCCCGACAAAAGGTTGGGATAACGAGCAAAACATCATAGGGTACGTACGTCTGTTAGTGTTGGGCGGTATTCAATATCGATATATCGGACCAAATATCGATATCGAAATAAAAATCTCGATATCGAAAACGGTATTGGTGCATTTACTAATTACTGAGAATATTTACAACAAAACCAACTCTTCTATATCCGAATATGTTTTTCGTAAATCAGTTTTTGTATTTTCGAAGTTTCCAATAAATAATGATGGGAATTTTTATTTGACGACAGTTTTTGTTTAAAAAATTTAGCGAAACGAGACTCGTATGAGACCGAATCATGGTCCACAAATATCGATATCGATATATCGATTATCGAATATCGAAAGTTAAAATATCGATATATCGAAAAATCAAAATATCGCCCAACACTAACGTCTGTCTCGTACCGAATGTTCATTCACGCGGAGAAAAGCAAGTGCCGAAACAACGTTGTGAAAACAAACGTTTCATTAACGTTTTTGGCACAAAGAGAAAAGTGTCTTAAACCAAGAGAAGAAGTGTGCTGACTACGTACGGTCAATATCGTTTGCCAGACGAAGGGTCGCCTGGGAAAACTGAATGAAGGCCCTAGCTATAATGGACAGGGGCGTCATTTATGGGCGAGATCGAGGGAGGCCGAATCGCAGCGTTTTTTCATAAAAACAGTTGATTTTTTCATGAAAACAGTCGGTTTTTCTGAAAATCAGTCGATTTTTCGTCAAAATTGTCGTTTTTTTCTTGAAACGGTCGTTTTTCAGCAAAAATGACCAGCCAGTCTGTAAACACTTTGCCCCCCCCCCCCCCCCAAAAAAAAAACATTTTGGTTATTAACGCCTCTGGCTATGAAGGGATTTTTAGCATCATTCTACACTACACGAAGCCTAGTAACTTCCGCTCTATAGGCAAATAGATATTGTCGATTTGTCGTTTTGTCCGATATCCGACATGAACAATCTTTCTGATCACTGTATCTCTTTATGTATCATATTTATCTCGACAACAAAACAAAATTTCGGCACGTTGCCGCCTTTGAGCTGTTTTTTGAAAATAAAAGAATTCGATAGATTTATTACTAAGCAGCCTGCGGGCCATGGCAACAATCAATCACAAAAACAAACACAAAACATAAATCACAAAAATCTCCTCCAAAATATGTATCTATCTTGATGACATACATTCAAATTTCCATTTATTTATCTAAGCCCTCCCGGCGATTCGATGGCCGAAAGTTGCGTAGTCAAGTTTACTGTTCCTTTAACAACACTTTCCAACCATTTTCGTCAAATTCACACACACTACACTGTTCTTTGCTCCATTCATTTACCTCTTTACGCTCGCAAACCATGTGGGCCACATTATCACACGATAAGGATTTTCCGTCCGGAATTTCTTCACTCTCATGACAAAGTTGAACAAATCTCAACTTTTCCATATGGAAGTGATGATGGTGAAGAAAATCCGGGCAGGAAATCCATTCCGGGAGCGCCCGACCCTGACCTTGTTCATCCAGATACCCACACATCGGACAGAAGTAAGGACCGGATTTCTGCCTATAATTACCAATATATCGCCTTCCAGCCCCAATTGGTAGAAGTAAGTTCTGACATAAATTAAGTTCTGGTTCAGAACTGGATTCTAAAGTACTCTAGGCCAGAACAGTAGGAAGGGTGTCATGGAACTTTTTATATTCCCCTCGTTTCCCCAGTTTGAGGTCCGAAATAAAGGAGAGTAACCGAGTTCCTAGTCGCACGTTGCACCCTATTTCTTTTGTCAAAAGAAGAAATTGCTTCAGTGAAGAGTAAATTATTGTCATGAAAGAAAGGTCACGGATAAAGCATCGCTTGAGAAATAAAGCTCAAGCCTGATGATGGTCCCATAACCAGTCAGAGGTAAACGACGGCAGTCAAAAGCGCGAAAACAAAAAAAGGGGACAACAAAACCCGTGACGATCAAAGCTCGGAAAACGGCGAAAGCAAAAACAGCACCATGCAACAACCGGAACAGGACTAACACAGGGACGGCGAAAAATGCGAAAGCAAAAACCGCTCCGTGCAAAAACTGCGATGGGCGAAACCCCGAAACTCCGTACCGCGAGACACAAACACCGCGAGAGTCAAAACAACCACAATCATTATCGCGACAGACTAGAATAAGGGTAGCTAGAAAGCAGAATTTCTGGAACATTTATCTCACCAAGGCCTTCTTCTCCAATTCGAAGCACTAAGGGTAGAAAATATCTAGGAACATGACAAAAATGCTTAAATATATATAAACGGAAATATTTTCTGCGAACATCTTGCAACTGACGTAATATTTTCTATCTGAAAATCGGCCTATACCATATGCAGTGTAGTCAGCACGGCATGAGAATATACAATGACAAACATTC
This sequence comes from Branchinecta lindahli, assembly GCA_023053555.1. Lineage (NCBI taxonomy): Eukaryota > Metazoa > Arthropoda > Branchiopoda > Anostraca > Branchinectidae > Branchinecta > Branchinecta lindahli. Next base: position 12,254,890 of record JAKZAO010000004.1, on the reverse strand, counting down.
GAACCTACGTCATTTTCTTCAGTTGCCGTTTTGGTATCCGTTTCATCCATTCAAAAGAGCTGTCACACGAAAACGCGCCGGACCAGTGGCCTTGTCGGGAGACTACCGAAAAAAGACAAAGTCTACTATATCTCCCGACGCTTGCCTATCCGTGTTTTTCCCATGTCTACATTTCTTATCAATAACTAAAGAATAGACTGAAGGAAAGATTAAAGCTCTCAATGAGACTTACGAGCCAAAAATTCTAAATTATCCTGGCAACAAGTCCAAGCACGAGGTCTATTCCGAATGCGAAAAGCGTAGAGCCTAGAGTTTCCGGAAGGTGGTTTGAAAGATTCACACGCATGCAGGCCCTTACGCCCTCCTTCACTACGACCGACAGACTAAAGAAAGAGATGACAGATGGCAGAGCGATACGCGCCAGAAACGAACTGTAAACTTTCAGGGACCCATACATTTCCTTTACGGGGCCTGTCAATAAGAGGTTTCTGATGCACTCTTGACCGGTCGGAATGTCGTTCGAGAAATACCCACGGTCCAATGACGAAAAAGACCTGATAGACAAAATTTGGGATTGGCTGCTGGCGCCTTGAGGGAGGAGTCTCTTTGGCGCGCACGTCCAATGAGGCAAACAAGAATGCCGATCGACTCAAGCGGGGATTTTCGGAAACGGGATCTGGTTCGGTCATCATATCAGTATAGAAGCATAGGAAATGACGGCCCCCTGTAAGGAAATTTACGGGTCCCTGGCACTATTAAAGTCGACTGAATCCTCTTGCGCAGTCAATACTCTATACGACTATGTCCGAAACACGCCGGTGAACCTCGGGAAAAACAAGAAACATCACCCAAACGAACCCTCAAAAGTGATTCGAATCTGAGTAAACCAATCCACAACGTTTGTTGTCCTGACGTTTCTGGCTCTTCGCTGGGCACACGGCGGTTATTCATCAGAACGAAGGGTTAGTCATCAAGAGTATTATCTTGCCGTTACCTAAATGTACTCTGTTTAGGTCATATAGTGATGGGTCACATTTAAACAAATAAATAAATATTCTTTACCAAAAGTGAGGGGGGGTGAGGCGTTAGTTCAATTTTGAAAGACGAATGCGGCGTGGTGGGTGGCTCACGGAAGTATAATAGGGACCAGGATATGACTTCAAGGACGGCGCAAACTTCCAAGTGACTCTAAAGAGCGTTATTCCAGCTCATGTTCTTAATTAAAACATCCCTCAAGGAAGAATTCCCAGTGAGCTTCGACTATAGAAGAGAGCTAACAACTGCCGTATGCTCACCTAGGTTCCAGGCCATAGAGTCAAATGACTTTTACTTTAGTGGATGTACACTTCTTTTAACGTGGTTTTGAAAACTTCAACTACCTTTTTTTTACAAACGCCCTACTTTGTCCCCAGTGGTATTTTCGTTATCTGAATCAGCGGAGTATACCCAGCCGTAAAGAGGGGCAACTATACATATCTGGGGAAAGCCGGGAACTGTCACATCCATCGAACACGCCCTAAATTCCCCGCCAAGGTCTTCTCTAATAGTAGATTGGCATGCACCTGCTGTTTCCATTAAACAGCCCCACATGCGATTTTAAACTTTAACCCATCCTGGCAGCAAAAGAAGACGGACCCAGACTTGCATGATCAACAAGAATCGCCATCTACAAAGCTAAAGAAGCCTCATTACGGAATAATGGAGAACAGCATGCCCACCAGAAGGGCAAAGCAAAGGGGACTTCTATGCCAATGTTTTCACACTCAAGGCCTCGACAAACCGAGCGGGACAGGGAGATGTCCCGAAGTCCTGGTGGGATCCCTCATCCCTTCTCCTGCGGAACAAGATCCGTGCGGTGTTGCCACTAGTCGCAGAATTCTCCGATTTGTCATACATGTTATTTTCTTCGACAAAGCGAGCAAGAACTCTGCGACCGTGTCCTTAGAAGTAAATGCAAAAATGAAACTTAAAAGTCGAGGCGTATAATTATGAAGATGATAAAGCGAGATTTCTCATTAATAGTTGGTGAAAAGGACCTAGTTTCATAGGTGCCAAAATGTCACTGTTTTTTCTCCGCCCAAAAGTCACATGTTCCATCAGAAAAAGTGGCAACACTGGATCCGTGTCAAATAAACGAACATAATCTTCAGCTTCTGGTTGACACAAACCTACCATATCCTCTTCTGGGTCACCACCAAACCATTCAGAGTTCAGACATGAAACATTCCTGTCCTACAGAGCATCTAATTTCAACCAAGGACAGAAATAACAAGAGCTGAAAGCTCATATGGCACTTGCAAGCTTTTTTGCTTGTATTCAAGCTATCGTAGTACGATGTGAATGGATAGTAGTGCTGCCCTCCCTCCCCCCACGATGGTCAGATCGGGCAAGTGACTATTTCCAAGTTATAGAAAATCATCTGTAATCAAAACTCTTGAAGCAAAAAAGATGATCATCAGGAGCACGAAAATGTATTTTGCTCAAAAGTATTGTTTGTACTTTAAGGAATTTTATTGTAAGCAAAACCCTTGAGTCAAAAATGATCATGGGCTCATAGGGATCACGAAAATGTATATTTTCCTTAAAAGTATTTTTTTGCACTTTGCGGTTAGCATTAGTACTTTAAGGGATGGTCGGATCTGGGAACTAGCTATTTCTAAGCCAATCATGTCAAGTATTTAATTTTCAAGCCAAGTTTCATCGTCCTAGCATGTCTGGAAGTACCTTAACTTGCGATCACCGGAATTCCGGACCCCCCCTCTAACTCCCCCACAATGCCCGAATCCGGTCCGGTTCTCGTAAGCTTGACGAAGATATGGTTTGAAGCCACACTGACCGTCCATGACGACGAGAACAAAACGAGATTTTCGGGGTTAATTGTATATACACAAATTTGAATGTTATTTTTACACACAATGTGGTTTTAATTTCGTTCTTTTACGCATTTTATTGTCGTTCTTTTCAGTCGGTTTCTTAGCGTCGTCTTTTACACATTTTATCCTCGTATCGTTCTGCTCGTGTTTGTTTTCTGCATTATGGATTTGTAAGATTTTGTTTCGCTGAGGACGGTTACCGGAAGTGTAGCCGAAATATTCGATTTTTCTTCATATCTCTCGAATACTATCTTAGAGAGATATAATCCACTGATCGATAAAAAAAACCCCGAAAATCTCGTTTTGTTCTCGTGGTCCGGTTCTGTCACTGATCTACATAGGGCTTGCGCTTGTTCTTCCCACCAAGTTTCATTCCAATCGCTCCACTCCAAGCACGTCAAAAGGTTTCCGGACCCCCCTCCGACCCCCCCCCCAGCTTCATCGGATCCGGTCCGGACTTGAAATGGGAACACGTTGTCTTTCTAAATATTAAGTTTCGTTATGATCCGATCACCCGTTCGGAAGTTATACATACCTCAATATTCCGGATTCCCCCTCCCTCCACTCCCCCCACGATGGTCGGATCGGGAAGCTGACTATTTCCAGGTTAATCTGGTCGCGTCTTTGATTTACCTGCCGAGTTTCATTGTCCTAGTCCACCTGGAAGTAACTTAACTCCGTATCACCGGAATTCCGGAACCCCACTCAAACTCCCCCCACAGTGCACGAATCCGGTCCGGTTCTGTCAGTGATGTACCTAGGGGTTGTGCTTGTTCCTCCCACCAAGTTTCATCCCGATCGCTCCACTCTAAGCGTTTAACATGATTTCCGGTTCCCCCCTCCGACCCCCCCCCCAGCTTCCTCGGATCCAGTCCGGACTTGAGGTGGGACATCTGAGACACGTTGTCTTTCTACATATCAAGTTTCATTATGATCCGATCACCCGTTCGGAAGTTATACATACCTCAAGATTCAGGGTTCCCCCTCCCTCCACTCCCCCCACGATGGTCGGATCGGGAAGCTGACTATTTCCAGGTTAATCTGGTCGCGTCCCTGATTTACCTGTCGAGTTTCATTGTCCTAGCCCACCTGGAAGTAACTTAACTCCGTATCACCGGAATTCCGGAACCCCACTCCAACTCCCCCCACAGTGCACGAATCCAGTCCGGTTCTGGCAATGAGGTACGTAGGGGTTGTGCTTGTTCCTCCCACCAACTTTCATCCCGATCACTCCACTCTAAGCGTTTAATATGATTTCCGGTTCCCCCCTCCGACTCCCCCCCCCATACATCGGATTCGGTCCGAACTTGATATGGGACATCCGAAAGCATGACGTCTTTCCAAATATCAAGTTTCATTAAGATCCGATCACCCGTTCGAAAGTTGTTCATGCCACTAAATTCCGGATTCCGGCTCCCCTCCCTCCCCCCACGATGAAGTGACTATTTCCAAGTTAGTCTGGTCGGGTCCCTAATACGCCTGCCAAGTTTCATCGTCCTAGCACATCTGGAAGTACCCTAACTAGCAAACAGCGGACTGACCGACAGACCGACCGACCGAAAAGTGATCGGTATATGGCACTTGGCCGGTAGGCAAGTGCCATAAAAATGAAATGAGACACTGAACATAGCCTATTGCTACATGCTGATATCATAACTCAAATAGGCTATATTACATTGCTAATCCAGTGATGATTCATTTCATTGTGCTAATGGAAGGAAATTAAGAATCCCGGGATTCCTGTCCTACAGAGCATCTAAGTTCAACCAAGGACAGAAATAAAAATGAAATGAGACACTGAACATAGCCTATTGCTACATGCTGATATCATAACTCAAATAGGCTATATTACATTGCTAATCCAGTGATGATTCATTTCATTGTGCTAATGGAAGGAAATTAAGAATCCCGGAATCACCGAACTGCGTCCACATGTTCATTTTTCAGTGTTTATGGCACTTTCTTTTAAGGCAAAGGTTGCTGTTTTCACATACACTATTTTGAGGTGCTCTACAGAAGTTTTATATAACTTCCCCAGTCCAGCCAGGAATTTGGCGACGGATGACAGGCTATATCCGGAATCCGGTCGGAATGTGCAAGGCTTCAGATAATATCAATAATGGTTGTTTTGAAATCAAGCTTACGAAACCCAAGTCGAAACTGGACGATTCTCACATCATCCATGTCCTTGAATGCTTATCACACTCGTAGAGGTGATAACCGATAAACATGGTACAATCCGGGACTGTTTAGGTTTGTTTTAACCACGTTCACAAAAACAACCCTCAAAACCTCTTTTCACGTCAGCCCACTCTAACACGTCACTTGTTATTACTTGCGGAAGTTAGGGTAGGATGATTACGGTTCGAAACGCCTTTCGTGGTCCAAGATCCGAATTTATCAGACAATAAGACCAAACGATTAAGCGGGATCATAAAATGGGGGATGATCTGGACCCTCAATCTAGGCGATCCTCTAAATGGCCGGATTTCGGTCGAACTTCTGATCCGGTTAACAAACTATTATTATTATTATTTATTTGATTCCTTCAAAACTGAAGAATGATGTATAAAACTTTAAGCGACTACAAATCAGTCAAACTCACACACACTTACAGAACATATGTATGCAGATTTAGCTTGTTTTTCAGCACCCCTAAGCTTCCCGACATTAACAATAAATTCGACTTGATCAACAATTTTAGTTCCCCCCAATTTCCGGCTTTCACCGGACTCCGGTGAGCTTCTCGAACCTCATCTGTACGAAGACACAAGGGTCCTCACTCAGTGTGCGATCCAAGTATCCCATCTCATTCTTGCGTGATAGTGCTTACAGACTGAAATACGAACAGACAGACGGACAGTCAAATTTACGATGCCATAGTTATCCCCTGACGTATGGGAGGCCAACAAGGCCCTTCTTGTTGCGTTATCTCCGATCACATTTGATAACCATAGCATCATAACGCCAAGAACAAATAATCGGAAGAACTACTGTGTTCAGTCAGATGCAGCGACTATGAATACCCCGACAAAAATGAGCATATATACTCTAGCTGTGAGTTGATGCTGATACCCGTTTACTCCTCTTCGTCTTCGCCGTTGAATCTTGCAGATGAAAGATTGCTTGCAGGAGGCGTACTCCTCGCGCTGACCTACTCCGGAGCACTCCTTAGAGCCAATCAGGTCTGAATGCTACTTTTCCTCATCGGGCGGTTCAAAGCGATTTGGCTATTTGTAGAGGTAACGAAAAGTCAACTCCGCTCATCTGCGTCGGGAGTCGGCCGTATTTTACTCGACTCAGCATGTTTGTATGACCGATATAGGGAGACAGCAGTTCTGACTCGTTATTTGTTCTTGATAACGCTAATATCTCCTAGCCCATGGAAAATCCCTGTGACCCAAACATCCTAACATAACATTTCACAGCTAGTCGTAAGATAGTACGAGGGTAACAACCTCCAAAGTCAATGGTTATGCACCGACCAAGATGTTGCAGATATGCTGTTTACACAGATTTACTGGTTCGATACGGTTGCCACCCGGTACTTTAAAGAGGTCTGAGCTTCGTCCCCTTATTTGTCCTCATCTTCCCTCATTTGTCACTTCGCGAGTGTGTAAAAACCTCCCACCACTATTTACTAAAAAAAACTACCGCCTTTCTAAAGCTTCCTTAGGTCCCTCGAAATGAGTTAATTTGAATTCTCTGCGCTTCATACATTGTGCCATGCCATCTAGTGTTTCTGGGTTGCAAGTACAATCTGAAGCTCTTTCGGTCAGTGGCATCACATATTTAGGTGGTTGCTGTGGAAACTGAAAGTAAACTATTTCCTTTATCATTAACGTTACATTTTGATACATTCAACAATACTGGACTGCAGAACCACAATGATAAAGTACTGAATTTTATATTTGTCGCAGGGTCTGATTCTGACCTTATTTCTTCAATCAGAAAATACCACAATATCATAAATTGCATAAACCTAAACAACTTCGGAAAGCATCATCGTAAAGCGAGGGACACTCCCAACACCCCTTTTACAGTTAGAATGTCGACCTGTCACTTTCCATATGAGGAAGTGCCATTTGAGATCATAGCTATTGTTATAAAAGCGGGTTAAACAAAGAAAATGCTATTAACCTTGCAAATTTGACATTAGTTTTTCTTCAATCAGAAAATACCGAATACAAGAATATCATAAATTGCATAAACTTAAACAACTTCGGAAAAAAGCATCACCGTAAAGCCGTTTCCCAACATCCTTTTCACAGTTGGAATATCGATCTGTCACTCCCCATACGAGGAAGTGCCATTTGAGATCATAGCTATTGTTATTAAAGCGGGTTAAACAAAGAAAATGTTATTAAACTTGCAAATTTGACATTAGTTTTTCTTCAATCAGAAAATACCAAATATAAAATCACACATTGCATAAACTTAAACAACTTCGGAAAGCATCACCGTAAAGCTGGGGACTTTCCCAACACCCTTTTTACAGTTGGAATGTCGATCTGTCACTCCCTGTATGAGGAAGTGCCATTTGAGATCATAGCTGTTGTTATTAAAGCGGGTTAAACAAAGAAAATTCTGTTAAACTTGCAGATGTGACATTAGTTATATCTCTGGAGTTCTCTCCAGGAAGGAGCTCGGCCCAAACTTCACAATGTTTTAAATATTTTTTTATTTAAATATTCCTTGAGCCCAAGCTGACTTTGAAACATATATTCAAATAACTCATAAAATGGATACGCCAGCTACGCTGCCAAAGCATCGTGGCTGACGTATCCGTTGGCAGCGTAGCTGACGTGTCCGTTTTATGCGTTATTTGAATATATTTATTTTTTTTATTTTTTTTGCCAGAGCAATAGCCAGGTCCTATTCAACTCAAAGAAAAAGAAAAGTTGGTTCCCACTAGACCTAGGAAAAAGAAAGTTGGAGGATAGGGGTACTCACCGTGGCATGTCGCCAAAACTTCAAAATATCACTAATGTTTGCACTGGTATGAAACATGAAAAAATCCCTCCACTCCGAAAACGTGACCTCCAATGTACCATCTTGGTCAATCCTGAAGAGAAAAAGAATAACTTGCTTATTCGACTTGAATCACATACGACATATTTTAGCTGATTTATACTTGGCCTTTAGCTTATCTTCACATAAACGTCTCTCTGGTCACTGTATGTCACTTATTAAAGGAACAGTAAACTTGACTACGCAACGTTCGGCCATCGAATCGCCCGGGGGGCTTGGATAAATATACAGGGTCTTATTGTCGACAGAACCCCCCTTCTTTGTCATCTCGAACCGTCTCGAACCCCCTCCTTAGTGTTCCCAAAGCTAGCTGGCAGGCCCTTGCCCCTTATGCACTGTAATTATGCACTCATGTACTGTAAAAGTTCTCCTTTTTACATGTAGACTACAGAGTAACGACCTCCCCGACAAGGCGGCCGGGGTTCGATTCCTAGTCACGGCACACAAACCTTTTGCTTTTGCGAACCTTTTGCTCAAAGTCGAATTCTCGGAAAATGCCCGGAAACTGCAATGGTCGTAACGGGAATTTTTCTTACTCTCAATATCGACTCAGGGTACATTCTTGATATGTTAACTAGCTCCCCGAGTCAAGTTTGAGTCAAGTTTTCTGTTCCTTTAACACACAGGACACGTTTCCAAATAAAACCAAGTAGAGGGCTTACCGGTCGCCTCATAACTTTTACGGAACACATTGGCGGGAAAATTCAAATATGTGTGAACAACAAGGCGGCAATTTTTGACACTACTTATATTGCACAACGAGTGCTGATCAGAAATTATCCGTTTATGTTTGTCAAGCTAAAAATTTTGTGGGTCATGTTTGTGATGGCGTGTCTTCTAAAATGGGCGACTCGAACTGTCGGGATTATTTTCGTCATCTTCACTCTTTGTTTTTAGTGTCCAAAAAAGCAATACAATCAAATTGTCAATTTACGCGTATGGCTTTCATAATAAAATTCTCCTAATTTCGACGTCATCGGCTTCCCAATTCTCTAACCTGGTCGATCCTGGATCCTGATGAGGACAAAATGTTTTGCTAAAACATTTGCGCAGTAATAAAAAAGGATGATGCAATCACGGGTAGGAAACAAATTATGTGAAAATCCGAGTTTAGTGACTGAAAATACTACAACCGGAGAAGAGGAAAAGAGTGAATGGGCATAGTAAATGGCATGGCTGCTTTAAAGCACATATGAAAACCTGAACGACTTCTCTGCGATATTCTGCAATCTGATTTCTAAAAACATATGTACGTACAAAGTTTCTATTGGCGTGTTTACAGTAATGTCGACGTAACGCCCAGGCTTTTCTATTTATTTGTTCTTATATCGCTAAAAAGAACAGAACAGGAGTTTCTATAGCGGCATAACTAAGGGTGGGGGGGGGGGGGGTAGCGGCCACCCCCAACATAAGAAGGAAATCCAAATCCACAATTTTGTAAAAAAAAAATGTTTGTCGAAATAATGTGTTTGTCAGTCAAAGAAATGTTTTGTCGGCACACAAATCAGCTACTGAGTGTCTATGGACTTTCATGGAGCCAAAAGCTGGTATCATGATATACATTTATTTATATATTTATTTATCGCAAAAAATGAACCACGAAACCAACGAAAATGGGGCTTGTAAAGGCCAACGAATATACTGAAATAAACGGCGAATATTTCGGGAGGACAACCGCCTCCCTTCTTCAGCGCAGACAGAAAATTTTGATGAAAATTGCCAAAACGAGGACGACGATGAAAAACCAATAAAAACGAAACAAAGCGGAAAACCAACAAGAAACCGAAAATTAAAACCAAACTGGAAGAATTCAAAACCGATAATAAAAACAGCGAGCCACTCACCAATACCTGCGAATAACAATTGAAACTGTTCTCGCTCGGTACTAGAGAGTGACAGCTGGAAGAAATTTCATTTTACAAGCAAGCGACCTCGTCGAACAGCTCGGGTCGCTACGTCAGATTTCGTCTGATTTTAACTATATTTTACACGATACTTTATTTTTGAGCAGAAACGGCGTATATGGAGGCCGTCTTTAGTATGTCTTTCCGTATCAACGCGAATGGAAACCATAGAACCCACAATTATACACTGTAAAAACTTTTGAAAAAAAAAAAAATCTTGTAGTATTTGCTACTGGGATTAATCTTGTCTCTACTGAGATAAGATTACTTCTAATTCGGATTAATCTTATCCCAGTAGACAGGGCCGTATCCAGGGGGGGTAGGGGGTTCGACCCCCCCCCCCCCGAAACCCACAAAAGTACTAGTTTTTTGTAGTCTTTAACCTCTGATCTATGTCTTTTTTGTACTTTTTGGTCCGACCCGTGGGCAACCCCCCCCCCCCCCCAAATAAATTCCTGGATACGGGTCTGCCAGTAGAGATAGAATTAATCCCAGTAGCAAGCAAATACTGCAGTTACTTTAATCCTTACTCGAAGAAATAGTGTAAGTTGTGAAACTGAAAGACAAAAATGCTCCTCAGCCGAGTTTTGAACCCACCATGAGGCCCCGCCATGTGGGTCCTGGTCCTGGTATGCCTACAACACTGTTAAAAGTTTCTCCGAAATCCGAAATCTCAATAGACAAAATTAATCCCAGTAGCAAATCTTGCAAGATCATTTTTTTTACAGTGAAGGCTCAGACGTGGGACTCCTACAGACCACTAAATTCAATTAAAAAATTTGCTTCTGGTTATTTGTCACGGTACAAGTCCCTTGTATAAAGCGCCATCTACGTAATATATATAATCCTTACTATATATAAGTAAGGAGGAATTAAAATATATTATAGAGATGAGGGCTGATAGTTTACCACTTGGGGCAAGGAGAAAGTATATTGGTAAAGTAAAAGAGAGATTTGGTCCTTACTTCTGTCCTATGTGCAGTCAGGAGGATGAAAGCGTAGTTCATTTGATGTGTAAATGTGTGGAACTGAATGAATGGAGAAAGGAGGTATTCGGTGAGAGTATTTAATGAAGAATGGGTGGTAAGGATGATGAAGGGTGAGTGTTTTGTTACTGTGAAAAAATTTGGACCTTACTTGAGGTTTGCGATGGAGCATAGAACAAGATTTCTAGAACAGGAGGAGTTTGTTAGTTGTAGAAGTAAGTTCATTTATTTGTAAAATTTTTGTTGCCATGGCCCACGGGCTTTTTTTGGTAATATATTCTATTCTATTCTATTCTATAGATATAACTTACGTTAGTCTGGTTTAAAAAAAAATACAAAAAAAATACAAACCTACGCAGTAGTTTCTCTGCCTCCCTCTTATCGATACGTATACCAAAGGTTGAAAAGGCCTCCGTCAGTTCACGTATGTCCACAATTCCTGAAAATAAACGAAATCTTTTTTTCTATTTGTGTTCTGTTCGCCAATGAAGCAATCACAATGATTGGAGAGTATTTAGCTTTTACCAAACACCTGACTTTCCTCCTACATTAGCCGGTTCTCCAGGTCCCGTGTGCGGTGTCTTCTCGGCCTCCTCGTGCTCTGAGCTCTGCCGGATTTGTGCAAATTTTTATTCTATAGACGTAGTTATGTAAGTAGAAGTAAGTACTCTTGAGGTGCGAAAAGCTTTCTAATATACGAGGTACTATTTTTCAAAATGGGGGGGATGATCTACTTCCAGGTATCCTGAAATCCACGTCTCCAAGATCAATAGTTTGTTTTTGTAATATGGTAGAAAAAGTGATTAGTTTAGTAGAGAGTAGGTAGGAGATATCAAGTTGTGAATGCGAGAAATAGTGAGGTTACTAAAGTTAAGAACGTGAAAAATAGTGTGGTTGTTTTAAGTATGGTTTTGTGAATTGAATTGTTCTGCATATGGCTTAATAGCTTTTAAATATATATATATATATATATATATATATATATATATATATATATCAATAAATGAACCAGAACCTGTTACAACGAAATCACATTCCACAAGGACGTGTTTAAGTGGAGCTTTCGAAACAGAAAAGTTCGTCCTTGGAGGAGCCTTACCGAAGATTCCGTTAATGCTGAATCGATCAATAGTTTGAAGTATATTATGAATCAAATTTCTGACTCTGCTCAGTACTATTACTCCCAATTTCATCAAGTTTTGCCAGATGAAAAAATTTCAAGGATTAGTCATATGGTATATATTAGTTAGTTATATATTAGTTAGCATGGAAAGCATAGGTCTTGGCGCTACTCCCTACTGTTATTTTGCTCCGTTGCCCTCTAAGCTATCTCGTATTCACTGACACCCCGAACGTTTGAGACTGCCAACATACTGCATGTAATCAGCCTTTACATTTGTATTTTTTGCTTCAAATACTAGATGTCGCCTTTCGACAATTTAAGTCTTATTTCTTATTGCAAGCTGACTACAGTCACACTCGACGGGAGGAGGCCCAACCCCCTGAGGAATATACTCGCATTTAAACCTTCATCAGACCTAAACCTGACTACGGCAATGGTATAAAAATAAAAAAAATCCGAACCATCAAAAAAAAGTTTCCCGTGTCAGGATTTCGCGGAAGGGCCACGAATGGACTTGAATACGCCGCCAAATTTCGAACTATAAAACCGACAATCTGCTCAAAAGTTGTTTTGAGAATTGAAATTTGAGCTACAGTGCGAGCACGGCAATTGGTCACAGAAACACTAGAGGAAAAAGGCACTACGAGAGTGATTCTAAGAGAATGAGAGTCTACTGGTTGAGAGCAGAGAAACAGGTAGAGAAAATGAAAGAATAACCATAATTACTAGTATGTATCCTCAAGATCTGATCCTGTAGACGCTTCAATTAAAGGTGTTCAGTTGGCATGGCCTCAAACAGCCTTTAACTTACCATCATTATTCTGATCTATTGAGGAAAAGACTAGCTTCAAATTCTTCTCGTGGTCCTTTAAGTAGACTACGAATTCAGCCATTGTCAAGTCCCCACTTTTGTTCTGGTCCGATTTCTGCATGAATTTCTGAAAAAAAATTAAAGGACAACATAAATATTCCATATACTTATTCCAATGATATATTCATATAATATATACAAAAACGGATTCGTCAGCTGTGATGCTTTTAAAGCGATATTTCGGCCCTTCTTGGCAAGGGTCCTCTTGATGCCGTTATTCTTCTGGGCCAACGCTGAAGCCTGAAGAGGACCCTTGCCAAGAAGGGCCGAAATATCGCTTTAAAAGCATCATAGCTGACGAATACGTTTTTGTATATATTATATGAATATATGAGTCTTAGTCAGCTTGGGCTCAAGGAATATTTATTCCACTGAGTCTAGAGGCGATTTGACGAGGGAGTCACTCACTCTCTCCATGCCTCATAGGATAGTACCCTCAGTCGCGTGTTTTGAGGTTGACAAAATGACAGTCGTATGTTTTGAGCTCATCAGTATGACAGTCGTATGTTTTGAGCTTGCCAGAACGATATGAAGGATGTACCAAATCGTGAATCTCACGCACAAATGACCTGTTTCTAGTCGTAGGCCTACATTTGCGAAGAGATTTTCTAGTCGTATATTTTGAGCTTGCAAGACTGGCACTACTGGCAGTCATATATGTTCAACTTGCCAGAATGATATAAAGCAGTTGCCAAATCGTGAATTTCGCCCGCAAGTGGCCTATTTCTTGTCGTATGGTTACGAACAGGTAATCTAGTCTAATGTTAAAAGTTACAGTTGTAAGAGGGTCTCTTCCGCTCCTATTTCTAGTTTTCTCGCTCGAATTTCTCTAAACCATGAACCACGCACACCCTTTATTCTGTCTAACATAATCATCAAAATCCTAACTGGGTTTAAACAGGCCAGGCCACTCGTATCTTTCAAAACAACTGACCAGAAAAATTATTAATGCATGTACAATTCACTACAAAAAATAATGGCAAATGTAGTTATGTTTTCGATGTATTTAAAGTTTAACTGAAAAGGGCTGAGATGAGACAATCTAGTTACCCATCAATTATTCACTTAAAGAAGCTTGAACACCCGACGAAAATGCATTACTTCGTTGCTGAGCTATTCACGAATAATCGATTTTAATATAGTAGAATTTCCCTATCGGATTTGTGGTACCTCTAGGCGCTTGTACCTGTGTTGTATGCTTCACGAAAACGATTTACGAAAATTAAGTGTTCAGGCAGTGAGCTGTCTTCCGCAACCTGATCATTGGCCACTGAAAAGACGCGTTTCGGGATCCAAATTTTCAGCCTCATAGTAGATTTTTGCGTTGTGAGGACGGCCGGAGACATTCTGAACGTCATGCTAGAGCAAATAGTGAAAAAGTATTCAATCCCTTAACACAATCCAAATAAATGCAGTGCATTCAGTTAAATTATACAAAAATAAGTTGGCTTTTCAGTTAAACTTTAAAGAAGTTGCTGGTCCAACATAGAATTTACATTTTTTCCAGATTCCCGATGAATCATCCATCCGAGCGGAAAACGACGTGAATCTACTAATCTACGATGTCCTTTTCCTCTACGTCAACCATTGATTTATTTTCGATATTATCCGTCCTCAATGTCCGGTTTTTAACGGATTCCCGCCGAATTAACCATCTGATCCGAAAACTAACAATCTATTCAATTTCAGCAAGGTGTCTTACTCTTAAATCGACCCCTGTTCATAATCATTGGACAATTAGGTTCATCCATAAATTTATGGTTCTGTCTGGATTCCGGTACCGATCCGAGGCAAGATCGAGGCAAAAAGGCTCTTATCATTAACGTTTCCAAAAAATTTGCTTGTGCCGCCTTTCATATTAAGCTCTATTTCGAGGAAGGGCGGGTCATTTCGATGGGGCTTTAATCTTGGGACTGCGGGGTCTGGGTCGCCGCCTTAAAAGCCAGAATTGTAGTCATTTTACCAGAAAAAAGGCGAACTAAAAAAATTTATGGTTTTGACCGTGAAAGTCTTGTTTACTGTTATAAAACATACGTAATCCCTCACACTGAATACGCTTGTGCCGCCTGGCACCCCGTTCTTACCTCTGAAATGCATGATTTAATTGAATCAATCCAGAAGCGGGTGGTTAAAGTTATACTTTCTCATGAATACATTAATTACGAACTAGCACTTAATACTCTCGGGCTTGAACTGCTGAAGAAAAGAAGACAAAATTTGACAACTGATTTTGGCAAGAAAATTTTGCAATCAGTAAGATTCCGCCACCTCCTTCCTGAAAAACTCCCTGAACCGATTTATCCAACCAGACATGCAAATTTAACTAAGCCGTTTCCAGCTTCAAGTACCACTCGTCGCCTCCACTCATTCTCACCCCTTGTTACTAATTACATAAACAACCAATAAATTTCTCGTTTCATGTTCATTTGTGCCTGTTCGGTTATTGATTTGTTTTTTTTGTTTTTTTTTGTATTAGTTAGTTGATGTTAAGTTATTTAGATGTGTTTATTTACTTCCTTTGTGTTGCCTATTATTTAGCTTTTGCTATTGTGGCAATATTTTCATTAAACCTTAAACCTTAATATAATTTCGTCTTGGGTAAGGTCGTTAGAAGCTGCTGGAGCTTGGCTCCCTCCAGCGAAGGCTGAAATGATGGGCCTGCTGGCATTCCTATTATACGAACGACGGCTTGCTTACCTTACAGCGTTAATGTTTCTCGAAAATTGTAAAATGTTTAGCCTGTAGTGCTGTACTTCTTGTCTATTGCTTATAACCCGTATAATTCTTGAGCCTTGCCGGCCAATAGTCAGTCGTATATTTCGAGGTCTCCCCCTCAGCTCCAAGGACTTGGAACTGCTCCTGAATGAGTCATCCCAAATTCAAATTTCTTTCGAAAAAAAATTGCGGAACTGCAGAACGCAGAAGTCTTCTGAACACATTGTTTCAGCACCATCTCCCAAAGCATTTACGAAGTAACTGGAAAAAGTATGGACTGGGAAAACTTTGACGACGTCCCAGGTCCGGACACAGAGATCCAGGATCTCTAGGCAAGGGCCCCCTTTTTGGTAATTTGGCAAACAAACAACTTTATTTTTAGTTATCTAGAAAGGCTTTTTTTATTTATTAGAAGGCTTTCTATTGCTCCTGTAAAATGTACTCAGTTGGTACTAAAGCGATCAACGGTCTACTAGCAACTGTCTATTAGTAATTATTGTAGGGAGGTTTAGTTTGTAGAATATAATAGAGTAACTTTCGGAATAAAAGGATCAACTTCTACCCTGGATGGCTTCAGAAACGGCGTGGATGAAGACTGAAAACATTCTAAATGGCGGTTACACTTGGCTACCAGTGAGCCGATGTAACAACAACATCTGTCAACCATGCTACAAACCACCTTGAGACTCTACAGGAGATCTAGCTGGAAGTGCCAATTAAGGGATTTTAAGGTAAGGTAGCCCTGTTGTCTCTATGGTGATTTAAGACAGAATCACCTACCCATATACCATGTAGTATACAGAATAAAACCAACAAAAATTAAGTAACAAATAAAACTTGAGGATGGTAACTTACTGCTGCATCTGACGGAGACATTCCATAGGATCTAAGGGCATCAGACAAGTCTGTGACACAGATCCTTCCATCGCCATTTTGGTCTAACTGCTTGAAAAGCTTCTTGTATCTAAGTTCATCCTCTGTAGGGAGCTCATAAACATGATGAGGCTGTGGTGGAGGAGTGGTATCCCTCTTCCTAGTAGCTACCATTCAATCAAAAGCAGTGATCAGCTAGCGCCTGCAATCTGCATGGTTTAGAGGCATTAGTATTTTTTTGAAGTCCACTGAAAAGACGAGAAAACAACTCCTATACATACAGAGACACTCAAGAATAGGTAGCACAAATTTACATTAAACAACAAATTTCCCTGATTGTCCTCAGGGGGGCAGGGAGTGAAAGGGGTACAATATGGAAGTAGCAATACATCGCTGGGTCCAAACCATCTGAAGCTTCCAGTGCTTTACCCTAGATATATCTAGGCATGCATTTTTCAAGCTGGCTCGTCTTGTAAACGGCACCCACGATTCCAATGACTGTCTAGTGCCTTAACCACTTTGTGATCACTATAATTTATAAACTTACTAAAATCATGCATCAGTCAGTCGAACTTAAGTATGTATCATAATTTATGAACTTACTAAAATCCTTAACGATGGATTGGCTTAGCCTCCACTGAGCCTAGGGTACTGGAGTACCAGCTCACTACCAACTGGCACTCCTCATAGGCTATCCAGAAATCAGGCATTCCTCACTCCTCGAAATCAAGCAATTCTCAATCCGCAAAAAAATGATGCCCAGATATCCACTTAGGTCTAGCTATTGTATGCTTGAAGAATTCATCTATGATTAATTGCAGCTTAACCCTTTCGAACCCGAATTATTTTCCTTTGAGCTAAAATTTTTTTTCGAACTGATTTTGAGTGCTAAGGGGTTCGATATGAACTTGTATAAGTTTCATTCACTTAGGTCAACGGATTCTTAGAAATCTAGGGGTCTGTCAATTGACGTGGCCGGGTGTGAACAGTAAAAACCGGAGCTCTGGCAAATGACGGACTGAGGTTTCGAGGTCACAGCTTTAGTCATAGTTTCATGATACGAAACAAAGGAAATTTATGCAAAATGGAAGTTTACTGACAGAGGTACTCTAACTGAGGCAAAGGAAACCATCAGACTTTGAACACTTGATGTTTGATCCCTTTTTTAGTCGTTTTGAACCTTTCTCGGACCTAAAGATTGCATCCCGGCTGTCAGTGTGGGTCTGAAGGCGATTCGACTTATCATATCTTATGTTTTTGTTTCCCAAAGTTTGCGTTGCTGTTGTTGTTGACGTAGCAGGTAAGGAGATCCCGTCCCGGATCGTTTCTGCATGGGCGACCACGCTGTCGTCACGGGGTAGCTTCATATTCACTGTGGGTCAAGACTTCGGCTATGTCATGTCGCAACTTGAAAAGAAAGGCGGGCTTGTAGGAACGTTCTCGATGCTCGAACGTCGTTGCTCAAGCCTAAAATCACCAACTTGATATACAATCACGTCAATGACGTGAAAGAAGGTCTTCGATGTGTACTTTCTGGTTTTCGTTTCGACCCAGCACGACGCGGTAAGGTAATCGAAATGTTCCCACCCGCCATGTTACGCTTGTAGTCTCCATTGACGTCGGGACGTTGACCTTCGACGTACATTTTTGTCTCACTGCTCCAGCGTCTTACAACTTCTTCATGGCCAGCTCCAACATTGTCTGAAGCCAGAGTGTATATGATGTTGTCGTACCAGCGAACCAAGCCAATTCCTTCGTCCGACTTGCTCATCTCGATCCCGCATGCACCTCTCCATTTCAGCTTCATCTCTTGTTCTTCTAACAGCTTTGCTTTACCGAGCCTGTCTTTTCGTATTATACCATCTCCATGACGACCGTCTTTTCGATGAGTTGGGCGAGTGGCAGGGTGGGGAAACAAAATATAGTAGTACCGTACCATGCTTCTGTATTTGTTCGACAAGCCTGGGGACGATAGCAACTCCAAGTCCTACTCCAGCTTCTTTACGAGCTTTACCGATGTAGGTTATTTATTTTTCCTTCTTGAACCTCAAAAGTCAGACATAATTCCAGAGGACTCACAGGGGACAAGTTTCTACAAGCTCCAAGGGCGAGGGTTTTATCGAATAGGCAGATATTATTCCATATTCGTCTGCCTTTTGAATGAAATCATCTGCTCGTCAACGCTTATATTCAGTACTTTCTCCAGCTCTAGACATCTTTACGAGTTTGGATCTTTTGGAGTTGGTTTCGGAGTTCAGTTCCTGCTGCAACTCTTGTTCCACATCCTCTAAATTTGTTTTAGCCCAACCGGAAAACCGCTTTCCTGATGCGGTTCGCAGCCTTCTTCTGGGATCTAGTCATCTTTTTGGTCGCTATCCGACAAAGTCCGGAGTAGTCACCGAAACTGAGAAAAACGTTAGTCGCCTCTTCTGCTCTAAGCTTCTTGCAACTAGATATATTTGCACGTTGAGGCCTTCTCGGATTCGAGGACCCCACTTTTGGCTGAAAAGTGCGAACATAAGCTATAAGAACCAATGTCAGTAGTCTTCATGGAAGCCGCACTCTGTCATTTGACGAGAACCCCAATTTTACCTGTCTGTCCTAGGTCCGTCAATTGCCATGGTCCATGTTTGAAAAATTCCTACGGTGGACCTATTGGAGATAACAGTCTCGCTATAGTTTTGGCGTGTATTCCTAAGATCTGTCATTAAGAATAAGCAGAAACAGAAAATTAAACCTCTGTACTTTTCCTGTATTTCTAATTAGAAATAACCCCACTTTTTGTCCCACCGAGGTCCATTTCTTGCAAGTTCTGCCTACCCTTGAAGTTGTTCTCCTAAATGAATTAACGATACGTCGATCGAACCGTAAAGACCTCTAGTTTTAAAATCAGGTCCCATATTTGGAGTTTTCAATGCCAGATGGCAGCTAAGTAACGAAAAAGAATGGATTGGCAAATAACGGCGATAGGGTCGAAAGGGTTAAGTGTGTATGATGTTTATGAACTTACTAAAACCATTGATGTTTTGTTGGCTTAGCCTAGCTAGGGTACTGGAGTACCAGCTCGATCCTAACTGGCACAATCCAGAAATGAGACATTTCTCACTCCTCAAAATCATGCATTTCTCACTCCTAAAAAAATGTTGCTCAGATGCTTAAGCCAGTAGTACTTGAGTAACTGAGCAGCTGAGCCTCAGTTAAAAGACAAAGTAGAGAGATTGCAGAGAAATCAAAGACAATCCTTTATATATTTTTCACACCAAAAACAAAAGGGCTCGGCTGATGACAGACGTGAAAAACCTCATTTCCTTTTCGACACAGTCAAGGGTTTTGAATGCATTTTGCATCCTGTGCCTCAGCTTTTTCTACCTAGCAGCCAACCAGACTTGGGGCACTCTACATGGAAAAGAGATAGGGTGCTGTGAGGTTTTTCATCTCCATCATCAGTCGAGCCCTTTTGTTTTTGTTGTGAAAAATATATAAAGGATTGTCTTTGATTTCTCTAATTCATGGTAGTAATTTCAGCCCTATCCAGGCCCTATCCGAACCGGTGCTCAGTTGTGATGACAGAAACTGTGTTTTTCATGTGTATGCACTGTCTGTGCACTGTATACTGAAATCCATGCACCATACATGAAATCCAAGGTACAGTGCTTGAACGTCTAGCACCCAGGCATGGTGCTAGACTGTACTAGTGTACTATACTGCTTAGATAGCTGCTGTCAAGCTGCTGTGAGCCAGCGAATTGTTGGAATCATTAATTTGGCTCCTTCTTGTTGGAATAACACAACTTTTGCAAATGACTGTTCTTTTTTAAGGGAATAAGGCTTCAAAGTTTGTAAGCAAACATGGAGGCTCGCATCCTATTGGTCGGTTAGGCTATATGATGCGGACTTGACCAAAACTAAAAGAACTGCAACCCCACTTTCAAAGGAATTTTAAGTTACTGCAATAAAATTGGAAAAAATACAAACCTGTGACGAAGCCCAAGAACTCGAAAGTTCAGACTTCAAATACAATACACGACTCTAAAGCTTAGAAATAAATGTTTAGAGCAAGTAGCACAGTAGCAGGCAGAGGAACATCAGTAACAGACTAACAGTAGAAAAGGCAGATCTTAACAGCGGTCAAGAAAAAGAGCATGGTAAACCGTAGTGCAACAACTTTAAACTTACTAAAGGCACTCATTTCGTCGGCTTTGTCGTTCGACGGCTCGACCAGCAAGTGGAAAGTCAGCGTCAGCTACTAGGCGTCATTTTTGCGAAGCCTGCTTGGACAATATATTGCCTGGCACAATTGCGGTAGTTGTTATATTTATTATACCCAAGACAAAATTAAATCGACTGCCACAGTCGAAAATTTTCTAAATCCAATTTGTTTGTTCCTGTGGGTTACAATTTAACTGCTTCTTATATAAATTCTATCTTTTACCGTGGTTCACCAAGATGCTAAGAATTTATAAAAACCGAATAGAGCAACGTCCCGGCAGCAGCAGCTACTGTAGGCTAGTCAGTACTACACTGTAAAAAGAAAATCTTGCAGTATTTGCTACTGGGGTTAATCTTGTCTTTATTGATTAAGATTATCCCTAATTCGGATTAATCTTATCCCAATAGAGATAAGGTTAATCCCAGTAGCAAACGCTGCATCCTTGTCGGAGAAACTTTTTACAGTGTACCCCTGATAAAATAAAGTGAGCGCCGCAGGCGAGATACTTAATTTCATTTTTGCTGCCAAATTAAACCATTTCCATGCAGATGCTAGCTTTTAATGTTTCTCAAATCCCAATCCTAAAACTAGCTTAAAACCCTAATTAAATGACGCGTCCTTCCATAAATAGAGAATATCACAAAAAGCGCCGCAGGCGGAATTTTTAAAACATTGTTGATTAGAGACTATCGATGAAATCATAGATCAGTCCTTTTGTCTGTGACAAGTGTTTCGCTAGACCTCTTCAAATTTCGAAGTACGCGGTAACTACCGAATCCTGGCAGTTATACCGAATAAATTACCGAATCCCAGTTATTATAACGAATAGGTTTAGACCGCTAGCATGTTCGGGTTTCTGTATAACAACAAAATCCCGGTTATTACACCGAATAGTTTTGGAATCGAAAACTACCTAGTAAAATTAGAACAAAAATTTGGGATTCGTGGTAACTACCGAATCTGAAAATTATACCGAATCCCAGTTGTGATACCGAATAATTTTGGAACGATACCACAATTCGGGATTCCGTTAGCCTAACAACCGAATCTCCTACCGAACCGAACATACCGAATCTCCTACAGAATAATTCTGGCATCGAAAAATTACCAAATAATTTCAGTAATTTTGCTCACCCAATTCGTGAAAACTACCGAATCCTGGCATTATACCGAATAGATTTGTACCGATAGCCTATTTCGGATTCTGTATAACTACCGAATCCTCGTAAATATACCGAATATTTCTGGAACAGCTTGGGGGGTGCTGCACCCCCGCAACCCACCCCCCTTGCTACGCCCCTGGCTGTCGTAGCCATCGTAATGTGCCGTAAGTGGCCATTTTGGCCATTTTCGGCCAATGAGAGCACGCCGGGTCTGGACCAGCACGAACACGTTACGGCAGAATTGCGATTGTCAGTGGAGGACACACTTAAATCGTTTCTTAGCCTTGCAAGGCATGTAGTCAGTCCAATAATTCAAGGTCGTCCGCCCCCCAGAGATTTGGAACCACCTATGTCCGTAAGGTTCTGCAATTTCAAGTTGTATTTTTTTCATCTAAAAACTCTCATATTTTAGACGTTTTGAATTTTGAAAGTTTGCACCTTACGAAATCTGTCTTGAGGTCGTCTCGTCATGCATTTTTACAATTACGTCACAAAGAAAAATGAATCCAAGTCTTTAAAGTTTAACTGAAAAGGGCTAGGACAGGACAATCTAGTTACCCATCACTTATTCCCTTAAATTGGCTTGAAGACCCGCTGAAAATGAGTTACTTAGTTGTTCCGTTATTCACGATAATCGATTTTCAAATAGTGGAATTTCCGTGTGATTTGTGGTGCCTCTATGCGCTTGTATTTTTGTTGTATGCCTTGCGAGAAAGATTTATCATTTTTTTTTGTTCAGTCACTACGCAATCTTCACCAATCTCACCACTGCCCACTGAAAAGCCGCGTTTGTGTTGAGATTAAAATTTCCCGCGTCATAGTAGAATTTACGCTCTGGGGACGGCCGCAGATGAGCCTCATAACTAGAGCAGATAGTGGAAAATCAAAAAATCCCTTAGCAGAATCCAAATAATTCACTGTATCTAATTAAATGACACACAAATAAGTTAGCTTTTCAGTTAAACTTTAAAAAGACCCACCGTACCTTACAAATCCAGTTTACTTTTATATCCTTTTCATCATTTGTCATATCCATTATATCCAACTGAAGAATAATGAAGACGTTAGTGTTACTAAATACGTTATGATATAGCAACTGTAATTAAATTGTCTAACTCAAGCCAATACTTCGTCATTCCTCACTAGTCCGATATTCCGTCGGCACACTTAGAAATATGTCGGGACATATCCCCCTCTAGCCTTAGGAATCAAGATGGTTCTTCTTCTACTGGTCATATTCGGCGGGATCCATTGACTGGACCCGCTGCGACCTTCTTCTTTCTGAGGGAGACACTTCTCCTTTCTCCCAACTACTTTACTTCGGTTCGGAGATGGTCATAATACAAGTTTTTGTGCTTGTTGGCCAAATAGCTTAGACGCGGTCTTCACCTTCCGGAACTTCCGGAATCTGGGCTTCTAGATTATTCTTATGGTGCATTTACACGCTGCGTAAATCCGAGCGTATTTTGAAAAACGTCCGTATTTTACGCACGTATTTGGGCTTGAAAATATCTCTAGCAATACGGACGTATTTGAGAAATCGGTCCGTTTTATATACAAATACGTCCGTATTGCTAGAAACCTTTTCTAGCTCAAATACGTGCGTAAAATACGTTCGGATTTCAAAATACGCTCGGATTTTACGCAGCGTGTAAATGTACCATTAGACGTCTTCTGTAAATTGCATCTGGAATACGAACCGGTCCGAAAGTATATCAAAATAATCCGGAAAAAGGGGGCTTTGAACTTCCAGATTTCCGGAATTTTAAAGTATCGCAGAAGAAATTAGAAAAAAATCTTGGAAAATCTAGGAATCCAGATTCCGGAAGCTGAAGACTCTCACCTTTACAAACTAAAGGGGGAAAGTGTGACGGTCTAGCGAGTCTTTTTTTTTCAAATTTATTCGTTTAGTATTAAGATTCAAGTACGAAAGACGTTAATTTGTTGAAGGCTACAGCTTCTCGAATTTGTTTTGATTTTGAACTTGTCAACAAATACAAAACTTGGAAGATGTCAGAAGAAAGACTTCCTCATGGCTGGGAAAAAAGAATGAGTCGCTCCTCAGGTATGTTGTTAAATATTCTATGTCGCATGTGCCATACAGATAATACTGTAGAAACGCTATTACATGCAGATTACATGTGCACTATCTATTATGATGATGATCTGATCTCAGTCAGTCTATACATACTACCAGGGGTGTTGTAATAGGGGGGGATGCTCCCATAATATTGTCAGCTAATCAGACAAAAAAATTACCAATTTGGCCAGAAGTGCTACGATTTTTTTCTACATAGCCAATTTTTTCCTTGGATAGGGTAGCCAGTAAAATTATTTTTAATCAAACCCAGTCTAGTACACTACCCCCTTTTCAGGCACGGTGCTCAAACGTCTAGCACCATGCCTGGGTGCTGGACGTTCAAGCACTGTACCTGGGATTTCATGTATGGTGCATGGATTCCAGTATACAGTGCATGCATGAAAAACACAGTTTCTGTCACCACAACTTATCAACGGCTCGGATAGGGCTGAAATTACTACCAAGAATTAGAGAAATCAAAGACAATCCTTATCATATTTTTCCTAACAAAAACAAAAGGACGCGACTGATGATGGAGATGAAAAATCTAACAGCAGCCTATCTATTTTCCATGTAAAGTGCCCTAGGAGCCAATATTCTGGTTGACTGTTGGTAGAAAAAGCTGAGGCACAGGACACTTTGCATGCAAAACCCTTGACTATTCAGAAAAGGAAATGAGGTTTTTTATCTCCCTCATCAGTCGCGTCCTTTTGTTTTTGTTATGAAAAATATGATAAAGATTGTCTTTGATTTCTCTAATTCTTGGTAGTAATTTCAGCCCTATCCGAGCTGTTGATAAGTTGTGGTGACAGAAACTGTGTTTTTCATGCATGCACTGTATACTGAAATCCATGCACTATACATGAAATCCAAGGTACAGTGCTTGAACGTCTAGCACCCAGGCATGGTGCTAGACGTTTGAGCACCATGCCTGAAAAGGGGCTAGTGTACTAGACTGATCAAACCTGAGCTGTTGAAGATCAGAATGTGATTCTCCTATCTTTTAGCTTTGATTTGAGGCCAAAATCACCTCTCTATCTTGCCTCTAAGCATCTTAAATCTTCTTTAGAAAACAGTATTTTACATAAGGAAATGCCTATGTTCATCCATTGACTTTAGGGTTTTGTCCATCTAGTGACCAGCTTGGAACTATGTGCTTCAATGAAATTCTATTAAACTGGGTATTTTGAGCTAGTTTTGAGTGCATGGGGAGCCCCAGCAAGTGAGTTAGATGAGAAAATATGAATAAGATCATTAATGGTATAGTTTAATAGACCAGTTGCTGCGATAGGCTGCTGACTTTTCCTCCTTAGTATCAACAAATTTTTGTAGGCAAGTTCAGCTACTTTTTTTTACATCTAAATTTACATTGAATATTAAGAAATAATATTAAATAGCTAGGACATCTTACTGGTGGCCTTACAAAACAGACAATTTTGTCCTGAATGCAATGGTATTTTCAAATTATTTTTTGAAGATGTTTTAGATAGGTAAAACTGTTTAGGAAAATTCACAGCAATTCCTGCATTCATTACAAAAAAATCGCCAATTTTTGCCACTAGGGGTTTTTGTGGCCACCCTACCTTGGAAACAGTTGATTTTTTCTTAAAAACAGTCGATTTTCCTGATAATGAGTAGATATTTGTCAAAACAGTTATTTTCTGCAAAATACAGTCGGTATGAATGACTAGCCAGTCGGTAAATACCTTGCCCCCCAATAAACATTTTGGCTGGCAATGCCTCTGTATACAGGAGGGGTATTTTACACTACGGTACCTCGATTTTTGCCGCGAAAATGTTAGAATGAAATGTACAAGCTGTCCTGACAGTCAAGAGGCAAAATATAACTTTTTTCAAAGCATGTGTCTAAAAATATTCAGATTCTGTGCCTTTTCTCCATTTTGTAGCTGTTCTAAAATGCTGTTTTCTGGCTATTGATTTTGCTAACTCTTCCATTTTCATCATTTGTAAGTCGATCTAGGTAAGGTTAGAATGAAGTAATCTTGTTTGAAAAGAAAAATATGTTTAACTAGAAATATTGAAGCAACATTTATTTATCCAATATGTAAACCATTCAATTAGCTTCAGTGTATTTTTGTCATATTTGTTGGTTCCTTTTTAAGCCAGATGGATTATTCTGAAGGAAAGACTTATCTGGAAATTTGAAATCTTGTCTGAGGTTGGATACCCCTCCTGTACCACTTGTTGCAGTTTCCTGCCTTGGAGGTTTCTCCTGATCTGGCTGTCAAATAATCTCCTGAATCTGAGGTTTGTCCTGTAGTATCTACATGACCTGCTATCTGTGGGGTTTCTGCCAACCTGGCTGCTCCAATATTCCTCTAAGCAAGAGGTTTGCTTCAGTTTTGCAGTTATTTGATCTCCTAGGTCTGCCAAACCTACCAGAATAGAGGTTTGGCAGTTCAAGGAGATAGTAAGACTGCAAAATTGAGGCAAACCTCCTCCTCAGGAGAACACTAGAGCAGCCAGATTGGCAGAAACACCACAGATAGCAGGTTATGTAGATACTGGGAAAAACCACAGATTCAGGAGGTTACTTGACAGCTTGATCAAAGAATAATATTTGACGATGCAAAATGGATAAGTCAGCTACATTTTATTGGAGCTATATTTCTGCCCTTCTTGGCAAGGGTCCTCTTCAGGCTAAGGCCCCTCAAGCTGGAAAATGAACTTGTAGAAAAAAACAAAAGATTCATCCTCAAATATCTGTTCAGCAAGAAGTCCTTTATAAATCACATTTTAAAACTTGGCAAATCTTACTTAGGCTATTTTAGCTTTATTTCTCATGTCAAGGACATCATGGAACTTATTATACCCGTTAAGAAAAAAGTATGAAGCATGGAGAATTCTATGTATCTTATGTGATGGATCAAAAGGATTCATAATAATATGTTCTAGGCCAATCATACTACCTCAACACCTACACGAAGGAATCACAGTGGGATATCCCAACCAAAGCAGCCAGCCCGCCTCCACCAGGTGGTCCTGCTCAGGTACAGTGCTCACACTTGCTTGTAAAGCACCGAGATTCAAGAAGAGCATCTTCTTGGAGAGAAGAGAGGATCACAAGGTCAAAGGAGGAAGCTTATGATCAGCTTATCAGTAAGTACTAAACTTCCTTCAACTTTGAAAATAAGCAAGCACTTTACCTCAAAATTGACTAGTGCCCACCTTAACCTTAAGAACATCACATAGTAGTTTATTAAGCATAGAGACCTGGGTTAAGAGAATTGCATTAAGAGTTCATTGTTGACTTTTTATCCTTTCTCTCAAAAATTCGGAGTAAAAGTAAATAAATGAAACTCAGTAATTGTATGCATTTATCAAAACTGCATGTATAGTTTTTCAGTAAAAAAAAAAATTAAAATACCAAACCCAATCGATTTTCCACTGAATCATCTAGCTGTGAACCAAATCGGTTGGTTGATTAGGACTTTTTTCACTTCATCCCTCAAGTCATGTTGGTGGTAACAGCAAGAACAAATATAAGAAGTAGAACCTCCGTCTTTGTACTACAGCACCTCCGTCTTTGTACTACAGCCGTGCGCAGTCAAATATATATGATCGATTCCCGATGCAAACGAGCGGAGGTATGAATTATGCTTAACATTACAGTTCGTTACCTCTACAAACAGCTCATCGCAGTAGAGCCCCGGAGAAGAATAGTTAACAGTAAACAGACTGTTGGGTATATACCATTGTGGCATCACACTGCTGCTACGCTCTTTTCCTCTCAAATGCGCATCAGATAAGAGGAAAGTAGACGGGCGTGAACTCAAAGCTTAGCAAGTAGCTTTAGCGCTGCTCAGTTGTGTCGGGATATCCATAGTCGGTGCATGTGACCAAAGACGGAGGTTCTGCTTGGCTTATTTGTTTTGATAACACTTGAGACATCTCCGCGGTAGGAGTTAAATCGAAAGCACCCCGATCCAAGTCGCCAGTGGAAACCAGGGCTTGGAGCGACCGCGGGATAATCTGATGGCGCGCTCCGGCAGCACCCACATGGGCAAGCTCAAAATAGACCTTTGCGAAAATCAGACAAAATGAAAAACATTGAGCTAGTGTATGACTAAAAAGTATTTGGTATTATTTACTTCGTTCAACGATTTTTGAGGTTTTACGTGGTTTTTTAAGGCCAAATTTTCAAGAAAGAAAGCTGTATCTAGTAAAGTATTGTCACCTGATTGACCCAAAGAATAATTCATGACCGGGTCGAATTGAAGGAAACATTGTCATTAAGGGTTGAAGATTTTTCTGTTAGTTAGGAATAATGTCGGCTGATTTTTCAGAAAGAAAATATACAGAACAATAATCATCCCTGTAGACTGGTAGTGAGTTCTCCCATATTTTACGCCACATCAGTGCACCCTTTTAAGAGGTATGCTTGCTGTAGTGGGGAGAGCTATTCTGGACTGCAGAAGCTTTGCGCACTGAAATTTCTACTCGAAAACTGTCCGGGTGCTCGATAACCACAATTGCTGCAATGTGTTTGCTGGTAGATTGGAAGTTTGTGTTGGATGTTCTCAAGAACAAATAAGCAACATCCTCCCAATCTCTGTAATACGACCATGCGGAGTCGAATAGATTCCCGATGCCCTGTCCGATGCAAACGAGGGGAGGATAGGAGCCACGCGGTACACCTTACCTCTACAAATAGGTCATCGCAGTAGAGCCCGGAGAAGAAAAGTTGAGAGTAAGCGAGTATTGGTTGTTTAACATTGTGACGTCACTGCAGAGGCGGGTCATACACGCCTGCTACGGTCCTCTCGTTGCGCAGCGGCTCAGAGGGAAGTAGACGGGCGTCAACCGCGTCAACTCATAGCTCAGCAAGTAGCTCTAGCTCTGCTGAGTTTTGTCGGGGTGTCGAGAGTCGATGCATGTTACCAAAGACGAAGGTTCTATTGGCTTATTAGTTCTTGATGTTCTATAGTTTCTGGCCAGTGTTTCTTTCTTCTTGTTAGTGCAAATCCTTACATCTGCTTGTTTTTAGGCTACCGAGACAGGATTGTCAAAGGCCAAAACTCGTTTGCTGAACTGGCCGCTAAGTACTCAGATTGCAGTTCTGCAAAGCGAGGCGGCGACCTAGGCCCCTTCACGCGTGGGGCCATGCAGAAGCCCTTCGAGGATGCTGGGTTTTCCCTAAAAGTTGGGGAAATGTCCGAACCGGTCTGGACGGATTCGGGTGTCCATCTCATTCTTCGCACTGCCTAGTTCTGTGACCCGTGATTCGTTCTTTTCCCGAAGTGTTTTTCCGAAGGACTTCTCTCTTGTATTTTAGTTGTGTTTTTTTACGCTAGGTTATTTGTGAGATTGTATGTGAACATGAATAAGATAAAGCTATGCTGGAATGAACAACTATAATTTGACAAAGCTTGGTCACGGTGTCAACGCTCGGTGTCCTAAAACAGATGAGAATCCATGTGAAACCATCCCTTGCGTGGAGAGGTATGCAACCTACCCTACGAAAACGGATGTTTCTGAACTATCGTCGAAAGAGGATCAAGGAACAATTCAGCATTTCGACTTTGAGACTGAATTATTGGTGTTAGGATCTATTGTGAACTACGTTGTTGGAAACGTTTTCTAAACCTTTCTTCATTATCACGGTCTTGGAGTTATGTTGAAACTGTAATAAGATGGCGAGACTTCAAACTACACTGTCAGAAGTTTCATAACAGATAGCGCATAACACTTTCAAGAATAACACCTTTTCACTTAGAAATAAAGTGTTAGCATATGACCAATTAAGTTTACACTATTTCGTGCCTAGATCTCCAACAACACCTTCAATTGGTAAAAATACTAACGGGAACGAAAGAAACATAACAGATAACATCCAAAGTGTTATCTGTTGAAACCAGGCATCCTTCTGTTGTCGTTATGTAACTTCTGACAGTGTAGTATTTTTACCAATTGAAGATGTTTTTGGAGATCTAGGCACGAAATAGTGTAAACTTAATTGGTCATAACACTTTATTTCTAAGTGAAAAGGTGTTATTCTTGAAAGTGTTACGCGCGATCTATTATGAAACTTCTGACAGTGTAGTACAGTCTTACATCCGATTGGTCGGTTTTTGCAGTTTCGAGTCAAAGCGGGGCTTAATGGTCAGTACTGCCAATATTGACTCAGATCCGGTTTTATTCGGTAGGGTGCAATCCATCTGGTGTGTTTTACTGTGGTTTCAGTATGTAGGATAATATTTTGATAGAGGATACAAGCTTCTGGGAACAGTTCATTTTGGAATCAGGAAATAATAGACAGAGGCGACAGAGCTTCAATTCAAACATTAGAGGCATGCTTCTTGGCCTTCTTGGGACCTCTGTTAACTTTGGGTGGTGCCATTCCCAGTTCCTTTTCTGTGTGTGGCTAGCCCTTGAGTAGAGCAACCGCGTAAACGTTGTGTGTGAGAGTATGAATTAGATTCGATTATCGAAGATAAACTCAATCATTTAGTGACTCAAATGCCACCTATTTGCTTGTACCCTTATTTCAAAAATGATTAAAGTTTAACCGAAAAGGACTGGGATAGGACAATCTAGTTACCCATCACTTATTCACTTAAATTGGCTTGAAGACCCGCTGAAAATGCGTTGCTTGGTTGTTCCGCTATTCAGGAATAACCGATTTTCAAATAGTGGAATTTCCGTGTGATTTGTGGTACCTCTAATTTGTTGTATGCATTCCAAGAAAGATTTATGACTTTTTTATTGTTCAGGCACTAAGCAATCTTCACCAATATCACCACTGCCCACTAAAAAGCCTTGTTTTTGTTTAGATAAAAATTTCCCGCGTCATGGTAGAATTTTCGCTGTGGGGACGGCCGCAGATGTTCTGAACGTAATAACTAGAGCAGATAGTGGAAAACCAAAAAATCCCTTTGCAGAATCCAAATAATTCAGTGTATTCAACTAAATGACACAAAAATAAGTTGGCTTTTCAGTTAAACTTTAACAACCTCTAAGTAAAGCCATAGAAGTCTAGTCTATCGCGATAAATTCGAACCTCGTTCCTACGATGGAAAATACATGTCAGGGTAATTAAGATGACCTTTAAAACTAATCAGCATCGACCATAAATGCCGTATTTTGGATTGCCTACGCCAGTCGCTGGCGTCTACCAAATGCCGTTGCACCGTGATCCCGCCGCCGCCACTAGCCTACGATATAAATTTAAATGGGTATTTAGTTAGTTTTGCATACATGTTGGAATATTTGTATGGTGGAGATGGCCATCATTTGCCATACCCTAGCCGGCGTTCAGCACATTCTATGCCGACATGTAACATGGTCTATAACGAGGGGTTGCCCATTCACGAGTTTAGTGTACAGCGAGTTCTCGGTGCCGGCACCGGCGGACACAAGTCGTCACCGGTTACCACGCGTTAGAACATTAAAGTTTAACTGAAAAGCTACCTTATTTTTGTACCTTTGATTTGACTAGGCTACTCTGAATTGTTTTGACTCAAGCAAGGGATTTTTATGTTTTCGTCGCGTAGTCCAGTAGTGACGTTGGGAATCTCCGCTGCTTGCACGACAAACAAAAATTCGTCAAGTGGCGGAGGATTGGAATATCTTCAGAAGCGTGCGTCTCAATGGCCAGCAAAGTGAAGATTCTGAAATATTCTATTCCAGACTGCAGAATCACATCAGAATCAATATGTATGGGCGAATGCCAAGTGCTTCCTGGTCACTCTCCATATTCAAGTCACTTTTATCTTCCTGGCTTGAATAATGAAAATCTGTCATTGTTGGTTATTTTCGGCAATTGTTTGCCGCTGTAGTTGCTAAACACTTCAAACATAGATGTACGGCCGTATTAGAGGTACAACAGTTTTGTTGCGGAAGAATAAACACGTCAGCTAAAATTCAATAATCGTGGATAAGAAATCAACGAAGTAACGCGTTTTTGTCGGGTTTTCTAGCCTATTCAGATAAAAATATGATGGGTAACCAGACTGCCGTATCTCAGCCCTGTCTAGTTAAGCTTTAAAGTTTAACTGAAAAGCCAACTTATTTTTGTATCATTTAACTGACCACACTGCACTATTTTGATTGTGTTAAGGGATTTTTTTTCATTTTCACTATTTGCTCTAGTATGATGTTCAGAATATCTACGGCCGTCCTCACAACGCAAAATTCTACTATGACGCAGAAAAACTGAATCTCAATACAAACGCGGCTTTTCAGTGGTCAGTGATCAGCTCGAGGAAGGTGGCTCACTGCTTGAACACTTATTTTTCGTAATCCACAAATCAGAAGGAAATTCCACTATTGGAAAATCGATTATTCGTGAATATCTAAAGAACGAAATGACGCATTTTCATCGGGTCTTCAAGCCTCTTTAAGTGAATAAGTCATGGGTACCTAGATTCTGCTATTACATTCCTTTTCGGTTAAACTTTAAGATGTTAGAAGCGTTTGAAAGATGAATCGCCTAATTTATAACCGATGCCGGCACTGCTTGTCTCGGCCAGTGCCGGGAAAGGCTGTATAACACGTGCCGGGGAGTGGGCAACCCCTCGGTCTGTAAAACATCAATTCTGTCAGTTATCGCAAGATGGAAGCTTTTACGTCCTCGTTAGACGTTAACCGTTTTTTTAGGGCACAGGCAGTCTATCAGTTTGATTAGTCCTAGCTAGTCCTTACATCACAGTCTCATTCTGCGTTCTGCTAGGCCTATTTACTTATGATGCGGTCAGGTTTTCCCGTTCAGATTTTCTGCACTTTCATCATCAAGTTGAAACGATTCCAACTTTTTTGTCCGGAAATGAAGGTGGTGCCGAAAGGTTTGCCATGGATCCAGTCAGGACCACCTGACCCTGATTTTCTGTCCGCAGCGTTATGGTGTAGACACGAATCGTTTTGCGTCTGATTTTATCTCGGATTTTATTCCAAGCGGCAGTCCGACGACGCCCGTTACTTTATTTTAGTTAGTGGAATGATAGGCAGAAGGTTTAATGGCCCAAATTGAAGACTTAAACCGATAAAGAGATTTTTTTATTTTTATTCTTTAGCTGTTTTGTGATTTCTCGTGCATAAATATACTTTTTGCTGTTTTCTTATTTTTTTAAAAGGGACCCACGGAAGAACTTTGTAGGTTCCTTGGATGAAGGAATAAAACTGGGAATGTATGTTCATCGCAATCCACATGGTTTGGGATCTTAAAGTTTAACTGAAAAGCCGACTTTTTTTTTTCATTTAACTGAATACACTGAGTTACCACCGAGACTTGAACCAGCGCCCCTTCACCTGGAAGTCCAGCGTGCTAGCCACTCAGCTAGTAAGGATCGGGATGGGCTGTTGATGGCTCATCCAAGGTCTAAGGTGAGAGAACCTTCATTTCTTTTCCAGTATTTCTACGCCTAACTCACCACCAAAGACATCATAATCGCATGAGACGTTTTATTGAAAAGTGGGAACGACCACCAGGCCAGTGAACACACTCAACTTAAAAATATAAAAGTAATACTTTACACTCGCGGATATATAACATAATCTATATGGTAAAATAAAAAATAGTTAATTTAGCAAGAATCTAGAACCAGTGTGTTCTCATACATGCACAAATATAAGCAATCATCGATATGAACTGGATACGTATTCTATGGCCCATATAGAAACTTGATAAATGTGTCTGCATAATCTTTACTAGACCACCGAAAGTTGATTACATAATCAAAAGGTCATTGACCCCCTCCCCCCCCCCCCCCTAGAATGTCCGTTCAGCTTCTTATTTATTTTTTGACGAAGCAAATTTAATACAGGTTTTATGCCTAAATTTTACTCGAGATATTTTGTACAAGGCTGTAAATCCCAATGTGTTACAGGAGAAGTCTCCTTCGAAAAGTTAGCCTACCCCGCCCATTTTTTTCTATTAATGACCTTATGATTATGAAAAGAGGACACGAAAAATGGAAGTACACAAAAACGAGCGAACTTATTCGTCTAAGCAAATTGTGCGGACCATGACTTCTGTAACCTGGTATGGATCAGCATTGGATGAGGGGCGGCGATCCTCCAAGTAACCCTTTCGCTCCTCGGCCACGCTTCGTGGGATACGGATGCTGCATCCGCGGTTGGCAACGCCTGAAAGAGGGTATACGTTGCGTGAAATAGAACTAAAAAAGGCAATATCTATCGTTCCTGGACCTGATAACTCAAATGCTAAAAGTAAGATTCTAATGCTAAAAGACCGCTCGAGTACTTAGGGCCTAAAGTCCGGTCTTCACCTCCCGGAAATTCCGGAATCTGGGCTTCCAGATTTTTCTTTGACTTCTTCTGTAAATTGCATCTGGAAGGTGAACCGGTCCGAAAGTACATCAAAATAATCCGGAAAAAAGGGGCTTTTGAACTTCCAGATTTCCGGAATTTTCAAGTATCGCAGAAGAAATTCAGAAAAAATCACGGAGAATCTGGGAACCCAGATTCCGGAAGGTGAAGACCCGACTTAATAGAATTCGACCAGCCGAGTAACCAGGATCAGGGGCCCTATTAGTACACTGTAAAAAATCACTCCTACATCGGGATTTGGTAATTGTGCATCGCCGAATTCGGAGAGTTTAAAACGCTAGGATGCAAAATACTGTAGATTAAGCTATCTGAAAGCGGAGTTTTTTTTTGTTTTTTTTTACAGTGAACTCAACCTGTCCAGGAATCCAACCTTAAGCCGCTATAAGTACTATAGTACTGATACTATATATGATACTATACTCGACCAGCCTATAGGCTGTACCTAATATGATCAACTATATTTAGCTTTCCGTGAGGCTAAAAGTAGTTGACCATGGAACTTGGGAGTCAGAAAGGGACAGATCGAGTATCTACCCTCGACCTTACAAATCCGTAAAGTGGTAAGTTCTAGTAACCAACCCACCAGCGGCTAAAATAACTAAAACAGCCATATAAATGGTTACGTAGGTCGAGTATTATTTACACTTTATTTAAAAAACGGGCAAACCCGATTATCCTTTAATCGAATAATTCATGCTAGCAGCTAGGGACCCATACATTTCCTGTAATGCCTCGCCATTCAGGGGGCTTGTCAATAAGAGATTTCTGATGCGATGTTGACCGACCGGAAGATAGTTCGAGAAATACCCACGGTCCAATCACGTCCAAGGCCAGATAGACAAAATTTGGGATTGGCTGCTAGCGCCTTGAGGGAGGAGTCTCTTTGGCGAGCACGACCAATGAGGCAAACAAGAATGCCGATTCGACCCAAGTGGGATTTTTGGAAAGTAGGCATGGGTCGGGCAACATAGCAACATAGAAGCATAGGAAATGACAAGCCCCCTGTAAAGGAAATTTATGGGTCCCTGATGCTAGTTAGTTAACTGTAGGCTACAGATAAATCATCGTATATTGAATTGATAAAGAATCGGTCGTCGTTCCATAAGTCGGACCGCGAAAGAAACAGCTTAATCCGGTTTCTGGCCTTATCCTACTGAACTATCGATCCGGTAGGGAGCGGCGGATCGATCGCCCCAAGATAACTTACTGCCGGTTTTCAGCAG
Source organism: Branchinecta lindahli (assembly GCA_023053555.1). Lineage (NCBI taxonomy): Eukaryota > Metazoa > Arthropoda > Branchiopoda > Anostraca > Branchinectidae > Branchinecta > Branchinecta lindahli. Next base: position 12,219,531 of record JAKZAO010000004.1, on the reverse strand, counting down.
ACCCAGGGAAAAACATGCTCATTTAATGACTGTACTTTCAAAGCCTGAGGGCCATATACAAAGAAAAAAGATGTATCCATGTAGTATTTGTATACACTCTATCCTTGCTAACACAACTAACAGCGAAACAAAAATATAGACCTCCCACGCCGATGTGGATCCCAAGATGTCAGGTGAAAACCGCACCATGTTTCACCCAAACATCTTAATCCGTTCGTTTCCGTTATACATAGATGGACGGGCAGACATATTTACTATACCACATGTCATAGATCCTAAAAAATGTCTTACACATGTCGTAGATCCTAAAAAAATATTTGAAGTCAAATCTGACCGAAAGTTATCGTAATGACGGACAGACAGACTGACGTTCTCATGGGTATCATTTCACTTTCATTTGGGATCCGTAATTTTGTCAAATATCTCTTCTGTCCAAAACACATAACAACCGCGGCTCTTGCTTGATTAAATTTCCATCCCAAACCTTATTTGAGTTTCCATGGAGAGGAAGTGCAATTAAATTAAAATGAAGTAAGCAGAACAATCTCATGGCCTCTCCATTACTATAATCAAGAGTCGAGTAGGCAATTTCTGAGATGGTGGAGCCTTTTATTATCCTCATTTAAGAGAAAGGAGCACAGCCGGTTTTTAAATTGCTTTAACCTTGGAAACATTTACGTGTTTTATCTTATAGAACGAGATCTTTCGTGTTTCTTTCTGTTTGTTGTTTGACCCAATTGCTCCGAAAGGTTCCGCTGCGTGTTCAGAACACTTTTGTCCGAATTCGGAATCATGTTGTCGATACCACACTATTTATATTTATTTATTTATTTTCCTCAAAACTGAGGAGTACAGTACATAAATTATAAAACAAAACCATTCCTAAATCAACTGTAAACCTGTCAATAAAATGCTGTGACATACTATAAAAAATACACAATAGGTACACATCATTTCAGCAACTTATAATTTACAATTACTTACGCTTTACATTATTCACTTGTTAAAGAACGGAAAGAATGGGAAAACTAGACCTCCGTTGCCTGTGCAACGGGAAGTGTTGCAGCAACTGTGCCCTGTTCCTTAGGACACAGTTGCGGAGCAACACGTGCAACTGTGCCCTAGGGGACACAGTTGCGGAGCAACAGTCTCCATTATGTCCTTCACAGGACATTTTTCTAATGCGGCTTCGATTGTTATCTTGAAGCATCTTTGATATGGTTTTATTTCGAGCTCCTACTAAACTGAGTTTGGTAAAATGTTTAGCTGGTCCAGAAATAAACGAGAATAACACAATAACACAGTTGACAATTCTGAATATTTATAGGATGGATAATTACAATTTCAAGATAAACCAGAATTTCTTTAAACAATTGAAACTAGAAATCAAATTCAACTTTTAGAATAAAAAACCTACAGAAGGAATTTTATATCCGGAAAACTATTGCAAGTTCCAGTCTTATGGGATCGAGATCTGTCGAACCGCGTTGGAAAAAAAATTCTAGCTGGCCCAGAACCGAAGTTACCTCTAGAACGTCGAAACTTCGGAAATTATTTCTAAGAGAACGAAGCAACTTGGTATAAAGAACACTTCACTTCTTCTTGCATAACTTTCATAGCACTACTCGATAAAAATAAAATAGACATCAAAATCGAAAATTTAAGAAAATTCCAAAAAATCGGAACGAGATGGACTTTTCCGGAATTATTTCCGGGAAATCTGTAAGAGCTACGGAATTTCATGCTTCAGTTCTCGAAAAGATCAATAAAAGTTCTATATGAGTTCATAATTATTTTATCTCTAAAACGTTTACTTCCGAAACTAGGGCCGTCTTAACTTGACGCCAATTCGAAGTATAATGTTTCGAGACGCACATTTCGGGAATTATTTCCGGGAAATCTGAAAGAGATACGGAAATAACGTCTTATAGTTTTCTGCTTAACTTTTGATGGTCTAAGCTAGGAAAATATAAAACAAACCAAATTCACCAAAAAATTTAAATTGCCCCGAGGGCATGACAAAACTTCCAAATAGAAAAACTCAAAGAAGGAATTTTATTTCGGAGAAACTATTGTAAGCTCAGTTGTTAGGAGATCGAGACCTGTCGAACCGCGTTGGAAAAAAAATTCTAGCTGGTCCAGAACAGAAGTTACCTCTAGAACGTCGAAACTTCGGAAATTATTTCTTAGAGAACGAAGCAACTTGGTATATAGAACACTTCACTTCTTCTTGCATACTTTTCATAGCACTACTCGATAAAAATATAAGAAACATCAAAATCGAAAATTTGAGAAAATTCCAAAAAAAATCGGAACGAGATGGACTTTTCCGGAATTATTTCCGGGAAATCTGTAAGAGCTACGGAATTTTGTGCTCCGGTTCTCGAACAGACAAATGAAAGTTCTACATGAGTTCAGCATAACTGTATTTCTAACAAGTTTATTTCCGAAGCTAGGGTCGTCTTAACTTGACGCCAAACATCGAACGCAGAGTTTCTAAGAAAAAAAACGGTTTTATTTTTTTTTCTGGAAAACTGTTAGAAATTTTAGCAACTTCTCTGGAACTTTTTTACTATGTTTCACGTTTCCCTTCCCTCTGAAAAATCTCAATTTTTAACTCTTACCACTTCGGAGCTACAGGTCGCTGATCACGGTGAAAAAACAAAAAAACAAAAAAAACTACGAAAGCAGTAGTAGCAACACAATCATTAAATGACCGGAAAAATCTTGCAAGAGCTGGAATACTCCATAAATAATTACGAATTCAAGCTAACCAGTTTAAATTAATCAACGACAGTTAATATGCCAACATTGAAGTGAGCGGTCATAAACGGGTTTAAGCTGTCAAATCGCATTTACGCAAGGATGCGTACAAGTGGAGTTTTGAAAACAGGATCACTGTACCCTGCAGTCTTACCAAAGATGCAGTTAATGAGCAATCGACTAACAGTTTCAAATGTATTATGGACAACGTTTTTAACTCCGCTCACTCCGTTCATTCCGAATTTCCTACGTTCATTTCCGGTTGTTTATAATTCCTTGACTTTTTAATTCAGATCCAGTAACGATTGTTTTATTCAGCCATAAAATTTGCATGTAACTGTTTGTGAAATTACTGTTTATTTATGTTTTCTATTGTATACTCACTCTTCAGTTTGGAAAGATGAAAAACAAATAATAATACTAATATTAGGCTATTAACCAGCCTCGTCTATGGGAATTTCCTTGCCATGTGGACAACACTGGTGGTCCGCTATTTTTGCTAAACAACAACAACTTTATAAAAAGTTTTTGTCTTTTTATCTCTCTTTATGCAGAAACTACTGGGACACTAACTCTGTCAAAATCCTTTTCGAAGCGCGTCGTTATCAGTGATACCTGAACCTGGCCCCCGAATTCGACGTGCCCCGACCTCACTGACATCATCACTTTCCGACGCAAAGTCATTAGCTGTGTTCGATTTCGTCGTTCGGTTCGCCCTTCCAACCGTCGTTTACTGTACGCGTTTTCTTCATGACGTCGTTCGTGAACGGCGTTGAACTGCTGAGAATAAGGAGTTTTCTTTGTTCGGTTGAACCGCCGTTTCATTCGTCGTTCTAAGAACGACGAACGGAGGCGGAAAGTCAGTTTCAACATCTCGGTTCAGTAATTAAGCGCAAATTTTCAAAATTATCGACAAAACAAATTAACTTGTATACCAAGTTCAAAAACAGTGGACCTATTATGCTAAAATCCATTTTTGTACTTTATTATAGCTGCTGTTGCAAATATTAAGTTAGTTCGACTATTAACGTTTTCATATCGACTTCGTTCGTGAAACGACGTTTATAGAACGTGCCAAGGAAAACGCTAATATGAAAAAAATTAAACGACGTTTTTGGTACCGACAACGACGAACGACGAAAACGAACGCGGCTATTATCGACTCCTCACAAAGCAACGAGCACATTCCGCACGGAACTTGATCTACTTGACCCCGCTAAAGCAGTTGCAAATGGGTGGTGAAGATAGAGGAAGAAGAAGAATGAAGAAGTGAAGATAGAAAAGCACGGTTGAAACTTACCAGCGGAGAAGTCGTGGATGGAAGATGTTTCATGCTGGCCTGTGAGACGTCTCTCGTTGTCTTTTCCTTCATGGGGGTCATAAGCCCTGATATGTCTCAAGTGGTGGCGAGAGAGCTTGTCAATGGCCTTCTCGATTTCCCTAAAATAAAATTCATATTAGGTACGCTTGAAAGGCTAACTGGACGATCTTATCGGGCAAAAGCAGTTAAATCGAAATCCCCTGCAGAACTGTCAGTGTCGGCTAAAAATTAGACGCCATTAAAGCATTCGTGACGTCATTTGTTTTTTTGACATGACTGATAAAGGTTAACTGAACGATCTTATGGGCAAAAGCAGTTAAATCCTAATCCCCTGCAGAATTACTATCAGTGTCGGCTAAAAATTAGACGCCATTAAAGCATCCATGACATCATTTGTTTTTTTTTACATGACTGATAAAGCTAAACTGGACGATCTTATTCGGCAAAAGCAGTTAAATCGAAATCACCTGCAGAACTATCAGTGTCGGCTAAAAACTAGACACCATTAAAGCATCCATGGCATCATTTTTGTTTGACTCAGGGAACGTGCACATCCGATTTTCATAGTTGGATGCAAATTTCCTCATTCGCTCCGAAATTTTAACGCATCGCATGCAGGTTTCCCCTCAATGAGGTGAATTTCGCACGCGTATTTCCGGATACGAAATCTTCTTGGACTGTGTGTGCACGTAGCTATATACCGAAGCACAATAACACGAAGGAGTAGCACCAAGACCTATTCTTTCCATGCATCGGAAACGACCCTTACCCGTAGCGCCTCCCACTACGCGCAGGATATTCAAAGCGACACGAACTTGCGGGTTTAGAGAGTGTCTAGTACAGCAAGATGCGGTCTGCACACATCCAGGAAACAGGGTAGGTTGTATCTTTTTTTTGTGCACGACTGATTGAGTTTCAGTACGGGCGTTCTCTGTCGCTAGTAGTGGTTTCGCTGCTATTCGAGTGCGTGTCACTTTTTGGGATCCCAAAACGTAAGTGGAGGGATACCTATGACATCGCACAAGTTGTCCGTCCGTCTGTCCGTCCGTCCGTCCGTCTGTAAGCACGATAACTCTCGAAGGGAATGAGATATTTTGATGAAACTTGGTGTGAGCATTCTTTGGGTCAAGAGTAAGGTCGAGTTCGTGATAGTCGATTATGGGGTAAGAAGACACGCTGAACACGAATATGAAAACCATTTTCTCGCCGGACAAGTAGTTCGTCCGGAATCCGGCCGAAACCGGATTGTTTGTTAAAAGTAAAAGTTTTGTTTGAAGTTGATTAGATGTTTGATTTAGGGGTAAGAAGACATGCTGAACACGAATATGAAAACCATTTTCTTGCCCGACAAGTAGTTCGCCCGGAATCCGGCCAAAACCGGAAAGTTTGTTAAAAGTGGAAGTCTTATTTGAAGTTGATTAGACGTTCGATATAGGGGTAAGAAGGCATGCTGAACAAGAATATGAAAACTGTTTTTTCGCCAGACAAGTAGTTTGCCCGGAATCCGGCCAAAACCGGAAAGTTTGTTAAAAGTAAAAGTTTTATTTGAAGTTGATTAGATGTCCGATTTAGGGGTAAGATGAGATGCTGAATCCGTATATGACAATATTTTTTTTTGCCTGACATATTTCGTCCGGAATCCGGTTGAAACCGGAAAATTTGTGATAAGTTAAATTTTTATTTGAAGTTTACTAGATGTTGGAAATAGGGGTAACTAGATACGCTGAATTCGTTTTTGAGCTTTAGTTTTTGGTCGGACAAGTAGTTCTGGAATTCCGCCAGAAACCGGAAAATTCGCAGAAGTAAGCCAGGATCGTTTCAATTGACTTATAGGGGTAAACACACAAGCTGAATCCATATCAGAACTTGGTTTTCTTAATGACTAGCTGTTTGGCCTTAATCTGTATCTAAATTTTAAGAGTATAAATGTTCATGGAGTCTGGCGAAGACCGGATCTGACGAAGACAAAACCTAATTGTCTGGATCAGATATCGAAGTTTTGGGATCCCATCGGAACCTTTGGTCTTGTTTCAAGTCCTGGCGCTACTTCCTAGTGTTAGTTTGCTCTGCTTTATAGTTGGCTTTTGGCATTCAGCAAATAAAAACAGGTAGTCCACACAAAACGCATTTATGCTAACTATATTACTTCCTTGCACAGTCTTCTCATTGCAAGTGTCGAACTAGCTCTTGGCTCTTGTTTTGACAAGATCCGGGGGGGATAAGCTTATAAAATGGAACAATTATCATAGGCCTTCCATTCAATGGACGTCGTAACGACTGCCAGAAAGTTTGACACTAATTACTCGGACTTCGGCCCCCTGATTGTAAGAAATTAAGGTCACTAAAGAAAACAGTATCAGAAAATGGACGAAGTTCTCTTCCTGTTCAGCTCTAACCGGATTTCGGCGTACTTTCCTCCGTGTACTTCGTTCTACGCTCTAACCTTCGGAGTTGTTTTGGTGTTGTCGTCAAGATAATAAACACCGTTTCGTACTCCGCGCTTTTCTTCGACCTTTGGTGTTGTTTCTCTGTCGAAGTAGAAAACAAGAGATAGTAAATGTCAGATCGAGACTGGGCCTCTCCAAGTTATCTTTTCCTCTTGGCCAGAAAATTCTCTGTTTTACTGTATGTTGCTAAGTTGGTAAATAGATACTGGAAACAACGTGACGAAGTATATGGCCGAAATGTAGAGAGCATTCGCGGGAAGATCTCCTAAGCTCTTGCACTTTGGGCTAACTTGTTTGGCCAAAAAGTAGTGCTTCTGTGGCAAGGTGAGCCTAGGAATACAAGGTTCCAAAAAATGAGGCTAATAAGCCCCGCGTTGAACTTCCCAAACCCTGAAGACCCACTGTTTCCCGATGTGGGCGGAAGAAAAACGAAAACGAAAGCCGCAGAACCTTCACAATATTTTTATTTTCTTTTTTTTTAATCCCTTCCCCACCAAGGTCTACTGTTGTTCAAAGGTCACCTTGCCTTAATTTAGTTTAGTATTACGGCATGCGGGAGTGAAAAAAATGAAATAAAGTTTTTGCGGAAGTAATTTATAACGGAAGGGCATCTCAAAACAGCAGTGCGATAGATGCGAGTTTTGAAATTAGTTGGTAGAATATTCCTGACCGAACCTACAAAATTTGACTGCTTGTTAAAAGACCATGTTTCTGGTTTTGTTAGGTTTCAAACAGAAAATCTTCTGAATTAGGTTAATAGTAATGACGCAAATTTATTTAATATCATTAAAGATTGATGGGTTAAAAGTAATTATCATTAGAACAACAAATCCACGAAAAAACGCGTGCGTAAGCCCATTCTGGTCTTGTTAACGATTGTTTAGTGTTGTTCCTCAGTACCTTTTTCGGCCTTTAGAGGAAAGGTTACTCGACCACCTTTCAATTAGTAAAGGCAAATAAAAAAAAAGGACGAATTTGAATTATATCCCGAGCCGGCCACGGCCACGGAGACCAACTAATAGAATGTCTTGAAACTGCAAGGACAAGATCCACCGGTTTGATCGGATGACGTAATGCACGGTATAGTAAGCTCTCACTTTTTGTTCAATTTTCTTCCGCGTGTTATTGCTTGTATCTGAGATCATTATTTTTCGCACAGCAGGTACCTGTTATGCACACATGTTTATTTTTCTGCTCAGGTTACCCATCTAAGGTTCGAGTGTCAAAGAACGCGTGGTTGCTGGCACTGTGCGAAGCTTGGAACGGAAATTGCCAAGTCAACGCCCCATCTACTCCTGCTAAACTCTGTAAGCCCAATTAAGAATTTCTGATTTGCATTTTTTGTTGATTTTTTGACAGTTTCAAATTATTTGTTCATGTAACGTTAGCTTTGTTCATAATGTTTATTTCAAGTTTAATATTCCGTTTAAATATCTGCAGAACTGGATCCAGCTCCGACGTAATTGTTTAAAATTCCATTTAGAAAATGGTTCCTGAACGGAGGAGGGGCCCTGGGAAGAGCAGTGTTCCATACGAGAGCCTAAAGCTTTATGGATTATGAAGTTCATTCTATCAAATGAACTTAAAAGGCTGGCTGTTTTAAGCCTTTTAAGAGGTCCCTTGACTTCCGGCAAAAACACGGAAAAATTCAGATCATCGGTTTTACGCGCAATAGCTTGATATGCGAACGCTCGTGGGGAGCATGATTTGCATGGACAATAGTGAAACGCGGCGAGTGTGAAAATCATTCAGGTGTCGTTAGTGGGTTTAGAATGTATCATATGAGATAAGGGTCTCCCTTGGGTCTTCGGGTGTAAGAATTAATGGCGCAATTACGAAAGAAGATTGCATTGGCATTTTAGACACCTCGGGTTCTTTAAGCTTACTGTAGAACCAGTCAGAGTAGCTGAAAAGTACTCACAAGATGCCATTTTCGTCCCTCATCGCCTTTGTAGAGAAGTTGCTGTGGCAACCGGCGCCATTCCAATCTCCCTTCATGGGTTTTGGGTCCAGAGAGACATTCACTCCAAAGTCCTCTGCCACCCTGTGGAGGATGTATCGGGACATCCAGAGGTCATCTGCCATTGTAATGCCCTCGCAAGGTCCAACCTATAATGGACAGTGAAGTTAGACCTTTCTACATTCCAAGACTGCTGTATCTCCCCCTCCATTTCTTCTCCAATCTCCCCTGCCATCTGAATACATGAGCTAATTAAAAAAAAAAAAAAAAAAAAAAAGGTAAAGGTATCAGCAATATCAGCATACCCTTCCCCAGTTTTCTTCAGGTACCCATTTGAAGCTGGGAAGGTCTTTACAGGGTTACGCCACAAGCCCCTGTCCAAACCAAACAATAGGCACCACCGAGACTCGAACCAGCGACCCTTCGCTTACGAGTTTGGCGTGCTAACCGTTCGGCCAGGCCGGATCTTATAGGGGCTAAAATGGAGAGAAAGCGTTACCAGTCAACAAGACTGATTATCCTTCACGCAGAAACGTCAGATAATTATAGAGTCAGATAAACAGGTAACTATATAAAAACGATGACTCAAAACGGGTACATCAGCTAGGATATTCTAGCAGGCCCGTTTCTTCCAGCTTGGGCCTGAAGAGGACCCTTGTCAAGAAGGGCCGAAATACCGTTGAAGAACATCCTAGGCCCTAGCTGACCCAAGCCTCGTTTTTGTTGCACGCTGCAGGTCCGCTTCCGGACCGATTCTTTCTACGTCCGTTTTTGCACTGCAGTGCTTCCGAGGAAGACGGCAGCGCTTCTCGAGAATCGCGGACTTGCTCACCGACCAAGTCCGTGCTTCCCTGCAAGATGCTGCTGCTGCCGAAGAAACAGTGAACATAAAAACGCACTTTGTGCAAAAGCAAGGAAGTGCTGCAGCAGCGATGCGGCAGCGCTATTTCAACAAAAACGAGGCTCCAGTCAGCTTGGGCTGAATGACTATTCTGACAGATAACTGCCCGCTGGTAAACAAACAGAGAAAAATACATGACACGGATTTATGTTCCTTCTTTTTGCGGTAGATGCCAATGAGGTTATGAGCGCAAGTCCTTCACTAGAGTCCTTCATAAAGACAGTACGGCGGATTCGGGCCAGGCTACATACGCTTTAGAAAGAGGAGTATAAGAAGCACTTGGGGATTGCAACAGGCCTGGGAAAGTCATGCTTATGCTAAATAGCCCCACCCACCTGGTATTCCCACTGGCTGGGCATGACTTCGGCATTGGACCCGCATATTTCTACACCTGCGTAGAGAGACGCGCGGTAGTGGGCTTCGACGATGTCTCTGCCGAAGACTTTGCTGGCACCAACTCCGCAGTAGTACGGTCCCTGAAAGTACATCAAATTTTCAGTCGTGAACCTCGTTTAGACTTAGCGTGACAATATAGTGCTTGATGGTTACTGAGACCCATCGTCTTCTTCAAATCTACGAAGCTCTTAACTTAGCGCGATCTCGTCCTCCCTTATGTCACCTATCGAGTTCTCGAGTTCAATTCCAACACCGACTACGAGCAGCTAGAACGTCAAGAATGGATAAATGATAAGGACTTCTAACAAATGTTTAGTCATTTAATATTAAAACAAGATGAGAGCCAGAAGCACGAACGAGGGATATCTCTCGGCCAAACATTCGTGATGTTGTTCCACAAATACTGAGCGTGGGTCAGATAGCTTGTAGACCATGAGTATTGCCGGAGTACTGAAGGTTCTAGAGACGAAATGTAATACTTTCTAGTAGGAGTAAGATTTAGATTTAGTTTTTTTTTATTTTATATTTACGTATTTTATTTTTATATATTACGATTTCTTGAGTTGAACATACATATGGAAGGAACCAAATAATTAACAGAAATCAAACTGGATAACTGTTGTTTGAGGAAACGGAAATATATTTCACTGAAGCAATGGTAATCAAGGAAATCGGTAGTACAGGTACTTTAATCAGGTAGGCTGCTTCGTCCTTCGCTATGGCTTTCACGGAAAACAACCCAATTGGAAGTTCTCTGCTCTTTATTCCCTCTCTTATAAATACGGGTAAAGCTCTATGCCGTTTCCACGATTATAATTTGAGGAGACGAGACAAGATAGGCTACACCCCGGACATGAAGAAAGTCACCGTACTCCCTAAATCAATAACCTTAGACCGATAAGGAAATCTGAGAACGATAGTCGCCATGGATGTATGGAGGGGGGCTGACTCCTGAGAGTAGTCGATAACGTCGTTACAGATAACGTTAAGGGGAAGAGAGACACTCGGCGTGATTTTATGAAAACCAGATTATGTCTACGGACGAAGCAAATCAGATTCTTAGTAAGCAAGCTGGGATTACCTTATGGAAGTGGAGGACATGAGAAGGAATAGATGCAAAAGGGTGGACTAGGTGGATGGGATGGGAGGAGAAGGCAAGGAAAAGTTGCAGGGAAAGTTTGTAAGGAGTAAAATATTCAGACAATCGTCAGTAAAGGAAAAAGAGGCCCACAAAGAAAGAGATCCACAAAGAAAAAGAGACCCATAGAAAAAGAAACGCCAATAAACAGAAAACAAGGCTTTTCACAAGATTCCAGTATCACGTTCCAGTACGGCGGTTTTCTGGGGCCACAAACCGATATCGCGCTGAGCGTATACACACGCCATAGATCATGTAAAAGCGTAACCTTCCACTTTGATTAAACGTTTAGAACCATCACAGGACCTCGCTCCGCTCGGATATTTTTTTTTCAATTATTTGCGTTTAAATATATATAAAACGTATTTACTAAAGAAAACCACGATCACTAAATATCGATTCATGGCCCCACAAAGCTACTTTATTCCAGCGAGCGAGGCCCATCTACCGGAAGAACCCACGTACAATTAAAATTTAGAAAGGCAAAGTTTTGATTAAGAGGTTACACCAGTTGCTTTATATTAGGGTATTATGACAATGTGACTTTAAGTGTAAAAATATCAGTTCATCTTGTCAGTTCACACCGACTGGTTTGTAAATAAACTGTATATACCACATAGAACGGTGACAACATAAAGGAAAGGTGGTTACCTGGGGTCCTGGGAAGCCGTTTTTGGGCCATCCGAAGGGGTGGTTGTCCTGGTCCAGGATGGTGTATTCTTGTTCCATGCCGAACCACGGACGCTGATCGGCAGCCTTCTCCATGGCTTCCAGACAGGTCTTTCTATGGTTTGTGTCTGGAAAATTAAAACGGGTCGAATATACCTTTTGCTAATACTTTGTTCTGTCTGCTCTTTCCCTCTAGTAGGGACTATCCTTCATCAGCAAAGCCATAGACCACATGTTCTTTAAAAAAAAAAAGACCAAATAAAGAAATCGCGACGGAGCCACACGGAAATTGGTTTGATTTTTTAATTTTGGCGACTGACGCATTTTTATGTAAAAATCACAATAATCGAGTAATTTCGAGATACAAACAGACGAAAACCACAAAATGTTGCTGATAAATTACCACCCGCGGCAACCCTGTTGACCTACGAGGCTAGTTTCTTGGCAACCTCCTTCCCATCCCCCACTCCAAAATTTTCCTTTAGACTATTTGCGACACAAATTAAATGATATTCTGCGCCAATATTTGACTTCTATGAATGCGAAGTAATTTTTTCTATCTGACCAAACTGACCCTTTAAAAGGAGGGATAATATTCCGATAAACAGATAAAAGGCCAAACTTAAATTTTGAAAATCAAGTTTTTTCTGCTAAAACCTAGAGGGTTGACAGATATATGGCAATTTGTAATTCGACTAGTTTGTAATTCGACTATCGTGGTCGACAAGGGTGGGGAAGGAAGTGAATATGTCAAACGCGTATTATCAACGGAAGATATTTTCGGATTGCTTTTACCAAGTGTCGGTGAGTTCATGGGGCGGTTAACCAGTAGCGTATATTAGGGGGGGGGGGCGACAGGGGCGATCGCCCCCCCCCCCCCCCGAAATTCTTGAAAAAGGGATTTTTAGTGGGAAAAACGTGTGCGAAACACAGGCAACAGGGGCGATTCTCACCCGAAATTCTCGGAAAAGAAGTTTTTTACGGTAAAAACGTACGCTAAAATACAAATTGAGAAGATCGATCGAAATTATTTACAGCGCGGTTCGGTAATAGATCTCAGAAACAGTTTTTGAGTCGTAATGTAAATGATTACAAGATTAAAAGGTGTTGTTTGCACCTCGTTTTTAACAAAATCGTCATCTGGATCGAATTTTAGTCTGGCTAGAGGTGTTTTTAGTGTTAAAAACGGTCAAAAAATGGAAAAATCGCCGAAAATTTTTCCGCCTTTCGGCCGAAAAGGGGGTGGCATTTGGCCGCATATTTTCACTGAGCTGTCGCCCCTCCCGAAACAAATCGGAATATACGCTACTGCGGTTAACCTAGCTCCTATCCAGTCATAGCTTTATTTTCTTATTTTCAGATTTAGAAATTAGTACTGAATGAATGAATGAATTTATTAGGCACTGCTGCTCTAGGGCATAAGTGCAGTACAACAGTAAAAAGAAACATAAGAAAACACTAAACAAAAACACGCACAAAAATGCACACAATTTCAGAAAAATTTAATCACAAATAAGAATTAAGCTGATGGGGTGGTGAAAAGGTAAACGGCAAATCAGAGGAGATAATTTCGAGGACAGATTTGTGGTGGGTCCTGAATCGATAAACGTCGGATCAAATATAGATTTCGCGTGCGACGGGGTAAATATCGCAGGAAACGGATGTATTTGAAATACGTGGAACGTAATCGACGAACATATTTTTTCCTGAGTATACCACGTAGGCTAGTGCAGACAGAAAGTTCATATATGGTGCACAAAAGGCAGTGTATACCTCCCCGAGTCCTTGCCTGTTCTATCGTGAACGGTTCGGCACAATTTTTCTGTATCCAAAACGGATATCATTAGCAGCTGATTTAATCACCTCCTGGCAAATCCTTCTTAGACTTTGACCAACTGAAATTCCGAGCCATCGCATTTTTTCTTCCGTTACGATAACGGTACATCCAATATTTATGGACGGTTTCTCTGGAGAAGCAGGGGGGTTGAAGCAAAATTTGCTGGCATTCATGGAGAGGCCAATCTTGTTTAACGACTGGGTTAAGCTGGCGACGTTTGCTTCAAGGCCCTTCCTTGATTTACTTATGTCGTCGGCACATGCCAGGTAACTGACATCAATGCCCCGAAAGTTTCAGTTAAGTTAGTGAAAGCTTCCTAAGGCACTGAGAAACCGCACACTGACTGTTTAAGACTGTTAAGTTAATTAGTTACTGTCTTCCCTGCTTTACAAAGTGTACGATATAACACGTAAAACCTTGGACTCTAGATGATTTGCCGTGAAAATAAAAACGATAACAAAAGCTATATTGTTCATACCTGTCGGTTTCTTGTTGTACTTGTATGTATCACAGAGAACGAGTTTGTTGTTGCCGAGGGAAAACGGATCCCGGTAGATGGCAACTGGATAAAGGTAGATGTCAGAGTTGCTGCCTTCCGCCTGATAGGTAGAGCTGCCGTCGTAGTTCCAAATCGGTAGTTCTAAAGAGAAATGTCTCAATTACAAACCAAAAATTAGGAAAGAGTCATAACTGAATCCCCCGAAAGCTCGCGGAAAAACAAATGCTGACTGAGTGAACGAGAAAAATATGAGAAAAAAATACCTTCAGCATAAGCTTCTTAGACTAAACAACACTACGATCCTAAACAATTCCTGCAAAGAAAAAAACACAGATCATGTATGCGTTCCAACCTCCTCACAATGGACTCCCTGATATTTTTTCATTCCTCTTTTCACTATTTTAATCGAAGAATTGTCTCAGCTCAAGAATTGTCAGGGAAATTGTACTGCAGGTTTGAGTTAGGCCTTTAGAGTCCGTACCAGCGCCTGGCAGATTGCATTTGTATTCACGTGAATCTATAGTAATCAATATAACGCAACGAATTAAAAATTTGCTCCGTCGCGCTCGATTCTTACGCAGTGAGGAGTCATAAATACCATATTTTTGAAATTTCTTTTCGTTTTGCTATTTTAATTTCAAAATTCAAGTGAACCTGTCAGATGCCAATTTGTACTTTATGTCAATTTGTAGATAGCAGGAAGGCTTACCTGACGGATGTTTCGGGACAAAGTTGACGGTCCGGGTCTTGCATCTGAGGTATTCTCCGGTACCATCGATCCAGATATAAGTCGCCATCACTTTGTCGTCCGGCTGGGGCAGGTTCATATACCTGTCCAGCACGGACTTGTTGGTGGCAGCAGCGTTTGACGTAAGCATCAGAGACATCTTGTGGCTGATTTATTTACTATCTGCAAATTAAACATACATTATACTAATTTATTGGTTCTAGCCCGCTTTATCTTAAACGTGTTTATTTGCTGTGACAAAGTGATAACAAAATAAATAATCAAACGAAAAGGAACACAATAAGAAAATGAATCGAAAATTTCGGCAAGAGTAAATGTCCTAATCGATGATGGATGTTCAGAAAGATGGTATCATTCCACTTTATATTATTCTTGTTCTATACGGTATTTTCCTGAACCACAAGCGGCAATAGGCGACCAACGTATTTGACGTGTTTGGCTCTTTCGAATAGGCTCCCGATCAATGTTCGTCAAGCTCATTATAGCCATCCAGTTCCGTTAGAGGTCTTTCGGTGTTTCTGATCGAAGCCGATGAACCCAGATACGGCAAAAGTTTATGAAAAAACAGAGCAGAATTTTGAGTCATCAATGACTCAAAGAGCGCGTTCCGACTACCCCCCCTCCCCTTCCGCGGTGAAGAGCCTGCACAAAATTCTATGAAAAAACGTAACAATCTGATTATACGCATGGAATTCGCATTAGATAAAAAACCAGGTCTGCAACCGTTTATGAGTCAAAGGTGCTTGATATGCGTACTAGCGAACTGCGACGGAGAATTACGTAACGATGAAACTTGCGTCATTATTTTGAAACCGGAAAAAAATGATCACGCTTTGGTTGAGTGGAGAGGATTAGAGCTTCCTCGTTCTAGATCGATAGCAAGTGGGACCTGTTAAAGAACTAACCGGCGGTCCGGAAAAGCAGAAAGAGAGAGAAAATACCAAATCCTCAAAATAAACGGACGCCGTCAGATCGATATCACTCTGTAGCAGATCTGTGAGACAACATTTTACGACCTATCGAGCCGAAATATCACCGACCCTTTTGAGGAATGAGCTGTCGAGCCACTCTGGTAATTTTACTATATTTACTGTCAAGAGCTCCACTTGGGAACTCACGACAGAAGTGGAGTAGCAAAGTATCTTGAAACTCAGAAACCTACAACGCCGTAATCCCTTTGGCTACCGTCTATCCCTGGTCATTAGCAAGAGCGATAAAAATCCTAGAAGACCAACCCTGCTAATGTGACGAAGGGGAGACCTGGGGTTTAGCCGACAGTCCTTAGAACAGGAGCATTGCACAAGAGAAAATGCGCAGTTTTTGAAGCAATCGGTACTCTGATGAATCAACCATGATACTCGCCATGATCAAGACTATCATAAGATGCGAGAGTCAATCCATCGACCATTTCCAAAATGCGACAGACGACCATACGGAAGTGGCATAACTGCCTTGGCGTGTCAAAACACTAGGGCAAGGTCTGACAAGTTTTCTAGAAAGGAGGCTCACTCTCGCTCCCTGAAATGTCTAACCTTATGGTCAATTTGCATGGGCAAATGGTTGGCACCCGCCCATCACTACGCCAGAATTCACGCATGGCAATGTTTTCAAGAAGACTGGAGGGCTTCCAGGGGAAAAGTAGGTTAAGGACAAACATGAAGGTCTATTGACGGGGTTCCATCATCAACGTCTCGCTTGCAATGGCAGCTAACACACAGACGTATCAGAAGTATTTAAATATTTTGCATTCAAACGACGAAACTTCTCTAGTTAGTGACTGATGATTAGTATGTCTACTGTTATACTTATGACATGAAAAACAATAATCGGCTTTTTAGTCGCATTTTCTTTAATAAACTGAAATATGACTAAATTGAATTTCGAGATTCTTTGTTAGGTAAAACCCTTGGTGCAAACTACTGCGATAAGCGAAATACGACACAAATCGAGCGAGAAACAACGCAAATTGACGCAGTGTCGGATGCGTTAAAAAAATTTCGCTTGTCCTATATAACGGGTGCGATTTTGGGGGGAAAGAAAGAAAAACAAAGAATTTCGTTGATGTTTTCGAGATTAAAGTTGTTCTACCTTTATCTCAAAGAAAACTTTGTAATCCTTGGCTGGTTGAATACAAATATTTTCCGAATATACCTTTAGTCAACCTGGCTTGAACCAGATGAAATACGAAGTTTGACTAAAATCCACATAATAGGGTTGTCCCTGGGGCTTCAGAGGTCATTTCCGGGGGGGGGGGGTTCGTCCCCTGTAGAATCGTCTTGGATGACTCAGGTTCCTGCTGCATCAGCATTACAGTGTGACATTCATACGATTCTGTCGTGCGTCGGAAAGTCAGAGAAAAAATTGTGTCGCAAGTGGTATTTTTCGTTAACGAATGTTTTTTTAGTCACGTTGAAGACGACTAAATAAAAATAAAAATCAAACAGCAGTTTGAACCAGGCCCGGGGCAAGGCCAATTCATGTTAATCAAGTCCCCTTTTCACTATTTCATGAAAGTTCTTATTTTGCAGTGCTCAGTTGACTGACGAACATAGAAATAACATTGAAAATGAAAATGCACTGTGCGTCTTTCACAGTACTTCAGTAATATAGTGACGTCAACTACCGTAACTAGCCTTATACCGTTCCGGCACTCCAAGCGAATTGGCCTCTGTATGTCCCACCTCGCCTCATTACAGCATCCATCACACAGAGATAGTACAATAGATTCAAAAAAGTTAATGAACAGTAAAGAGAGTTTACTTTTTAAACTGAAGGGTAGTTAAACACTCTCATAGCAGGCAGGTTCGTATCTTTTTCTGCAAAAGGAATGTAATTAAACACTCATCCTTACACAATTTCAGTTAAACGATGATGATGGTGATGCTCACTAGGAGGGCTAGTAGGAAGTAAACCGCATGGTAGCTCTGAAGGGAAATTTCGAAAACTGGCCAAATCCTGCTTTTCAGTTTCACAACAGATCCTTTTCTTCAGCGTTTAAATTGCTTCTAATTACGTTGTTCAAGGTTGTCCGAAGTCCCGAAGGAATGACTGTATACTGGTTTTGAAGGTCAGGTCTCGGGTCACACGCAGTAGAAAATGCGAAGGTCGCAGCAACAAAATGTCAACAAAACTGTCAGAAAAAAAGTTCGAAATTCAAACCCAACAAATATACAGTTATAAGCGCAAACAATGAAACTGTTTTTCGTTTGCATCTTTTGCTCTTTTCTGCTCGGATGCTTTGGCGACATCTGACGGCTAGGGTATGTATTATCCCAAAAAAAATTGTAGTAAAAAAAGTCAGCTAAGAAATTTTCCAGCGATATTTCGGCCCTTCTTGGCTAGCGTCCTCTACAGCCTGAAGAGGACCCTTACCAAAAAGGGCTGAAATATCGGTAAAGAATATCCGAGAATATCCTGGCTGATTTTTCCATTTTTATTCATGTTTTTGGGATCCCAAAACGTTAGTGACGGATACCTATGACATCGCAAAAGTTGTCCGTCTGTCCGTCCGTCTGTCCGTCTGTGAGCATGATAACTCTCGAAGGGAATGAGATATTTTGATGAAACTTGGTGTGAGGATTCTTTGGGTCAAGAGTAAGGTCGAGTTCGTAGATGGGCTCTGTAGCCCTACATTTAGGGGTGGGGGAGGGGGTTGAAATTAAAGGGCAAACAAAATATTTTGAAACAGCTAATGTGATAGTCGATTATCGGGTAAGAAGACATGCTGAACACGATGGTGAAAACCATTTCCTCGCCGGACAAGTAGTTAGCCCGGAATCCGGCCGAAACCGGAAAATTTGTTAAAAGCAAAGGTTTTATTTGAAGTTGATTAGATGCTCGATTTAGGAGTAAGAAGACATGCTAAACACGATGGTGAAAATCATTTTCTCGCCGGACAAGTAGTTAGCCCGGAATCCGGCCGAAACCAGAAAATTTGTTAAAAGCAAATGTTTTATTTGAAGTTGATTAGATGTTCGGTTCAGAGGTAAGAAGACATGCTGAACACGATGGTGAAAACCATTTTCTCGCCGGACAAGTAGTTCGCCCGGAATCCGGCCGAAACCTCAAAATTTGTTAAAAGTAAAATTTGTATTTGAAGTTGATTCGATGACAGATTTAAGGGTAAGAAGAGACGCTGAATCTGTATATGACAATCATTTTTTACCCGGACATATAGTTCGTCCGGAGTTTGACTGGACAAGTAGTTCGCTCGTAATTCGGCCGAAACCGGAAATTTGGCAGAAGTAAAGCAGGAAGTTTCGATCAGTATCGTCAAATAGATATGGCTTATACAGGTATATCTGAACTTGATTTTCTCAGATGATTAACTTGGCGAAGACTGGATCTTGCGAAGACAAGACCTAGTTGTCTGTGTCAAATATTAAATATTTGGGATCCCATCGAAACCTTTGGTCTTGTTGTATACGATTCCCAGTCAGCTTTGCTGAAGGAATATTTGTCCAAAGAATCTGAACAATTTTGCGTTACTTTCATGACGGTTCGAAGTACCCCGAGTACCCCAACAGGAGAGACAGGACACAGAACTACAGAAGTAGGCTTCTAGGCTAATTAACGAAATAGTACCAAACCGATACTCCTCCCAAAAGGGTAGTAGATTCGTTTCGGAAAGGAAGTAAATTGTGATATTTCGAGATTCGTATTCAGATGCTGAAGCATTGGGCCGTCCACGGAATGCAGTGGGACGCTGTAGATCATACCTTTATCGTTTATCCACCGTATCCAATCCTTGGCTTGAGCTGTCGGTAGCTTTTATCTTTTCAAAAGAAAAATCTCTTCACAAGTTTTTCTCTTTTTCCCTCCAGTCTAATACTAATTTCTTTGTGCTATTTTCAGAATCACTATAGGCTATCCTCATTCCACAGTATGAGTGAAGTATTTTGAACTTAATCACTTCACTGAAACGATACGAATGATGTTCCATAAAATCTTCGTTCGGCTTTTAAACTTTAGGAGTTGGAGCTGCGCCAGAAAACTTCTTGAGGTGGCTTATGAGAGTTGGGTTTATTTCAGGACAAGACATTACCCACCCATGACGTGAAGAACAGGGTACCGATAAGTGCGGTAAAAATCTGCAAACTATGGCTCAAGATGAAGAAAAGAAGTGAGAAGGAAACATATCCAAACTTCAGGGGATAACCTCTGGAGTCGAATCGCCGAAAGTTATCCGCTGGACATGCTTTCAGAAATTAGGAGCTTTAGTGGTTTCCTCTGGGAATGTATACGAAAGCTCTTTGGCAGCAATTTTCAGTTCTTGTTTTTTTGCGTCTCTGTTTCTGACTTCAATGTACGCAACATCGCAACAACGTTGGTGTTTTTAGAAACAAACCGAATGAGTTCCATTCCAACATTTCCAACCTCCTGTCAATAGTTGTTGCTAGCACCAGGATATGATTGGTGATTAATGGTGATTCGGTTATTTTTACCTAAAACACTAGCGATTTTTTCATCAAATTGGTGATTTTACTATACTTAATATAAACAAGAAACCTAAAAGACTAAATAGGGTGTTTAGCATATCACCAAATGCAAATCGTAAGGATATATAAGCATTATCGATTCGATCTGTCTTTCAACACGAACTTTATCCCAGTTATCACAAATTTTGAGCAAAACTTGAGGATTTCCATTAGGATTATCACGATTTTTAGTATAAATCCTCTATAGCGGCCGCACTAGCCGGTTTTCCGTTTTACAGTTTAGTGTGGAGTTTATGACTCACGAACCACGGCAAGTATCAAGTTCAAACTTTATATACTTGTTGGCATTTGGGACTAGATGTGTATTTTAGGAGTCCCATCCCTACACCCACCCGGTATAGGGGCAATTGGGGTCGAATGACTTAAGTTCGTTACTTGACAACGGTCGCAGCAGGACGATAAAATGTCATGTCCCTATAGGTGCTAGGGTCTAGAAGTGACTTTTCCAAGTTGCACCTCCCCCACCCTCCCCGCTCATGCGGAACTTGTCCCTGATATGTCCAGTGAGTAAAGCTAGTGAATGGCCTAGGCTGTCAAGTTCTAACTTCCTAAACCTGTAGGCAGGGCCGTGTCCAGGAATTTATTTGGGGGGGGGGTGCTCGCGGAATTTATTTCGGGGGGGGGGGGTGCCTACGGGTCGGATCAAAAAATACACAGATCAGAGATTATAGCCTACAAAAAACTATTACTTTTGTGGGTTCCAGGGGGGGGGGGGTCGAACCCCCTAACCCCCCTGGATACGGCCTTGCCTGTAGGCATTGGGACTTAGATGTCCCACAACCACCCGGTTGCGGGGAAGCTGGTGTCAACTGGGACAAGAAGCTGGTGCTGGACCCACGTTGTCCAGCGATTTGAGTTCGTAAATTAACAACGGTTAGGGTTAGGAAAAATAAACTGTGCGGATCATGAGATCCTATATCCCTTTCGGATTTGCATGTTCCTCGTCCCGTTCGCACGGACACTGACAATTTCAAATGATCGTAACACGGACAAATTTACATGACCGTTTTTTCTGATAGATGAGCTTCTTGTCTCGGGAGCATATTACGCATCGAAAATAGCAAAATACGGCAAGCGGGGTCATTAAGCGAGTCAGAATCGAGGGGTTGTCCGCTCTCAATTTTAGTGTACAGCAAGTGCACAGTGCTGCAATGCCCGGTCGGTGCCAGCACCGGCTGAAACAAGCAAAACATCAAAATAAGCATTTTTAGAAGCGTTTGAAAGTTGAATCGCCTAATTTATTGTCGGTACCGGTGTCAGCACCGCCATTTCGGCTGGTGCCGGGAAAGGGTGTACAGCAGGTGCCGGGGAGTGGGTAGCCCCTCGGTCAGAACGCGTCATATGAAATCCGGATTTCCGAGTTAACGAGTAGATGAAGCGATCGCGGAAGCAGGTTGCATTAGTCTAGGCATTAGTATTACAGGTACGACGAAACACACATATTTATTTACTGCCCCAAAAAGCCGCAAGCAGCCAACAAAGATCAAAGTTCCAGAGAGCCCTCGTAACAGACGGGCGAAGAAAAACACCACTTTTGAGAGCTAACAACTCCAGACTAGGCCAAAACACTAGACAGAAAAAGCGCCATTGGTGGAGTGAGAAAAGCCGAATTCGAGAATTTCGATCTGGAGCACGCCTTCGGTGCATGGACCAACAAAATAGAGAATTGTAGAACTGCCATGTCTCCCCTATCCAGTCCAGAGCAAAATAACATCCAGTGCCAACTAGACCATCGTCCCTGGATGTGCGCCATCTGTGAACTCACGATGAAACGACAAAATGTTGCCGACGGCGATACCGTCTGAAATCACGAAGGCAATGCCACGTGCAGAGAGATTCTGAATTAACGACTACCATTCAAAGCCCTTATGCCCTTAAGATGCATTTGGTAAACCCGGGTAAACGAGGATGTCTCTTCAAAGTTCTTCGAACTTATAGCGCCTAGCCTACAGCTGAAGATCATTGAAGGTTGATTAGCCTAAGGAGGGTTTTCGCAAAATCTAGGAATCACTTTCCGGCGAGCAAAGCGCATCGCGAAAACTATGGGAAAGCGATTCCTGGAGCAACTTTCCCACTGGACTGATCGCGAAAATGCATGGAAAGCTGATATCGCCGTGGAAATGTTGAATTACAAACTTTTTCGAATAAATATGGTTCACTTCGCGGTTCTTTGATTCTCATATATTCCATCGAAGTCATCTTAATAACGCTTGCCATTTTTATGGCACTTGCCCTTCGGCCAAGTGCCATATAGCGATCGCAATTTCTGTCCGTCCGTCGGTCGGTCGGTCGGTCTGTCTGTCACGGTTTTGCTAGTTCGGGTACTTCCACATAAGCTAGGACGATGAAACTTGGCAGGCATATCAGGGACCCCAGGCATATCAGGGACCCCAAATGATTAAGTTGGAAATAGTCACTTTCCCGATCCGAACATCATGGGGGGAGTGGAGTGAGGGGGAATCCGGAATATTTTGAAATTTATAACTTTCGAACGGATGATCGGATCTTAATGAAACTTGGTATTTGGAAAGAGCTCGTGCCCCAGACGGTCCGATTAAAATCTGAACCGGATCCGGTGACTCTGGGGGGAGCTGGAGGGGGGGGCGGAAATCTTGGGAAACGCTTGGAGTGGAGGGATTGGGATGAAACTTGGTGGGAAGAATGAGCATGAGTCCTAGATAAGTCATTGACATAGCCGGACCGGATCCAGTCACTATGTGGGAGTTGGGGGGGGGGATCCAGATTTCTAGTGATCCCGCGAGTTCGGTGCTTCCTAATGTGCTAGGCCGATGAAAATTGGCAGGCATGTCAGGGACCCGAACAGATTGACTTGATAATAGTCGTTTCCCCGATCCGGCCATCCGGGGGGGGCTGGAGGGAGGGGAATCCGGAAAAATAAGGTATTTTTAACTTACGAACGGGTGATCGGATCTTAATGAAACTTGATATATAGAAGTAACTTGTGTCTCAGACCTCCCATTTTAAATCCAGACCGGATCCGGTGACATGGGGGGTAGTTGGGGGGGGGGAACCGGAAATCTTGAAAATCGCTTCGAGTAGAGAGATCTGGATGAAAGTTGGTGGAAAGAACAAGCACAAGTCCTAGATAAGGGATTGACATAACCGGACCAGATCCGCTCACTTTGGGGGAGTCAGGGGGGGAATTCGGCTTTCTAGTGATCCCGCGAGTTCGGTGCTTCCTGATGTGCTAGGACGATGAAAATTGGCAGGCATGTCAGGGACCGGAACAGATTGACTTGATAATAGTCGTTTCCCCGATCCAACCATCCGGGGGGGGCTGGAGGGAGGGGAATCCGGAAATTATGAGGTATTTTTAACTTACGAACGGGTGATCGGATCTTAATGAAACTTGATAAAAAGAAGGAACTTGTGTCTCAGACATCCCAGTTTAAATCCGGACCGGATCCGGTAACATTGGGAGAACTGGAGGGGGGAACCGGAAATCTTTGGAAACGCTTTGAGTAGAGAGATCGGGAGGAAAGTTGGTGGAAAAAACAAGCACAAGCCCTAGATATGTGATTGACATAACCGGACCGGATCCGTTCACAGTAGGGGGGGTGGGGGGGATCCGAATTTCTAGTGATCCCGAGAGTTCGGTACTTCCTGATGCGCTAATAAGACGATGAAACTTGGCAGGCGTGTATGGGACCCGAACAGGTTGACTTGAGAATAGTCGTTTCCCGGATCCGACCATCTGGGGGGTGGGGGTGGAGAGAGAGGGAATCCGAAAAGTGAGGTATTTTAACTTGCGAGCGGGTGATCGGATCTTGATGAAACTTGATATATAGAAAGACCTCGTGTCTCAGACGCCCCATTTTAAATCCGAACCGGATCCGGTGATATTGGTGGGAGTCGGACGGGGGAACCGGATATCTTGGGAAACGCTTAGAGTTGTGGGTTCGGGATGAAAGTTGGTGTGAAGAACAAGTGAATAGCATAACCGGAACGGATCCGGTCACTCCCGATGAAAAATTTCTGGGGCCTGTAGTAGCATGATACTACTACCCCCGTAGTAGTATGTAGTAGTAATGCAACTTTCTCGTAGACTTCTATGCTACTATACTACTTCATAGTATTCGGATACTACTAAGTCCGAAGGTAGTATTTCATGCTCCTGCATACTACTAGCATGAAGCGCCACGGTACTACGCGATGCTACTACATGGTGCGTGGGAAATCTATTTCGACCTCGCTGCGTCTGTACTCCATACCACTGTATACGATTCCATGCTATCTCTGTGTCTGTACTCCATACCACTGCATGCGATTCCATGCTATCGCTGCGTCTGTACTCCATACCACTGCATACGATTCCATGCTATTTTTTTAATTACAACTTCGACCTACTACT
Source organism: Branchinecta lindahli (assembly GCA_023053555.1). Lineage (NCBI taxonomy): Eukaryota > Metazoa > Arthropoda > Branchiopoda > Anostraca > Branchinectidae > Branchinecta > Branchinecta lindahli. The sequence goes on along the minus strand of JAKZAO010000004.1, from coordinate 12,194,982 downwards.
TAAAGTAGCTAAATATAGTAGTCGTTAGTAAAAATAATTAACCGATTACCGGCGGATTTTTGCCGGCAGGGCAGGGCAATAATGCCATTCATAGTTCAAAATTGGATCAAGTCAGTTCTGTACGAACTGGAGAGGCAGTCCTGGAACTGTCTGGAAGCTCGGTGGGCTAGCGTCGCATTTCTCCAGTAACCGTGTACATTGTTTTAAAATCACACCTTCATGATTTACTGTTTTACTACCTTCACCTTCTGTGTCCTTCTGTTCCAAACAGGTTCCAAACCATGTTAAGTTGTCAAACTGACTTTAGATAATTATTGCATTACATTATTCTTAATAAAAAAAACTTGACTAGTTCCTAAAAAATTGATCGGTTAAAGGGCTGGCGCTCTCAAGATTTGCGTGGTAATGCTTTAGTATTAGATAAGAGAGTTTAATTGCGCAATCGGTTTATGAAATATTTCCAACTTTACAGAAAAAAGACATATGCTAAACAGTGGAAGGCAATGATAAATTTCTAGCATCTCCAGGGTTGTTACGATTACTGATTGAGACGCAGGTGCATATGTTTTTACGAAGTACATGCAGTACCACGGAATATCACTCATACTGCTATAGCTCCGAAAAACATAGTGGTATGTAGTAGTAAAGAATCGCATGTGCAACTCCGCAGCGACTTTATCAAGAGTATGAAAGACTATCAGTGCTACTCTAAGCAACTGCTTCAACAAGCTCAGTAGTACGTAGTAGTATAACTACTTTCATACAATTGCATTTAGCGTCGGATAATCATAAGCAGCAGCATGCTGTAACACGGTAGTCTTGACCTAGAAGCGTGTAGTAGCATGCTGTAACACGGTAGTCTTGACCTAGAAGTATGTAGTAGCATACAGTAACGCGGTAGTCTTGACATAGAAGCATGTAATAGCATCAGTCATACTGCATACTACTTTTTCGTACTACTACATACTACTATTTTGAGAGAATTTTTCATCGGGCTGTGGGGGAGTTCGAGGGGATCCGAGTTTGTAGTAATCCCACGAGTTCGGTACTTCCTGATGTGCAAGGACAATGAACTTGGCAGGCTTGTCAGGTACCCGAACTATTGACTTGAGAATGTCGTTTCCCCGATCCGACCGTCGATGGGGAGTGTACGAAAGGGGAATCCGGAATCCAGTGGCAACATCAGCTATTGAACGGGTTATCGGATTTAACCGAAACTTGATATTTAGAAAGGTCTCGTGCCTCAGACGTCTCATTTAATTCCGGACCAGATCCGGTGACATTGGGAGGAGTTGGAGGGGCGAACCGGAAATCTTTGAAATCGCTTAGAGTGGAGGGATCGGGATGAAACTTGGTGGGAAGAACAAGCATAGGTTCTAAGTACGTCATCTGGAGCTTTCAGACTGAATGAACCTAGATGTCCTAATTGTAGGTCCGAATCGCATTTTTGAATGGCGGGGTGTTTATTTTGAAGTTCTCTCCTACTTTCTCGTACTACTACTCGTAACAAGTGCCATATGAGCTCATAGCTCTTGTTCTTTATTTATTAGTGATACTTGCACTGTTTTTTTTTTCCACACCTTTGAAATTCCCGCCGAAACATTCAACTTTCCGCGAAGCTTTCCACTAACCTCTTGGAATCACTTTCCGAGAAAGCTACTTGGGTTTCCAAAGCGCGAAAACCGTTGTGGAAAGCTCGGCAACTTTCCGAAGTAGCGCGAAAACCATTAGAAAGTGGTTCCGACTTTGCTTTCCAGCTCGCAAAAACCCTCCTTAGTCTCCCTCCGTTCTCTCTTCAAAACAAGTTCAAACAAACAAAGCTGTGGGAACTTGTAGGGTGGTCGACTAGGTTGTCGCTGACCTTTTGGACAGTAAAAGAGGGCGAGTTAAGGTGAGTCTTCACCTTCCGGAATCTGGGTTCCCAGATTTTCCGAGATTTTTTTTAATTTCTTCTGTGATACTTAAAAATTCCGGAAATCTGGAAGTTCAAATGCCCCTTTTTTCCGGATTATTTTGATATACTTTTGGACCGGTTCATATTCCAGATGCAATTTACAGAAGACGTCAAAGAATAATCTGGAAGCCCAGATTCCGGAACTTCCGGGAGGTGAAGACCAGACTTTACACTGACACCACGAGATCCGGGAGGGAAAATCTGACTCGCTAGCTGAAGGGGAAAACAATTACCTTGGAAAACAATGCAAGACGCAGGTATTTCACTCAGCAAGGCCCTCAGTCGTCGCACTGCCTCACTAGTACACGGGGCTGATGGGATGAAACTGACGAAATAACAGATCATTCCATGAGAACACAACTTCCGATTATCCTCTTGTTTTCAAGATAAGGGTCACATAGCTACACATTTCTTGCAGAGAGAGTGAATTTTACATTCAAAACCTGCCCATCGCGATAGCAAAGATTTGCGTAAGAGCACGTTGAAAGAGCTGACGAATGATACCAAATGGGTATAAAATTAAAGCATATGGTGAGAACACCAACTGACAAGTTGGCAACGGTTGTTTATTATGTCAGACAAATCTCCACGAAGCAGAACTCCCGCGGAAGGTTGGGTGTACAGGTGGTTCTCCCTAATTTACCAATCAGTAAATGTCTTTGGCAACCAACCCTGGGGATGTGTACTGGATTGGCGAAAACAATGTCTGCATGTATTATGCATGATTGGTGGAAGTACAAGTGGGTTTTAAAGGTCAACATGTCCATTCTGAAAATTGCCAGTACTTCACGTTACTAGGTGAGCGTTTTAGAGTGGATTGACACAAAATAGGCTACTTTGTCAAGCAGATAGAAAGAAAATTGCCAATGTCCTATTTTTGCAATGTATTATTATTATTATTAATATTAAAATCAAGGATCATTCTAGTAAAGAATGTTACGGACGTAGGCCTGGTGTTCTATTTATTGAGATCTAACCTGGATTTTATTTGAGACATTTGAAAATACCGCAAAAAAGGCAAAACGTCGTTTCCCCGAGTTTCAGCTTGTGGGTCGAGTGTGTTGCACACACTCATATTTTCATGACAAACACTCAGATGTGTGTGGAAAATATGTCGCAGATTAACTTAATGCGAGGGATTGCCCACTCTCGGTTTTAGTGTATAGCAAGTGCCTGGTGCCGGCAGCGGCTGACACCAGCCGGCAGGTGTTGCCACGTGTTAGCAGTGCCGTCTTTTAATTTTGGTGGACCTTAGGCCATCCATGTTTTTTTGGCCCCATTTCGCGAGTCAAAAATGTAAAAATCCAGCACATTAGCAAACAAGATTCTTGGTGTATCAACCGAGCGGTTACCCACTCCCCGACATCTGCTGTACATCCTTACCTGGCACCGGCCGGCACCAACTGAAATAGGCGGTGCCTGCACCGGTGCCGACAATAAATTAGGCGATTCGTCTTTCAAACGCGTCTAAAAATGCTTACTTTGATGTTCTAAGACGTGACAACCGGTGCCGGCACCGACCGGGCATCGCGGCACCGGGCACTTGCTGTACACTAAGATCCAGAGTGGACAACCCGAGGGGTTGGCAACTCAGTGGCACTCGTACACCCTCCAGTATGGCACTTGTGTGGCACTTGTATGACACTGTGTGGCACTTGTGTGGCACTTGTATGGCACTTCTGATTTTAAGCGTCGAAAAACATTTCGCGTCGAAATTAGGACGCTGTGTGGCACTTGTGTGGCACTGTATGGCACTTGTGTGGCACTGTGTGGCATTTGTGTCGCACTGTGTGGCACTTGCAAATTGTGGCACTCGTACACCCTGACGGTGAGTTGCCAACCCCTCGGGACAACCCCATCGGTGTCAACAGTTATAAAAGCAGTGATCATTCATCAAAAGTTTAGCAGTTTCGGTGGCATTTCAAAGCAGAAAAGTAATTAATAACACCATCCCGATCAATCAGATTTTAAACAACGTTTCCTTTCTCAACCGTTTACACCGGCCCTCGGCATCCACATTCCGCGTGGGTACTGGGTAAGGTTGACAAATTGGCCTCATTTGGAATGTGTTATTTCGAATTGGTGGAAATTTTGAGTTGAAAGATTTGTTGCACTGATAAGGTGGATTGCCAAAAAAGAAACAAACAAATTTGGCGGTTCAGACAGGTAAAAAAAAACAGGAACAGGGCAAAACAGGACAGACCAAAACGGAACAGAACAGGTGAGAAAAAACAGCTGTTCTGTTTATTTGTGGGTCCCTGAACAGAAAACAGTAAAAAAGGAGAAAACAGAAAACAGGAACAGTGTCCATGCCTAGTTAGAATTCACATTGGTCAGAAGGTTTTCAGTCAGAATGGCAGTCGTATGTTGTGACCTTGCCAGGATATAACAAACGCAGTTACCAAAATGCCATATTTATAATCTTATGGTAACGAAGAGATTTCCTTCTCGGATGTTACGAGACAGGCGTCGTATGCTTTGAGCTTGCCAGAAGACATAAAGGCAGTTACCAGATCGCGAATCTCACCCTGCGGTGCACAATTTGTACACAATCTGGTTTTGCACCAGTTTTAGTAGAAAACAGACTGATTTGCGAAATTTGTCTCTGCAGCGCATAGTTTTAAAGTTTAACTGAAAAGCCAACTCATTTGTGTGTCATTTAATTGGATTCACTGAATTATTTGGATTCTGCAAAGGGATTTTTTGATTTTCCACGTTCTGCTCTAGTTATGAGGCTCAGAATATCTCCAGCCAGGGCCGTATCCAGGAATTTATTTCGGGGGGGGGGGGGGGGGGTTTGCTCGCGGAATTTACTTCGGGGGGGGGGGGGGGTTTGTCCACGGGTCGGACCAAAAAGTACAAAAAATACATAGATCAAAGGTTAAAACCTGCAAAAAACTATTACTTTTGCGGGTTTCGGGGGGGGGGGGTTGAACCCCCTAACCCCCCCTGGATACGGCCTTGTCTCCAGCCGTCCCCATAGCGTAAATTCTACTATGACGCGGGAAATTTTAATCTCAACACAAATGCGGCTTTTCAGTGGGCAGTGGTGAGACTGGTGAATATTGCTTAGTGCCTGAACAAAAAAATATCGATAAATCTTTCTCGTAAGGCATAGCTACAGCAAAAATACAAGCGCATAGAGGCACCACGAATCACACGGAAATTCCACTATTTGAAAATCGATTGCAGCGTGCATAGCGGAACAACGAAGTAACTCATTTCAGCGGGTCTTCAAGCCAATTTAAGTGAATAAGTGATGGGTAACTAGATTGTCCTATCCTGGCCCTTTTCGGTTAAACTTTAACATTATTTGTTTGTGTGAAATATCCGTATTTTAGCAGAAAAGAGGCTGATTTAAAACAAAAATCCTGCAAGGCAAGATTTGAACATACATCTTCTGTGTAAACATTGAGAGAAGCTGAAGTGGCTGGCCTGATGATTCCAGAAATCGATACCACATTGGTCGTATACACGCGCTCTAAATCAGGTCAAGATAATGTAAAGGCGTCACGTTCCGCTTTGAACAATCGTTAGGAGCCTTGACAGGCCTAAAACAATAAAACTCAAAGATCAACCCTGGATCAACCCAAAAAGCCACAAAATTGCTCTGTAATTGCTAACTGAACTTGCATTTCTGGGAACAGATCTGGTGAGGTCATCTATCCTTTTAAGTAGAAGTTCGAGACGCGGAAAAGTGCGCTAGATGGCTCTGTTCTGCATCGTTTTCATCAGTACCACAATGGAGGAAATGTGAAATTTCTCTGTGACCCAGTTTGTGTATTTTAAGGATTTTTTCTAGGTGAGCGCTTGGATTTTGGTGGTTTTGTTGTATATTATCAATGCCAAATTTTGTGTGCTCATTTTCGTTCTTTGGCTAGGTGTGTGGATTATTGCTGGACTTCTACAAGTGAATTTTAGTTGAGGAGATGGGTGAACTTGAAATCTTGAATACTTGTTTCAACTTATTTGGGAATGTGACTTCCCTGTTTTATAAGGCTGTCTTGGAAGTTATCCTTCAACAAGCTATATAGCCAATGAATTTGCTGTTTTTTGTTTGTTAATAACGTTTTGCCAGTTGTCAGTTGTTAGCCCTGTGTTAGCCTATTTCAATTTAGATTTTAGACTTAGTACAGGAGAGGTACCCAACCTCAGACAAGATTTCAAATTTCCAGAGAAATCTTTTTTTAGTGAGATATATCTGGCTTAAAAAGGAACCAAAAAACATGACAAAAACACTAGACTTTAGAGTGAAGCTAATAATAGAATCTGAATGGCGTACATGTTGGGGATATAAATTTTACTTCAGTATTTCCAGTTAAATATAATTTTCTTTTCAAACAGTTTCACCCATTTTTACATGACTCATGAGGTCAGATTGCTTGCAAAGTGATGAAAAAGATAGAGGTAATAAGGCTAATAATAACCAGAAAATCCCTTTTTAAACCAGGTTCAAAAGACAAAACAAAAAAAAGACAAATAATTGTAATATTTTGGGACATAACTGTTAAGAAAAAATTTGCTTCTTGACTGTCAGGATAGCACTGAACTTTCATTTTAACATTTTCGCGGCAAAATTCGAGGTTGCGTAAAACGAGGTCAGGTACCCCTCCTGTACTTTAACTTAGTAATTTAGCCTAGCCCTGCCAGAGCCCTGCCCTAGCTAGGCCTATATTTGGAAGGTGGAGATTGTCTTGCTTCCTGCCCAGCTTGAAGCTTGCTAGTTAGTAGCAATTACTAAAAGATCCCTGGCAATGCTCATCATGAACTGCACACTTCCTAGTACATTGGGGTATACCTTAAGGCTTAAATTTGAACCATTGTACAGGAGAGTTCGCCGACCTCAAATTATGTAGCCTCAATTTGAGGGTGAAAGATTCTTCCTTAATATCTGATTGTGTGATCGTCTTCTTCAAAAATTGGTTGGTGTGATTAACACCAACCAATTTTGAAGCTTTAACACCGTCAAAGCTGGTGCTGTGTCTGTGATTTCATTCTGGACACTGCTGCTGTTTTGCTTTTCAATTGAGTTGTTCGATTGAGTCTTGAGCCTGAAGAGGACCTTGCCAGGAAGGGCCAAAATATAGCTCTAATAAAATGTAGCTGACATATCTGTTTTGCATTGTCAAATATGATTCGCAGTCAGCTTGGGCTGAAGCAATATCTGTCAACGAAGTACGGAACTTCAGATAGCCCATACATGCCGCCAACATGTATCCATCTTAGCTGCAAAGGAGACGAAGAGGCAGGTGACTCCAAAACCAAAATGTGGAAGAATCTCTACCTTTCGACGACTCAATCGAAAAGCAAAACAGCAGCAGTGTCCAGAATAAAATCACAGCACCAACCAATTTTCAAAGAAGAAGATCACACAATCAGATATTAAGGAAGAATTTTTTACTGTTTTTCCACAAGTTCATTTTCCAGCTTGAGCCTGAAGAGGACCCTTGTCAAGAAGCAACGAAGTATAGCTCTAATAAAATGTAGCTGACATATCCATTTTGCATCATCAAATATGATTCCGAGTCAGCTTGGCTTATAATAGTTGCGTTTTTGCGGATACCATGGTATCTGTTGCCACGGTAACTGGATCTGCAACTAGTCGTTTTTGCAGTTACCATGGTGTCTTATATACGGTTCACTGCAAAAATGACTATGCTGAAATTGCACTTTTCGAAGTCATCCCAAAAGAAAACTGATATCCAGTTACATCACTAAGTGCTGAACTTCTTTCTCACCAATTTGACAAGATTAAATGGAAGTGAGATGACTTTTCACATACCACGACCAGATACCACGGTCGGACCGTGATATCTGAATATCAGTTACCACGGTAACTGGCCAGATACCAGATACCACGATGACTGCAAAAACGCCTTTTGACCGTGGTATCAGATACCATGGTATTCTGCCAAAACGCAACTAATATCTATAGGAATTTTTATTTCATACTCATTCCCACATGAGCTAAAATTCCTGGCTGTGATTTACAAAATTATGAAAAAATAGATAAGTTAACAAACTTAAAAAACAGAAATACTCTTTTTAAAGTAGGTTGAAGCAAAAGAAAATGCAAACATTTCTAATTAACTGGGATTGGACTGCTTAGAAACTTCATTTTAAGACTAGTGTGGCCACTTTCAAAGTTATGTAATTCAAGGTCGTTGACACCTTCGTACTTGTCAACAGTGGTTAGCAACGAATACTAAACAGCTCTCCATATAAATTATCTTTCAGTTCTAGCCACTATGCATTAGTAACACAGACAGAGCCATATTTTCATTGAATGGTACATAGTCGGTATGTATCAGTTCTTAGTGGGTGGCAGGTGGTGGGCACCAGCTTGCGTTGCAAGAGATGGTATGTGGGAAGCTGCTTGACGCTATGCACCCAGTCTAGCACACCAACCGCTTTTGATAAGCATGCTCAAATGCTGGGGATTGTTGGTGCGTGCTGGGTGCCTGATGCTCATATCTGTCGTAATTACCAAAGGGTTGTATACTGGTACTGTTGGAAATGTTTTATTTCGACAAAACAGTAATTAATGTTTGGCTTATTTCAGGCCTAAAATTTTCTGTTGAATTTGAAGGTAAAGATTCTAATAGGTTTGCCTTATGACAAAGTCTATCTAACATTGATCCATTGGGATTACCTGCTGCTGTATGTCAATCCTAGAGGGATTTTCAGCTTCAGAAATTACTTCTTCTTTTGTGCAGTCTGGTCCATATTGTAAAGTGTGAAACCACCATAATCAAGTTCAAGTTTTTAGTTTATGACACAAAACTACAAATACACTAAACAAGTGTCCTTAACTTACGTTTTGCAGGTACTAGGTTAGCCACTGAAACTGGTGGTCTTAGACTTTTGTTGTTGTAAAAGCTGAAGATGCTGCAAGGGCAAGGGTGGGATTTAGCACCCTTCAGACCCAAATCATACTTTCATACAAAATCAGGCCCTTCGTTTGTGGGAGGTAGTATTTCAGTTCTTGTAAAGAGAGACAGAATGGTTTATTAGAAACCTTTTGTAGTATATAACTGAATTGTAGGTTAACACCTTGAAGTTACCCTATTTTTGCAACCTGTTCAAAAAGTTTACATAGTAACAGTGACTGATTACTTTATTTTTTTGCACTCATTGTTGGACTGCTGATCTTATAAGTGCAGTTTCAAGAGTAACCATAAATATCAAATTTTGGGGAGTCACTTCTTAGGAATTGCTGGAGGTGCAGCTAGTGCTGAGATTTCATTTTGGACACTGCTGTTGTTTTTACTGCTCGATTAGGTCGTTGACATGTGAGAGATAGTCCCGCATTTTGATTAACTTCGGATTTGTTGTGAATAAGACCTGGGGTTTGATATCGTTTCACTGATATGCCATTCCACGTTTCCAGTAGTGGTTACTTGCCTGTGTCTCTGCCTGCACATTTTTTCTGCATCTCAGCTTCTTCTCGTATAGTTTGATGGAAAGAGTACTTATTTTTGTAGATAGCTCGAAGTTACTCCCAAATTGGAAGATTGCCAGGATATCCTCCCCATGTCTAGTAGGGTTTACTCTGTTGACCACCTTTCCAGTTGCTGGGGTAGTACACCTGCCTAAATCAGCTGTGTGGGTTTGTTTTGGTTTCTTTAATTATTATTAGAAGGGGGGGGGGGTCAGGAGGTAACCCAAACATTGTTTAATTTTTGTCAGCGAAGGGACCATTGCCTTAGCATACCTTACTTTGGCATAGTTAAGGATTTTGGTTTGAGGGGCTGGCCGTACCCAATCTCATATAGTACCCTATGGTACAAAAAAAGAATTTGACCGTCAGGCGCAACACTCGTGTGCTTATACTGCCATGTTTTCACCAGTTCACTGTATTCCTGTAGTCTTGCAACTGTAGGCTAATGCATTATAGTATTTATCTTTGATGAACTGAACCGGTTTAGCTGAAACCAGTGCTTGAGTGAAACTTCAGCAGTAATCACGAAGGCCAGGAAAAACATTCTTGGTCTTATCCGATAACTTTGGCGAGTATTCTACTACTCGAATGTCTACCGTAACCTCAAAGGTGGATTTGTTTCTGAAATTCAGTGAAAAAAATGGTTCACTGCACGTTTTAAGATATTATTGTTCCGTTAAAAATTTGGGTAGGGTAAATTTGAGATAACAAGTTTCTGAGGTATAATTGAATTATTTTTGTTGGATGACGTTTTTATGGCACTTGAGCTTACTCAAGTGCCATATAGCGATCGTAATGTCTGTCTGTCTGTCGGTCTGTCCGCATTTTGCTAGTTTGGGCACTTCCACATGAGCTAGGACGATAAAACTTGGCACGCGTATCAGGGACCCGACCGGATAACTTGAAAATAATCACTTCCCCGATCCCACCATCAGTGGGGGAGTGGCGGGATGGGGAATCCGGAAGTTAGCAACATCCATAACTTTGGAAGGGATAATCGGGCGTGCATTAAACTTGACAGGTATCAAGAACAAGTGTCTTGGATGTTCACTGTCAAATTCGGATCGGATCCGATAATTGGGGGGGGGGGAGCTGGAGGGGGACACCGGAAATCTCTTGAAACGCTTTTTCTAGTTTGTGTCGAACCCCTACCCCACACTAGTAAAGCTCTGTGCGTGGATGAGTCATTCTTTGCTCAAATCTTTTGGGTGTTCGGGGAGAGCTTGCCTAATAAGATGGTCGAAGGGGTTGGGATATGTAGTTGAATGTTGGTAGGGGTTGATATAGATTAGGGGGTGCTAGGAGGATGAAACTTGGCAGGCGTATCAGGGACCCGACCAAACCATCCTGGAAATAATCAGTTTCCCGATCCTACCGGGAATCCGCACAATCTCTTGAAACGCTTTTTCTAGTTCTTGTCAAATCCCTACCCCTTCTTCACACTAGTAATAACTCTGCGCATGGATGAGTCATTCTTTGCCTAAATCTAATCGAAGGTCGAAGGGGTTGGTACATGTTGTTGAAGCGTAGTAGGAGTTGATATAGATTAGGGGGAGCTAGGACGATGAAACTTGGCAGGCGTATCAGGGACCCGCTAGGCTAATCGTATTTGTGATTCGACCGACTGCGGGAACAGGTACAGTTTAAGGATTAAAATAAGACCGGCTCTAATAGAGATTATTTGAATTGCAGTTCCGTGAAATTTACTTGTTTTAAAGAATCTTTTGGTATAATTGGTCCTTGAATTACGCGTCTTTCGACAATTCGACTTATACTTGACTTCTCCGAGGAATAAAAAAAGAGATGGTCGTTACTTTTTAAGTTACTCCCGTTTGAAGATTTCCTCTAGTTGCCGTCTTTTATGACACTTGAGCTGTCAAGTGCCATATAGCGATCGTAATGTCTGTCGGTCTGTCCGGGTTTTGCTACTGTTGTCACATCCACATAAGGTAGGACGATGGAACTTGGCAGGCGTATCAGGGACCCGACCAAATTAGCTTAGCAATAATGACTTCCACGATTCGGCCATCATGGGGGAGCAGAGGGATGCGGAGTCGGGAAACTAGTAACATACATAACTCTGGAACGGGTAATCGGACATGCATGGAACTTGACAAGTTGCAAGAACAGGTGTTTCAGATGTCCAGTTTCAGATCCGGACCGGATCCGATAACTGGTGGGAGGGGGGCTGGAGGGGGAACCGGAAATGTCGTGAAATGCTTCCACAAAGCTAGGACGAGGAAAATTGACAGGCGTATCAGGGACCCCACCAGATTGACTTGGATATGATCATTTCCCCGATTCAGCCACTGTGATGGGAGTGGAGGGATGCGGAATCCGGAAACTAGTAACATGAATAACTTTGGAACCGGTAATCGGACATGCATGAAACTTGACAAGTGTCAAGAACAAGTATCTCAGATGTTCAGTTTAAAATCCGGGGGGACCTAGAGGTTCGAACCTTCCCATTAAGAAGAGGAGTTGTAGACCTGCCTTTTTCACTTCTTTTTACTTCAACAAGTGTAAAATAAAATGATATTCGACTCTGTATATAACTCTCAAGCAAAAAACTCCCGCCTACAGTTCGCCTATTCTTACAAGTGCCATATGAGCTTTCAGCTCTTGTTAGATTAATTATGATGTTACCAAGTATTTCTTTGACCCTTTTACCTACCTTTTACCGAATGGTTGGTAATTTTTACAGACTGTTGTCGGGAAAATCGCAAAAATCAAAAAGTGGCTCCGCGATTTCAGCTACTTAATAGTTTTCTAACGGTAAGGCTTGCAGGCCCGTCCCTAACCTTTGTGCTGAAGAGCAACCATTAATCGTAAGTTAGAGGTCAGATCGTATGGTCACAGTTGGGGAAGTTCTAGGGGTGTCTTCTGTTATTTGTGAGTTTTGTGAGGTGCGATGTTAACAAACTGACAGAGCGGGGTGGAAATTGAACGGCACAAAGGTCCTAGGTGGGTGCACTTGGAGGGAAGTGCCGGACATTTCCTGGAAGTGCTCCGATTTGAACGACACTTGATGCATGGTAGGAGCAGATACCCTAGATGTGCCACGGTGGAGGGGGTTGGAATGTCATATGTCCTAGATGTGCCATTTATGTGTCTGAACCGTACGTGGTCACGGTGGTTGGAGTTGAAGGGGTCCCGGAAAATTTTGTGACAGACGTAGGGATCAAACCGGTTGAGCGATTGAAACAAAACGTTGACGACACATAGATCATATGCCCTAGCTAGATGGACCATTTGGTGTCAGGGTTAGGATCTCCTGAAATATGGAATAATTGAAACTGAACGAGTAATCTGATTCGAGTGAAACTTGGTGGGTTGTATGATTAGGTGCCATATGTGTTAGTGCGTCGAAGGTAATCTTTTTCTTACTGGAAGCATGGATTCTTCCTCTGTAGACTCATACAAGCTTGAGAGTTATGTTTAAAGGGCACGTCATACTTGTGATAGTAATTCATTGTACTTCAGTAGTATTTCCATACATTCTCGTTCCCGAGATTCTATATATATATGTATAATATATCCTCTATTAGCCTCACACTGATTATCACGCTTGCCACGTTTGTTCTCTTTGCGTGACGTATCAGGCTCCCTATCATTGTTTCGGAGAAGCTTATTGACCCGGTGTCCGCACTGTCAGAAGTTTTATAACAGATAGTGCATAACACTTTCAAGAATAACACCTTTTCACTTAGAAATAAAGTATTATGACCAATTAAGTTTACACTATTTCGTGCCTAGATCTCCAACAACATCTTCAATTGGTAAAAATACTAACGGGAACGAAAGAAACATAAAAGATAACATCCCAAAGTGTTATCTGTTGAAACCGGGCATCCTTCTGTTGTTGTTATGTAACTTCTGACAGTGTAGTATTTTTACCAAATGAAGGTGTTGTTGGAGATCTAGGAACGAAATAGTGTAAACTTAATTGGTCATAATACTTTATTTCTAAGTGAAAAGGTGTTATTCTTGAAACTGTTATGCGCAATCTGTTATGAAACTTCTGACAGTGCGGTTCTGCAAATTTTGCCAAGTTTGTCATCCAAGGCAAGGGACATGGAAGCAGAGCTGCTGCGAGTCCAGCAAATCCGAGTCCGAGACAGGTCCGAGTCCTTGAAAAAGGCGTCTCGAGACGATTCCAGAGTCCGAGTCAACAGCTCTGGCGGACGGACAGCTCCGTGAAAGACGAGTCGAGTCCGAGTCCTTGAAAAACGCGTCTCGAGACGAGTCCAGAGTCCGAATCCACTAGCTCTGCATGGAAGAGGCTAAAAACAACCTAAGCCTTGTGTAGGGGCTAACAGCTGAATCCTTGTGTAATTATCTCTCTCAGAACGTCTTTGCAGAAACACTAAGTAGTGTGAGGTGTCTTTTAAAGCAGAACTGAAGATTTGGATTATTCCGTCAGTTTATCCTTCTGTAGACAGCGGCCTCACCAGCCTGCTCTTCTCCATCTTATTTGACAGAGCCGAAACTTTATTTCTGACATTAGTGGCGTTTTTGATCGCCGATTACTTCGGCGATAGCGTAGCCGTTTGACTTTTTGGCGTTTTTGACGTTCGCCGGAAGCCGATAGCCGTAGCTGTTTCTTCTAATTTCTGTTTTTGTGCTCAACGGCTAACGTCTATCGCCTAAATTCCTGTCCATCGCCTATCGGCCTAGGACTCGCCGATAGGCGATGGACGTTGCCTCGAACTCCAACGGATATCGGCTATCGAAAACAGTAAATAAGCACGAATCGGCAAACTTCCTTCGTCTACCGGGGAAATTTCATAGGCGATCAAAAATGCCACTATTGAATAATTCGCATGCCTTCATTTCAGACACACTACCACGCAAACTCGGACTTCCCGCTTCCCAAAATTTGTAATTTGAAACTTCTAGTATCCTTTAAGTAGGCTACGAGGCAAGTCGATGCTTGTGCAGTATTTTTGGCTATAAACCTACGTTTTCTGTTCTAGGTCTTTGAGTTTTAATCGAGGAATGGTGTGATGGACGCACCGGAGTTCCACGACCTTTTCTTTGGTGGAGATACTTACCCCGTGAGTGAACCCGAATTCAGTCAAGCAAGCGACCCCGTGCCGGACTCGGGCAGCTGGGTTCCTGACTTTGATTTCCAGGACTTCCTCGGCGATGTCCCGACCCTAAACCAGCCCTCCTACCCGCCCCCTGCGCAGAACCAGAACGGTTACGGTCACCCCAATGGGTTCGGTAAAACCCAGTATCCACATAATGGACTTAGTAACTACTCAGTGCCACCCGCTCAAGAATTGCCCAAATTTGATACTTTCGCCAAATCTTTTCTTCCGACTACGCCGAAAATATCTGGGCCGGAAATACCCATTCCAGACATAATATGCGGTTCGAACCAGTTTCCAAACCATTTAGACCAGTCTGGTTATAGCCGTCCACCGGATTTGTTCCAAACCCAGCAGAAGCTACCCCCTGTCCAGCCTTATGGAAGTAGGCCTTTGGGTAGCCCATACCAGAAGGTCATAACCCTTCCGCCCAGTCCATATGCAAAGCCCATCGAAAGTCCATACGGTTCTGTGAAGTCTGATAGCCCATATAAGCCTTTAGGAAGCCCGTATAGCCTTGGGAAGCCTGTTGAAAGCCCATATAGCCAGGGGAAACAAGTGGAGAGCCCGTACAGTGTCAGTAAGCCCCTTGATAGTCCTTATGGCTCGAAACCGACTGAAAGTCCGTACAGCGCTTCGAAGCCGGTTGGAAGTCCATATGGAGTAGCGCGGAGTTTGGGTAGCCCGTTTTCCATTGTGAAGCCTTTAGAAAGTTCGTATGGATACGAAAATGGACACCGAGGAGACAACAGTTACCAGCCGATTAAACCGGTCGAAAGCCCATTTTCAAAACCGGTAGAAAGTCCGTTCTCGAAACCGGTAGAAAGTCCATACAGCCTCCCGAGATCTGTTGAGAGCCATCATATGTTTGGACGCTCGGTGGAAAGTCCATATGGGATGCCGAGGTCAGTTGAAAACCCTCAGTATACCCCGCGACCTCTTGAAAGTCCGTACAGCATGCCCAGGTCTGTCGACAATTCCCTGCTTAGCGGTAAATCGGCAGAAAGTCCTTACGGGATGCCCAGATCGGTTGAAAACCCACAGTTAATGGGTAAAGGCAGTGATATGCCTTCCAACTTGCCTAAATCATGTGATAATCTGCAAACCTTAAGCCGAGGACCAGACCCGTTCAGTTCATTAAGGCCCATAGATATCCCCCCAATTGATCACAAGACTGATCTGTTGGCCGTGCAGCCCATGCCAATCCACAAACTGCCAGATGCAGGATACCTTATACCAACGATGGTAGAAGACCTGAAGCCGACAGCGCGTTCTACTGTGTTTCCTGAGAATGTAGATCAGTCTGTTCAGGCTGAAAACGCTCAAGATGAGGTTCTGCCAGCCCTTTTGCCGGTTATGATTCCGCCGAAGCAGGACGAAGTCGAAGCGAATCAGACTTTAGACGAAATAGCCCAACTCATCAATAAACAAGTGGAAAACTTTGCCGCGGGCGCTCTTAACGACAGCTTCTGCTCTGATACTAGCTCCACCAATACACCAGAGAAGGTCCTTGTTGTACCTGTGACGTCTGAAAGTCCTGCGATTACACACCGTGCCATACAGGAGTTGATAGCCCCTGAGGTGAAATCAGAACCTGAGAAGGCTGAAAGCATGGAGGTAGAGTGCCCCATTGACAAGAAACTTGAAATGCTGTTCAGGGAAGAAAAAGAGGAAGTGAAGCCAGAGGTCAAGGTGGAGCGGACAGTTATGGATAGTATAGATGAGGTGGAGAGGAAGTTAGAAGCCTTGCATGGGAATACAAGTGAGCCTAAAGCCAAAGCGCCCATAAATCTAGGAATATCTGAGGTGTTCCAAACTCCGCCGAGTACCAGCTCGTCCCCGTGCGACTTGCAATCCGTTCCTTGTGATAAATCCAAACGCGTGGAGGTGCGACCCAAGGCCGTTGAACCATCCACCAGCGCCCTCCTATCACCCTCTTCCAATGAGGGAGACTTGAACCAGAGGGTGAAAAATTGCTCGTGCATTCTTTGCGAGGAACATTTCTCCCGAAGAAAACATCGCAAGAAGCGAAAGAAGGAAGAAAGCAATGACGTCATTTTCAAAAGTGAAGTTTGCACGGACAAAGTCGGGATCAAGCTTAAGATTTCTCGATCAGGTCTCGCCCTTGAGCCATCACCCCCTCAGCTCGAACCCCAAGTGCCAATACTCACCCCCCGGCCTCGACCGGATTACAGTTTGATGAAGCCAGACTTTTTGAAGGACCCTAACTTTTTCAAAGGGGATTCGGAGTACGTGAGGAAGTCCAAAAAGAGTGCGAAAAAGAAGAAGTCCAAAAAGAGAAAGCATCAGTCGAGTGATAGCGATTTTGAAGGATTTCAGGACTGGAGGCCAGAGGATATTCGGTTGATTAGTCGGCCTGTCCCCACTCCCGACGAGGAAGCAACCCCTCGAAGTGATAATGGCGATCAGAGTCCCTGGGCTCATAGTATGCCTCCAGAGTTGTTGGAAAGGATATTTGGAGAGGTCGTAGATGCGGATGGCTGCCTACCAGCGCTTGTCAGGTGAGTGTTAAAACCGTGAGTGCGTTCCAGCAAGTTATTACAAGTTATGATGATAAGATGAGGGCCAGCTATTTATTGTGATAGTTACAACGCTCTCTGGAACGAAAGTAACAACAGCGCGGACATCCATAACCACTATTACGAGAGTTCCTGCTGTACCGATAGCTATTATCACTTATGATGCTCTCGACCATCATAACTAAATTGTACCGATCGTAACAGTCGTGAACCGGAAATAGTAAGAGGGAGGAGCTAATTTTCTTATCCAGCGACCTCTGGAACGAAAATAATAACAATAAAAGTAACGGATCGCAACAAATAATAGTTGCGTTTTCGCAGATACCATAGTATCTGTTACCACAAAACGACAATTGCGGAAATTGCGCTTTTCGAAGTCATCTCAAAAGAAAAACTGATATCCAGTCACATCACTAAGTGCCAAACTTCTTTCCCACCAGTTCGACAAAAAATTTGTGAAAAAGAAATGACTTCTTCACCCACTACGATCAGTTATCACGGTCGAACCGTGGTATCTGAATATCAGATACCACGGTAAGTGGCCAGATACCATGATAACTGCTAAAACGCCCTTTGACCGTGGTATCAGT
Organism: Branchinecta lindahli; assembly: GCA_023053555.1. Taxonomy (NCBI): domain Eukaryota; kingdom Metazoa; phylum Arthropoda; class Branchiopoda; order Anostraca; family Branchinectidae; genus Branchinecta; species Branchinecta lindahli. Next base: position 12,177,364 of record JAKZAO010000004.1, on the reverse strand, counting down.
TACCACGATAACTGCAAAAACGACTTTAGACCGTGGTATCAGATACCATGATTTATGCAAAAACGCAACTAATAACTCGTGGAACACTACCCATGTGTGTTAAAGGACCCCTCTTGCTTATTCTGCCTTCCATATTATCACTAGCTCTCTTATGGGATCATAAAATTCTGAATTCTTTTGCGTTTGTTCCGTTTGTTTCTACGACTTTTTAGCGCTTTTTGGGGCTAGCCGAGTTTTGAAAATACGCCACGCAAACTTCGCTGAAAGCTTTGACGTCCCTCAACAACTCTTTCACAAATAAGCTTCAGAGTATTATTTTTCATTTTGTAAGACCTGGTAGATCATCAGGCCTACATTTCGTTTTGTATTTCTTTTGTTTGTCTTGGTTTTCCCACTTTTTAACCAAGGCGCGTTCGGTTTTCAAATATTTTGCGTCCAGCCGCCGCGTCGGAGAGAGGGAGGCTGGATAGAGTCGACATGCGCTAACAAGAACATCGCTAACTTCTCATAGAAAGTAATGATATTTTTGAAAACGACATTTCTGAGGCATTCCATCTTGAAAATATCATTTCTAGTAAAGCTGTCGAGTATTTTGACGCATTCACAACCGAAAGGTAATCTTTGAAGGAAAGTTATTCCAAGAGGCAAAGATTCTTCTGAAAAGGCTGATATTCTTCCGAACTGTAGGCCTATTCCTTGAACTTCGAAGTCATGGCCACTCAAACGGATTTCAAGTTCAAATCCAGAACCGTAGACGCTGTAATGTTATCGTAGAGTGCAGTAGAGGTATGCTTATGTCAACGTTTGTTGACAGTGGACTTCGCCATTTTCATGCACTTGCTGTGTCTAAAACTAAATACCAGTTAGCCAAACTAGGTAAGAAGGGCATGTGAAAACACAAGTATAGGTATTTTGGATCTTCATTCTACCGTTTAGCCCAAAACTGTACTGTTCACATTAAAGTAACTGTTAACATAAGCATACCTCTACTGTACTTGCAATAGCTTGCAACTGTCACGACGGCGGAAATGGGTGCCCGTAACGAAGCGTAGGGGAGAACGTTATTAATGGCGCCAAACGTATAAGCCAACTGAGATTCTGTTTTAGCGATGGCCCTTCTTGGAGAGGGTCCTGTTGAGGCTTGAAATATGAACCTGCCATCTTAATATTTATATAGCCTACTTATGAGAGGCGGAACTTTTCAAAGCCAAGTTTTTCTTTCAGCCCAAGCTGACTGCGGATCATAATTGGTAATGCTAAACGAATAATTAGCTTAATTTTTATTAGAGCGATATTTCGGTCCTTCTTGGCAAGGGTCCTCTTCAGGTTGAAGCCGCCCAAGCTGGAAAGTCAGAGTAAAATAACACCAGGGAGTAGTGCCAAGACTTGAAAAAAGTTACACACACTCGAATAGCAGCGACACTAGCAACACTAGCGATAGAGAACGTCCTTCCTGAAACTAATTCAGTCCTGCATCAGCGCTGGCGCCGATAACTTCGTGTTCTCAAGACAGCAAAAAAGATATAGAATCTCCCCTGTCCTCGATGTGTGCAAACCGCGTCTTAGCTTTACTAGAAATTTCTAAACACAAGTTTCCGCAAGTTTCTCCGCAAGCGTATCGGGTACGCTACGAGTATGCTCCGTTTTCTAAGCATGGAAAGCATAGGTCTTGGCGCTACTCCATACGTTGAAGTTTAGAAAGGAAGGTAATGGAGGGAGTGGGTGGGGGTTGTGGACGCTACTCCGATACTAAACCATCCGACTAGGCCTAGAGAGTTCGGCATATGTCACTATGCCGGACGCGAGAGGCATAGCCAATCAGTCGGTGGGCGGTCGTGGGCACTAGAAGGTAGATACGGAGTCCTACTTAAGGTTGGATGGGTCTTTTTTTTTCATAGAAAAAAAAAGAAAAAGAAAAAAGAGGGGAACAGGAAAGATCATGAAAATTATTGAAAGTATGGATAAACAATATCCATTTTCTAGCAGGCCTAGTCGGACCATTGCCGTCCTCGTTCCATAGTGTTAGTTTGCTCTTTGGAAAATAAACTTGTCGACAAAAAAACTAAAGCTTAAGTACCTGATTTCGGTCAATTACTTCGGAAGAACTGCTTGGAGTTAACGTTGGTGCTGCAGTTTATTTGGACACGGCTGCTGTTTTTGGTGCTCGATTGGGTCGTTGATGTGGTAGGGTTTTTTACCGCATTTTAGTTGACTTTGGTTTGGCTGTGGCGGAGGGCTTGGGGACTGAATTTCCTTTCACCGATGATGTCATTACATTCTCTGGCACTGAGTACTCTTGCCAAGAAGGGCAGAAATATCGCTGTAATAAAATTCAGCTGGCGTGTCCGTTTAGCGCTGTTAAAGGACCTGTCGTACCTATACTGCAAATGCAACCAATTAACAGCATTCATTAGTTCTTAAACCCGGAGAGCTAAATTTTATGTTACATTCTAAACCCGCTAACGACAGCTCACTAATCTTTGCACTTGCCGCGGTTCACTAGTATCCATGCGCATCGTGCTCCCGACGAGTGCTCGCGTCTCATGCTATTGATGCATAAAACTGGTTGTCTGAATTCTGCCGAGATTTTGCTAGAAGTCAATGGGCATGGGACAAGGCTTGAAACAGCCAAGACCATGGAAAATTTGTTAAAAGCGGAGCCTAGCTTTACAGTATTCAGATAGTTCTGAATATTGGAACATATACAGTAGAGGTGTGCTTTAATGAAGATCACATTACCTAAGCTTGAGGTTCATTTTAATTTGAGTAGTAACTATCCACTAATGCTAATTAACTTCCCAGCGAAAAGTATCCTCGATGACAAACATTTTATTTTATTTCGTGAGATTACTTGAAAGTTGTAAAACAGTCGGCTTGAACTCCGTTCTCGGATCTGACTGCCAGAAAGCTTTCGGGGTCGTCCTTCTTGGCAATGGTCCTCTTCAGGTTCTAGCCCATTAAAACGAAACGTCGATGAAATAATCAAATTCCTAGCAATGAAAAATGCCGCCACGACTTTCATAAACGGAAAAGACTCTTTCGACCGTCGAGTTAGTGAAGTGTCATAACTTAGCAGGGCTACTGTTATTTCTCTTCGGATTGAAAGTGTAGTGATCTTTTACTTTCCAATGCCTATTTTAAAGGGGAATCCGCATCTGAACTGGATATACGGAGACGAATCTTTCGACCGTCGAGTTAGCGAAGTGTCATAACTTAGCAGGGCTACTGTTATTTCTCTTCGGATCAAAAGTGTAGAGATCCTTTACTTTCCAATGCCTATTTTAAAGGGGAATCCGCTTCTGGACTGGATAGACGGAGAAGACTCTTTCGACCGTCGAGTTAGCGAAGTGTCTTAACTTAGCAGGGCTACTGTTATTTCTCTTCGGATCGAAAGTGTAGGGACCTTTTACTTTCCAATGCCTATTTTAAAGGGGAATCTGCTTCTGAACTGGATAAAATCTAATTTGTATCAATCAATCAATCATCGTATTTGTTCCTGAATATCTGTTTTACAACATGATAACATAGGACTGTCAGACATTCTGACATTGAACTGGCATAACCTTGGGAAGCTTTGTCACCTGACCTGTGTACAGAGGATCACCAGTACTGAAAGATAAACCAAGTAGGCTACTAGGCAGTTTTTTTCAGCTCAACCTTTGTCTCTTGTGGGTGGAGCCGAACTGCTCTTGCGCATGCTGTAGCAAAATACCATAACGACCCGTGTCAGATCTCTTTAAGCTTGGAGTACGAGCTTTCTTACTCTCCTGCTGATATTTTTTTTAGGGAAATCGTGTTGGCTTCCGAAGGAGATAGAACCAAACTACCCTGAGCTCGTGAACTGCCATAGCCTTAAAAAGCTCTTGCTACTTGCTGACAAAGGATCACCAGTAAGGAAATGTAAAAGATAAGCAGAGAGCTGGCCAGCTAGTTAAATAACGTCGTCTTTTACTTTCTTGTACAGTCTTCACGTAGCAAGTGTCAGATGGAGTCGTAGCTCTGAGAGTTCGTTCAGTTTTAGTTCAGTTCAGTTTTATTCATAAAAATAATAAGCACCATTAACTCATTATGACCCCACCATAAGGCCTAACATAAGGCCTGGCAATGGGTGGGGGCAAGTTTCTTCGATTCTAAAGACGTAACAAGACCCCCCCCCCCCAATTGATTCGTGTATCCTCATTTCTTTTTTTGCAGGCTGTCCAAAGTCTGTAGACTATGGCACAAGGCCGCGAGCAGCCCCAAACTCTGGCACACCATAGACTTATCCTCCCACTGCATCAAAGAAAAACACAGAACTGAGCGAAAGCTTGTCTGGCTTCTTCAAAACCGACTAAGTGGAGTGAAAGACATCAGTTTAGGGGGATGGAACTCAGCCCTACGACCAGGAGTGATTCAACTAATCGCCAGTGGGTGTGTGCAGTTGGAAGGGCTCAGCTTTCACGGTTGTAGTGCGATCACTCAAGATCATATTATCTACTTGGTGCAAGTGCTGAAGAACCTTCGGCGGTTGGATCTAAGCAATGTGTCGGTTAGTACTTTTTGTTTTTCGTAGTTTTTGGTAGATGATGAGCGTGTTCCACCCCTCGACCAATAGTAACAGCTAGTTACTATTTCCGTTCCAGCCTCACGAAAAGTTACTACGCTGACCAACCTTCTCAAAATAGTAACTAATAGTAACTATTTGCTTACCACGCTCGGGAGCGTAGTAAGCGTAATTAATAACTACGCATTTCTGTAACGTGATTGGTCCGATCAGCCCTCGGCCTGATATTTGACCGAAAAAAGTGTTCCAGCCTAGCGCAGTAACTACGGTAAGTAGGGTGGAACACGCTCGATATGTTACCACCGACGGTTATTTAACGAAAATCGAATCAGATGCCCATTTGGCTTGATGATGTGACAGTTGTGACACATTAAAAGAAGCCGAGTGAAAGTTAAAGGACACCTCGCACTACATAGTGTTTCTCCTAAGATGTTTTGAAAGAGTTGACCGCTTTAAAACTATTCTATGCTTACAGAAAATTACAGAAGAATTCGGCTGTTTTTAGCCTCTTTCCATGTCCCTTGCCTTGGATGACAATCCTGGCAAAATTTGCATAACCGTCTTCGAACCGATAGGCTTCTGGGAAACAATGATCGGGAGGCTGATACGTCACGTAAAGATAACAAACGCGGAAAGCTTGATAATCAGTGTAACGAGGAGATAGGATACGCTTATGAAGTGTAGAATCTCGGGAACGAGAATGAATGGAAATACTACTGAAGGAGAATGAATTACTAACATAAGTACGAAGCTTGACAATAATGTAAAAAGAACGTTTAAGAGTGTTCTACTCGCCTATCTTCACCCTTTTCAGTCGAGAGCTTGCATCACATCGATCAACTTTGTTAATATGAACTCGAATCTGTTTCGTTGGGCAGGGTCCATGCCTATTTTAAGTTTGTTTTTGTTATCGTAATGAATGAATATTTTAACTTCCCACTTCCGTGAAATAGAAGTAGTGGAGTAAGCAACCAAAATAGAAAATAAAGGAAAGAAGGGATACAACTTGCACTAGAATCAATATGTACGTTACAGGAAAAAGGACAGGACCATGGTGCGCAGAAAACGCTACAACCGACCGCTCTCTACAAAGCTCGTCAGTTTTGATGGTTGTATTAGTGATTAAAAATGTATGCATTGCTCTGGGTGAAAACTGTTACCTAACTTCTTATGCTGCTGCTTCATACCTGCTCGTAACGATATGCGATCCGGTCTTGTCGTGTTCCTACTATTTTTTGGTGCCTAACGAAGGAAATTTGGAAGTTGAAAAAATCACTAGTTCATGGGGTCCTTTAAATTGCGTGCAAAAATAGTCCAATGAAATTTCGCATGCAAAATACGGCGTCACTGTGGGGTCACTGTGTCAAATTTTCGGACCAGAGGAAGAAATTCGCACCGGACTGCGAAAACCGGACAGTGGTTGCACGACTTGCACTTCCCTTTAAGGTTTCACAGGGCCGGACAGTGACTCCCTCGCAGTAAGCCTGTGTGTTAATGCTACTGGCCTTATCAGCCGTTTAGTAATATTATTTTTTTTTCCAGGATATCACACAAAGTGGGAAGAACAGTCCGGTGTCTCAAAGTGCAATAACCGAAGTGTCCAAACTCATGGGCGAGAGGTTAACACACCTCAACCTAGCTGGGAACAGCACTTCTGGGCTAGCTAATGCCATCAACGCAGTGGCCGTAAGTATAGTTTCAAGTTGTTCAAGTGTGGAAGGGTAGGAAAAAGTACACTAGACTTGACTGTCAGAAGTTTCAAAATAGGTAACATAAGGATGCGCAGTTTCAACAGACAACACTTGAAATGTAATTTGTTGTGATTTTGAAAACGTTATGCATTAATGTTATGCAGAACAAGCATTTTCATGAAGAGAAGAAAAACCGTAGAAAAAGCTTCATCTCACTTCTCCGTATTTGACAAAGCAAAACGGATAAGTCAGCTACATTTTACTGGAGCTATATTTCGGCCCTTCTTGGCAAGGGTCCTCTTCAGGCTCAGGCCGCTCAAGCTGGAAAATTAACTCCGTTTGCTTTGTCAAATATGATTCGCAGTCAGCTTGGGCTGAAGGAATATCTGACTTTTCCGATATCATGACGACAAACAAAAAAGTCAGCAACAGATTATATCCGTTGTCTGTTGAAACTGCGCATCCTTGTGTTATTTATGATGAATTTTCTGACAGTGTAGAACTTTCCGATCGCTTGTAACAAACAAGTTGTTCAGTCGGAAATAGTAGAAAAGACCTAAGACGCCTAGCATTGTTTGAACCGCATTTTTGGTGGCACAAACGGATAAATCAGCAGAGGTCCGTATCCAGGAATTTATTTCGGGGGGGGGGGGGGGGGGTTTGCGCGCGGGTCGGATCAGTAAGTGCAAAAAAGACACAGATCAGAGGTTAAAGCCTACAAAAAACGATTACTTTTGTGGCGTTCGGGGGGGGGGGTCGAACCCCTTACCCTCCCCCCTGTATACGGCCCTGGTCAGCAGATACAACATAAAGGATTTCAGGATCGGAAAACACAGTTCCGTATATGAGTAATAGGGGCACATGATTAGCGCTATAGGAAGGTAGTGGGCGAAAGCGATAGAGGCTCGAAAGATAACATGCAACGTTGGTTATAGTTTCACAGTCCAGTGATACTGAGTAACACTAGCATTTGTGGAGGATTCAGTCTTTTTCTTCCTGACTTACATGTACCAGGAAGTCTTGATTTGTACAAGCCCGGACATAGAGATCCAGCAAGAGCTGGAATGGTATTCGAGCAAAAAACAAACTTTACTTTTTATCTATTTACATAACGTACTTTGGCATTTTTATTTATCACTTCGGGGCCCCTTTCGAGGCTGAGGCCCTAGTTTGCCTAGTCAGAAATTCGCCACTGGATTTGTAGCGTATATTCCATGTAAGTTGAGGGAGGGGGGTCGAAATCGTACTGGGCGGTAGGTGCCTCCTACTGAGCCGACAGGCTCAAGTAAATTGAGGGTTTTTAACCTTTATTGTTTTTAAATCATAAATAAAAGCAGGGACCTATAAATTTCCTTATAGATAGATAGATAAATCTTTTTATTCACCAAAAACATTTCGTGGCTCACGCCAAATTTGTTTGGTATAGTCAGTAGCCTATGAGCATACAGATAAATCATAATAGACCTGTATAGGGTTACAACAGTCATAACTATCGTTAAAAATGTCCGTCATTTCCTATGCTTCTATATTGATATGATGATCCAACCATCCAGTTTCCGAAAATCCCCGCTTGAGTCGATCGGCATTCTGGTTTGCCTCATTGGACGTGTGTGCCAAAGAGACTCCTCCCTCAAGGCGCCAGCAGCCAATCCCAAATTTTGTCTATCTGGTCTTGAACATCATTGGACCGTGGGTATTTCTCGAACTACATTCCGTACGCTCAAGATAGCATCAGAAATATCTTTTTGGAAAAGGAAAATTTAAAGGAAATTTATGGGTCCCTGATAAAAGGTATAGATCCACGCTCAAGTTCATTTTCCTTCCTATTTTTCGGACGGAGGATTCTCTACATTGTTAGAAGTTGGATAACAGATAATACATGCTTTCGCACCCTTGTGTTCAAACCTTGTGAGAATGTATATGTTAAGATGTTATCTTTTCGCGAAACATAACATTCAAAAAAAGGGTCATAACGGAATTTAGTTACCGTAACGTGACACTTAAAAGGGTCACAACAGACACATCTTCCGCATCCAACATAACGTTAACATAAGGATGCGGAATGTGTTTGCTGTTATCAATCTTCTGACAGTGCCCCCCGGTCCTAATTATGCTATTGTAGTACACCAGACCTCAGAGGGTGATAAGAGTTGTATTGCCCTCTTACGAGAGTTGCGTTTTATTTGAAGTTCATAGTACAGCGGACTGTCCGTTGTCGTTTTATTCGCCAGCGGGCCGTACGCTGGGAAGGCGCGGGATGCCCGAAGTCGTTTTATTTGCCAGCGGGCCGCCCGCTGAGTGGCAGCGGACCCGCTAGTTTGTACGCTGGCTGAGGCAGGGAGTTGTTCAGCGTACCTTCTGACGTAGTCCGCCAGGAATAAAACGGCTACTCACAGTTCGCCATCCGCTCCCGCTGTACTATGAACTTCAAATAAAACGCAACTCAAGAGTGAGCGAAACCCTTACAATGCTGCATAGATTGCTAATGTTGGACTCTGTATTGCCAGTCGTTGTGTCAGTGAAAGTATCATCTCAGGCATCATGAAGAAAAACGGAATTCCTGCTAACTCCCTCACATTCCGGCAAAGAGATATACGATGCAGTGTTTGTTTTATTATTTCTTTTTAGGCATCGTGCCCTAACCTTGAAGCTCTGGACCTATCCAACGTTCGGACCTACAATCGGGACCACGCCTTGATCAACATTGAAAAGCTACAGGCCGGTTGCAAGAAAATGAGAGTTCTTCGAATGACGAATATCCAGCTCAGGCTAGCACCCTCCTCATCCAAAGAGCAGGTGGGAAAAGAAAAAAAAAAGTGTTTTCATCCTCCACCGTAGGGATGCTATGTTAGTTATAAAAAAAGACTTGCACCCAGCCCGGCTACATATCAGTTGCTAGGAATATTTGAAAAATCTGTCTGTTATTTTTTTCATTCGCTTTTCACACAGTCATGGAAAAACAAAATGTGCCCCCCCCCCCCCACCCTTCGAGAGGGTAGGTTAGGCGTTTTTAAATCCTCTCGTGTTAAACGGTATTGCCGATCTTGAATCCGGGCTGGAAAAGAAAACTGGATTTGTTTTTCGGCCGAAAGGGTAAATCTGACAGGTATAGCTTGTCCTAGTGAGTTTCTCAACCGGAAATCCGGTATATGTGTGACGGTCAAGAGATCTTGCCATCTCGAGTATCCGAATCCGTCCTGGAAAAGAAAACCGAAATCGTTTTCCGGCCGAAAGTAGGGAATTGGATGGAATAGTTTATCCTATTGAGTTTCTTTACCTGAATTCCGTTATGCATAAGTGTGTCGATCATCGGACCTTGCTTACACGCATTTTCTGGTAAAATATCAGGATCAAATGGTGCGACGCATCACTCGTGTGAAGCAGCAGCACGGCCGGAAAGTGAATCCTGATTTGATTTTCAGGACGGATCGGATATCGGATATCTGACGGATCCAAAACTGACACCGAGGGTTGTACCATTTTCCTCGCCATTTTCCTATCCTCAACTGAGCGATTGCTTGTCCTAAGGAAAGGACTGTCCTATTCACACATGGATCTGTTTCACTCCCTTACCGCGCAGCCTAGGCGCGTAGCCTAAGCCCTCAACCATGAATTCAATTCAGTAAGGTTTCAGCTTTATTGAAAAATCATGTGACGGGCAACCTAATTATTGTTTTTTGTTGTCATAAGAAAAATCAAGTAAAAAACAATAGATATGTAAGTCATTCGACAAGTGAAAAATCACATAAAAATTACAACATTTTCAATTGTCAAATCAACTCAAGAACTTTGTGGAGGCTCTGTGGCCTTATTGTTTTTGCAAATCGCTCCTGTATTTTAACCTCTTTTGACAGAAGAAATAAAACTCGATAAGAATATTGCCCATTTTGTCTATACCTCCTACGACATTACAAGAAGTCCAACGTTGCTTCAAATTTCTTAGCTGATGATCGTGTGCAAGGTTATCATCCAGTTCTGAAGGCACTGACGTTACCGTGCTTACTATAGTCACGTTCTCGCAAACGTTGTTCTCCTCGCAGAGGCGAAACCCTACTCAGGCTCCGTGATATGCCCTTCTGAATAGCAACTATTTTGAAATACCTCCTGAAGCTTCTTCATTTCATTCATCCGTTTTAGGCCACGTCTCAGGGGTTCCCAGATTTGGAGGAACTCAGTGTTGCTGTTAGCACAAAGAACGATTTCGGGATCGATGACTCAGCATTGGAGCGAATTGTCAAAACGTCGACTAAACTTCGACTTCTCGATGTCCGGGGGTGCGTGGCAATCTCTTACTCGAGCTTAGTCCGAGTACCGGCCTGGGACCTCGAACAGCTTTTCTTATCTGGTAAGTCTGCCGCACAGCAGTGATATTGTGAGTGTACATATGTGAGTGTTTCAGGAAAACGGAATATTTTGCCAAAAGCATCCAACATTTTGGGAGAAATTGTAAGTTTCTCATTTTGTATTCCGTGTGCGAAAGGACAGATGGGCGCCTATTTTCGTCCAAGGCGGGATTGTGATTGGGAAGAAAACGTTGCGTAAGAAAAGACCTGGTATGTTTTCAGCTACTACCACTCATTATTCGTTAATGTACTGCAACAAATTTGAATTTTGTAAATTCGTATGGAAAGTTGATGAACTTGAAAATTTACCACCTCAAAAGAAGAGAAAAAGAAACACAACACTTAAAGTAGAACTTAAAGCCTAGCCTACTCCGTTATTTAATTTTATGTTCCAAACGAGATAACCAGACCGTCTAATCAGGATCTGTCTGTCCCAGTCGTCTCCCTACAATAGCACTGTCAACGCGCTCAGATGTAAAGGATCTCCCTGACCCGTGATGTAGACTACGCGAGCCAATGCTAGAGTCACGTTTATTGATTACCTCCCGGGAGGTGGCGCTAATAGAGAGATACCAGTGTGGTAGTCCGATGATCCCAGACCAGTTACGTTTCATCTTCCTGACCCGTGATGTAGAGCGAGCCAATACCAGAGTCTCGTTTATCGATCATCTCCCTACAGGTGGCATTAGTAGAGAAATACCAGTGTGATTATGTGCGTGATTACAAACCAAGTGCATTTTGACCTCCTTCATCCGGTCTCGTTAGAAATCAGTCGGAAGAAAAGGTTTAGGATGTCGTCGCTGTGTGTCTACCAAATTTCTAATTCTCGGTGGTTTGCTGTGACACTACCAAATAGATGAGAAAACGGGAGTGGAGATGTAGTATCAGATTATCTATTAGATATAAAATTGGGAGTTGTTGTTTTAGGTCATTAATTGAACGCTTACCTGCCACTGACATGCCGTGCTTTAAGGTTTAATCGTATTCTGTAACCCATATAATATTTCTGAACTCGTCGGGAAAGTTGAGAAAGAAAAATGAAGGTTGAGAACAATTATTTTTGTTTTTAGGGTGCAAAGCGACCAGGTACGGTGGCGACGGTCTGGAACTGGTGGCTCGGAAATGGCGGCACAGTCTGGAAATTCTGGATCTTTCCTGGTCTACGGCCCCTGAAGCACTTGACCTTGCTCTGGCAACCCTTGCGGAGCAGGAAAACTCGCCGCTCAAGTAAGAATCTTTCTGTTTCAGTCTTAATTACCTTAATTCGCACTTCGAAGCGAATAAGGTCCCTGATGTATCTGTTTTGCTCCGCTTCTGGTTGCTTTCCTGGTTGGGTAGTCTCAACAGGACGTATGATCCCATTGGTATTTTGCATGGTTGTTTCTCCCACTCCTTGTCTAGACGAGACTTGAACGTTGCCAAGGACTCGAAAGTGGCTGTTTCGTCCGTTAACGAGTTCCAGTCGTCAGTAAAATCAAATTTTATTCCCGATAGCTTAAAGCCAGAAGAGATGAATAAAATATTTAAGGAAAACACAAAAACGACAACGAATTAACTAATACACTTTACAAGATATGACCTGAAATAAATGTTGGAATGAAACTGTGTAAAAATCGGGTTGACACATTGGCAGGGTACGACAAAAACTGATTGCCAGTATTCCTCCCGGAAGTCTCGGACCGACGCGTGGACGACGGGAGGGGAGGGGGGAATAGACGACTCATCTAGGGACAACACACTATCTTTGCTCCGAAATTTTCTGAAAGGGTATTTCTGCGGTCAATTAATTTAGGAACGCTCAGTTTAATGAGAGCTTCTTCATCTGAAATGTTATAATCACCCAGAATGATTCTCGATGCTCTCTTTTGGACATTTTCCAGGCGTTTCCGCTCCACACTTTTTAGGTTTTATGTTCTTTTTTCCGGGGTGACTGGTCCCCATGACCGATACTGCGTAATATTTTATGGTTGCAAAAATGCAGGAGCCCTGTTCTAGCGTAAATTCTTCTCCGTCTCCCTTTTAGAGTTGAGAGGAAACCGACTATCGGCCGATGTATGACATTACTTTCCTTGTTGTATTTTGAACGCTCTGTAATTCGGCTTCTGTTTTCAGGTCTCTGGATCTCAACGGTTCCGCCGTAGGCTATACAGCCGTTAAAAGCCTACTTGATAAGTGCATCAGCCTCACCAGCCTGAACCTTTCATCCTGCCGAAGTCTTCCGCGCGGAATGAAGCGGAATTACGCCAATCCCATTGAAGTCGCTGAGTTGCGATCCGCAATCGAAGCGGGTCGGTTCGACGAGAAACCGGACTCGGACCAGGATGAATAGTGCTTGTAAAACAGCGTAGAAAATGCGTTTTGCGTGGAATCGCCTAAGGTCAAACCTGTGGTTCTTAGCGTCGTGTGTCCGATACAAATTGGCGACTGAGGCTTTATCCGAAGAAGAAGATCTTTCAGAATATCAGGCTGATGTGTTTACGGGCGGAAGAATGTCTGATCCGCGGTTTCTTGCCTCCAGGTCAGCCCCGTTTCCTGGAGCCAACTACAGTTGATTCGCTTTTGCGGTTCAGTACACCGGAGAGAGAAAGTCAAATTTTGTTCCTTCGCTGTTCGTGTAAACCCAAATATGGTCCAAGAAGTGAGTCATACCATGTTCAATTCGCGGTTCGCGTGTTCTCAGCCCGCAGAAACTTCAGTGTCCGCCTGATCACAGCAGCGTTAACGATCCGCTCCATGAAACCGCTCGAGTCAAAAGTCAGTGGATTCCGCTTGATTTTTATCACCGCCAGAAACAGTGCAAGCCCCCGATCGCTGTGAAATTCATCATCCATTAGGTTCTGTCGCGAGACCGCTCACTTTTCCATTATGTGTGTGGTATGTGTGTTGTAATGCCTTAGCTGCGCGTTAGAGTTACGTCTGCGGGAAGATATGGAAAGCGGAGAAGTCTGACGTGTTTAATAGCAGTGAAGACTCCTTGGCCTTTTGGTGTATTTTTTGTGTGTGTATGCCATGTCGATGAAACTGAAGACGTCATTTACTCAGTAGTTGCGTTTTTGATCGAAGTTTTGTTCGCCGTTGGCTTAGCCGGTTGCTTAATTTCCGTTTTCGAACGCCGTCGAAGTTCACCGTTTGCTTATTTAGGGTTTTTACGACTCGGACGATCCTTGCCCGGTCGACGTTTCTTCGACGATTCAAGCAAACTTCGAACTTGCTAGCTGACGAAGTTCGACGGTCAGAGTTTGAAGGACAAAGGAACTGTGACCGGCGACCAAAAACGGTATTTAAATAGAGACCTTTGAGTTTGAAGGTAACTTCAAACTTAATCAAAAACGCAACTAGTGAATATTAAGAATTCAAGCCTAAAATGAAGAAAAAACGGAATCGGTTGCAAAATCGAGTCCAATCCATTAACTTTTGGGATTGGGCCTAAATATGAAAACCCAGAAAAATCCTAATTTTTATTCCAAAATCCTCTCACGGCCCCAGGACTGTAGACTTTAGGTGAAAACAGCTTACTGGAATACTAAACTTGTAACACAGGTTCGCTCTCGCATGAGGAAAGTCGGTTGTATATCTAGATTAGAAGTTACCAAGGGCACAGGATGTCCGCCACTGTCCGACTGTCTGTCTGAACCCTACGAGTAAGAGTTCTCTGGTGGATAATTGGTTAAGTGTAGAGTTATAAGAATTGAGGGGGGATATGTGGTTGTGCCTGGGAAGCGGCCCATTGTCGTCTGTCCGACCAAGAACAGATATGCCTGTGAAGAGAACAGATCTCAGCACGTTTCTTCCATATGCGCGAGCGCGCTGAGCTAAGCCACGGTTCAAGTGTGTACACCATAGCTGGTTACGGTGTGCCTTCCTGGATGTCGTCTAACTTAGTACTTTATCGAAACAAGTTACTAAGCTAAGACCGAGAGAACGACGAAAACAGATTCGCATCCTATTGTTCGATTTTCGCTGTTTTGAGTCAGAAGCTCGCGTCCTGTTGCTCACCATTGTTGTTGACTCAGAACCACACCCGTTGGGTAGCGTCACTTTATTGTAAAACCTAGACTACACAGAATCGATAATAATAATAATATTACAGTGCTAAAAAACAGTTGGCCACTCAAAAAAAGACCAATACTCATGAGTTGCTGACCGCATGGTATTCATCCCACTTGTCATTCTTGTTCTGGCGGCTGCACTGCCAGAAGTTTAATAACAGACAACAGAAGGATGCGCGGTTTCAACAGACAATGCGTAACAGACAACACTTCGGATGTTGTCTGTTGGGTTCGAAAATGTTATGCATAACAAGCGTTGCCATCAGGAAGAGCCGAAAAATCGCCAAAAAGTATCTGCTGAATTTTCCGACGTCATGACGACACACAAAAAAGTCAGTAGATGCCTCTTTGGCTGTTTTTGGCTCTTCCTGGCAGTGCTTGCTCTGCATCACATTTCATGTATAATGTTTTCCAACACAACAGATAACATCCTAAGTGTTGTCTGTTACGCAATGTCTGTTGAAACCGCGCACCCTTCTGTTGTCTGTTATGAAACTTCTGACAGTGTTGCTTAGCTCGCACGCCTCGGGTGGTGCAGAAGTTACATTCAGGCGAACCGTAGTAGTGTAATTACCGAAGTTTGTTGTGACCTTTGATCGTTCAGAGTGTTTGGGTGATACTGTTCTCCTCGCATATGTGTTCTTGGTGGTACAGTGAAAGGGTCGCTTCCTTTTGATGTTCTTTAAGGTTGTGGCTCGGACGAGATCTTGGTTTTTGTGTGTTTCGGGTTACGGTGTAGATGCCAGGGTTTGTTTGTGTTTTTTTTGTTGCCGGGCGCGGTACAGAAACGTCCAACGAGCCTGCCGACGAACTGCTTTTCTAGTAGTTAAATATTTCCTTGGTAGATCTAATCATACCTGTGCCATATGTGTAGTAGGACCGGCTTCATTACTTCCCTACAAATATCCGGAGAAAATTTAACTGAACCAGCGAATTGCGGCCTAGTTGCTTAATCAACTGTATTTTGATCCCCGAGTTTCTCGGTTAACATATGAAAAGCAGACGTTTTCGTAAATCTGTACGTTAAAAACTTTATAGCACTGAATTAGTGCGATAAGATTGTCGTCATCGAACGTTAAGCTCATCTCCGGGATAAGATTTCGCCATTTTTCATGCTGCAGAAGTAGTAACAAACTGCGCCTTAAAGCCCATCACTCCACTGCTCTACCTTACTCCTTTGGCTTGGACTCTATGATTTAAATTTATTACGATGAACTATAGTTTCGACTAACTTGTTTTCGCGCAATGGCGTCATAGCTCGAACCCCCGCCTGATAGGTAATTGTATCGACGACAAGCTTCGGGCAGCAGGGTGCTCTCGTCAATGTGGCGTCCAAGTAAAACGTCACTGCTCGAAAATCATGCTAGTCGGATCTTAAGAGAATACATCTTTAAGAATGTTTTGATATCGAGAATTTTGAGGAACAGGGGAGAAAATTTGCAAAAATTATAGCTAGAAAATCTGAAAATGGTGAACCGAAGCCTAGATCAAATGCTAAGTTGACGAACTGATTTTATATCCAGAAGTTTGAAGTTTTTTCGCTAAGCACCGAAAGAGATCTGCGAAGAAGTTCATCTGTTGTGAGAATAGATTTCAAAGAGCGAGTTAGGCTAACAAGGTTCTTGGAGTCTTTGAGCGTTATGTCGTTTAGCCCCAAGTTTGTGTGTCAATATCGATTTGCCTTCTTTTCAAGTTCTATCATTCCCTGAAACCAAAGTGTTTTGCTTCGTGCTTTCTTATTGACCTTCCGTAAGTTTTGATCTTTATCGATTCATAGTTTTATTTTTGCATGATTCACGTTCTAATTTTCCTTATTTCTTAATTTCCTGGAGTCATAATTGCTTACTACATATAAGGGTCCGTAACAAGTTGTTCATAGCTTGGTTATTCACATGGCCCTTCTACTATATACCCTTCATAAGAGCGAGTCTTCCCCTTTTCTCTGGAGTCACTATTTCCCACTACTTGGAATGGGTACCCTTTTTGGTCATATAAGATAAGATAAGATAATCTGTATTTGAAAGCCGTATGGCCATATACAGTAACAATCAGCATACATAAATACAACCAACATTCATTGAACACTACTATAATTTCTACGGCGCACTTTCTCTATCTCTTTCATCAAGAATCTTCATACATAAAAGGTTTTCGTTTTGTTTTAAAGTCAATCAATAATCTTTTTTTTATTTTTCAAAGAACATTCTTGACGGTAGTAAAAATTACCGATTGTGTGTCTTCTCATAAAATACGCTATATAGAATTGCGTTTAAACATCGTTAAACTGTTTAGCAATATTAAAACAAAGATTAAAACGGCGACGTTAAAATTTGTAACCGCGTTTTTGAAAATTCGTTTTGAAAGACTTAAAGGAAGGAGCGAACGTTGTCTCGTAGCGCGCCTGTGACAGACGTACGGGTTAAATCCTTTGAACTGGCTTGGTTGCCAGTCTCTCAGGCCTTAGACAGTTGGGGATAGTAATGTCAGGTATTCTATCTGTCCGAAGTAGTGCAAGCAGACCAACGCTTACCCCTTCTTGCAGCGGCACGTCATTTACCGGAAATTGATTGGGGGATGAGGTCGCCGAGAAACCATGCCAATGGAAGGCCCTTGCGAATAACTATGAACAACACATCATGGGCCCTTGATACCACCCACTTAGATGATGGTTGGAACCCTGCAGGAATTTCAGTCCATGACCATCGTACCCTGAGCCTCGTTTTTGTTGCACGCTGCAGGTCCACGTCTAGGCCGCTTCCGGGCTGATTCTTTCTAAATTCGTTTTTGCACTGCAGTGCTTCCTAGGAAGACGGCAGCGCTTCTCGAGAATCGCGGACTTGCTTACCGACCAAGTCCGTGCTTCCCTGGTGCTACTTCAACCAAGAAGAAATCGTGTGAATTCAAAAATGCATCTTGTGGAGAAGCAAAGAAGTGCAGCAGCAGCGATGCGGCAGCACTATTGCAACAAAAACGAGGCTCTGGTCGTCTGTCGGTGTTCTAAAAAAGGTCCCAGCGAGCTGACGTAGCTATACAAGTAACATACATTGGAATACGTTACTCTGATGGCGAAGGAATGAATTTATTTGTCACGCGCTTACTTACAGTCATCTTATGCCTGGGCCACATTCAGTCACACCTGCACGTAATTTGGTTCGTTAATTTGGTTATTACCCATTCTTTACGTTTCACACTGGTCACACTTGGGACCGCAGATTTGCAATATATGTTACCACCATCACCACTTGTAAGTAAACAAAACTTGTTAAAGTCAGCGACTGAGGTCTGTTATTGGTCCAAAGTTACGTTTCAAAATGGCGGATATCCATTTTTCCATCTCGACTGTTTTACCATTTCAGCGTCTTTTCTTTCCAATTTTGACCGTAAAACGGTCTTATTACCGGCTTTACTACCAGGTGCGACTATAGTATAGTGGGGCCCGGAGATTATGGTGCGAAGAGAAGATCAGGTGTTCCGGCGGGGTTTAGGTAGATCCACCACTAAAAAATATAGGTCATCCGGGTTGATCGTGGGTTTGCTCGTAAAACAAGGTTCTTATTTTGAGGCCCGCGTTAAAGCTCATCTGAACTGATTTTGGATGAGTTCCTGCCTTTACCTTAAGGTTTTGAATATGTCGGGGCTTGGCTGAACCGTCGGAGAATATGCTGCATTTATCTTTAGTCTGAGGCAGAGGGCTTTTTGAAAATTCGCGGCAGGTTTGCTGTATCTTTACACTGAGAAGGCGAGCTGTGACCCTGCTCAAGTCGCTGTCACGGTGCTTCTGAAAGTAGTTAAGCATTCTTCGGATGGTTATTATTAACTCATACATCGACTTCGTTGATAATTTTTTACCTTTTTTTTTTGTTTGATGAACCGCTTGTGTCAATCGTCGAGCAATCGTCCTAACATGCCTATGTTAGGTATTTCTGGCGCACTTTTGCTGACGTCTACTTAATTCTTATCAGTTCTCTTTTTTTGCGGACACGCTTGTGTTATTCGTCGAGCATTAGGTTAGGCATGTCTGACGCATTTTTGGTGCCTCAACTTTTTTATTTTAATTTTTTGTTGTTTGACGCTTGTGTTAGTCGTTGAGCATTGGGTAAGGGACAAGTCGGGTATGGGTCGGGACGCACTTTTTAACCAAAGCTAGGTCAATCACGGTGTAGATTGTAGAAGAGTAAACCCACCTTGTACTTGCATTTTTATGATATTGATGGGTACTAACGAAAATTGTGATGAAAATTGTATATATTGTAAATTGTGCCAGATTTTTTTTCGGGAGTAATTTGTACTTGCTCATTGCGGTAAGGGCTAAGCGATATAGTTGATATTGTTTATGGGATGGGGTGTATGGTAGAAGTTACGAAAAGCGAATAGGGCGGATATCGTTTTTGTTTTTTGAGATTTTAAGTGTATTATCATAGCTTATGATGTTCAGTGCTATGATAAATAAAAGGTCGAACCATACGAGTGAGATAAATATGTTCTACCGTGAGCCAGTAGCTTTTCGGTAGTCGCTAGCTATTGAGAAGGCATGACACTCACTATGCCTCAGTAGTCCAATCTTATTTTTTTTCCCCGGTGAGCACGACTCTCACTAGTCGCGCGCCACACTGATAGACGCTGTATAGCAAAACCGAATTTCCGGTTTGTCGAAACTGCAGCCGACTTTACCTATCCACAATGTTTGCAATCTTATTAAGTCCCCGATTTTTTTGTACATGTTAGAGCGACTCTCTTATGTCACGAGCGCCACTCTCATTGACGCTATTTAGCAATACCAGATTTCCGGTTCGTCGGAATTGCAGCCAAACTTATTTATCCTCCAAGTTTGCAGTCTTCTTCAGTCCCCCAGGCTTTCTTTTTCGTGATAGAACAACTCTCCTATGTCATGATCACGCGCGCCACATCGATAGACGCTACTTAGCAGTACCAAATTTCCGGTTTGGCCGGATCACAGACGAAACTTATTTATCCGGCGTGATTGCAATCTTCTCAAGTCTCCAAGCGGGCTTTTACTTGTGCAATCAACTGTGTTTTGGCACTGATCGCGCGCGCCAGACTAGTGGACGCTGATTTGCCGGATATCAATATTGACCGGATGTCAGTACCGGATTTGCAGTTTCTGGCAGATATGCAGCACAGCATTTTACATCGATTCAGTATGTCTTTCATTTCATTCAGTAGCCTGCTGACAATGAATAGCCAAGACGTCAGCAAACCAAAACCACGGTTTTCGCCGAATTCCGGCAGAATTGTTGACAGGCTTAGACAAATGAAACCGGACGTGTAGGCTACTAAGACCAAAAGGACCGCCGTTTAAGATCAAATATTGAGTGGTTCGGGAGCTACTGTGCACAGGGGCGTCACTATGGGGGGGGAGGGGGGGGACTCCCCCCCCCAAAGGTCTTGAGAAAGTACTTTCGTCGGGCGAAGCCCGGCGAAAGTTTACTAGTTTGTCGGCGCGAAGCGCCGGCAAACATTGAAAAATTAAAATTTTGAATACTTTTGTCGGGCGTCGGTCGACTCGTCGGCACATCGGGTTCTTTTTACACGCTAGAAATCAAATTCTGCAAACATTATCTGGGCAAAACACAAGAATTAATCGGATTCTGCATGCTTTGGTCGGGCCTCGGATGTTTTCGTCGGCACTTGGGGCTCTTTTTATACATAAGAATTACAAAGGAAATACAATTTTTTATGCTTTTGTCGGTTGTCGGTCGACTCATCGGCACATTGGGTTCTTTTTATCCGTAAGAAATCAAGTTCTGTACAGTCTTGTCGGGCACAAGATAGAAGAAATCCAATGCGGCATGGTTTAGTCGGGCGTGGGTATTCTCGTCGGCACATCAAGTTCTGTTTCACGTAAGAAATCATACTCTGTAAATGCCTATAGGACGCATCCCGAAAGTTTAAGTATTGTCGGCACATCGGCTTCTTTGAAGTTCTTTACAGTCTTGTCGGGCAAAACCCAGAATAAATCAAATTCTGAATGTTTTTGCTGGGCGTAGGTATTCTTTGACGATGCAAAACGGATACGTCAGCTACGTTTTTATGGCACTTGCCTTCCGGCCAAGTGCCATATACCGATCACTTTTCCGTCGGTCGGTCTGTCGGTCGGTCGGTCGGTCGGTCTGTCGGTCGGTCGGTCGGTCGGTCAGTCCGGTGATCGCGAGTTAGGGTACTTCCAGATGTGCTAGGACGATGAAACTTGGCAGGCATATTAGGGACCCGACCAAACTAACTTGGAAATAGTCACTTGCCCGATTCGACCATCGTGGGGGGAGGGAGGGGAGCCGGAATCCGGAATTTAGTGGCATGCATAACTTTCGAACGGGTGATCAGATCTTAATGAAACTTGATATTTGGAAAGACATCATGCTTCAGATGTCCCATACCAAGTCCGGACCGAATCCGATGAATGTGGGGGCGGGAGTCGGAGGGGGGAGCCGGAAATCATGTTAAACGCTTAAGAGTGGAGCGATCGGGATGAAACTTGGTGGGAGGAACAAGCACAACCCCTAGGTACATCATTGACAGAACCGGACCGGATTCGTGCACTGTGGGGGGAGTTGGAGGGGGGGTCCGGAATTCCGGTGATACGGAGTTAAGTTACTTCCAGGTGGGCTAGGACAATGAAACTTGGCAGGCAAATCAGGGACGCGACCAGATTAACCTGGAAATAGGCAGCTTCCCGATCCGACCATCGTGGGGGGAGTGGAGGGAGGGGGAATCCGGAATCTTGAGGTCTGTATAACTTCCAAACGGGTGATCGGATCATAATGAAACTTGATATGTAGAAAGAACACACGTCTCGGATGTCCCATTTCAAGCCCGGACCGGATCCGATGAAGCTGGGGGGGGGGTCGGAGGGGGGTCCGGAAACCTTGTGACATGCTTGGAGTGGAGCGATCGGAATGAAACTTGGTGGGAAGAACAAGCACAAGCCCTATGTAGATCAGTGACAGAACCGGATCCGATTCGGGCATTGTGGGGGAGTTAAGGGGGGGGCTGGAATTCCGGTGATCGCAAGTTAAGGTACTTCCAGACATACTAGGACGATGAAACTTGGCTTGAAAATTAGAGACTTGACATGATTGGCTTAGAAATAGTTAGTTCCCAGATCCGACCATCCCTTAAAGTACTAATGCTAACCGCAAAGTACAAAAAATACTTTTAAGCAATATATACATTTTCGTGATCCCTATGACCCCATGATCATTTTTGCCTCAAGGGTTTTGCTTACAACTGAATTCCTTAAAGTACAAACAATACTTTTGAATAAAATATACATTTTCGCGCTCCTGATGATCATCTGTTTTGCTTCAAGAGTTTTGATTACAGATGATTTTCTAGCGCCCTTAAAGTGCGCACAGCCAAATGCATTGCCAAACGATACAGACCCATGATAATTCTTATCTCAGGGGTTTTGCTTACAAATGATCACAACAAACCCACGAATTGACGAATTCCTACTTTCATCCTCTGACCCAGCCTTGCAAGTGCCATATGAGCTTCCAGCTCTTGTTTTTTTTTGTCGGCACATCGGGTTCTTTTGTGCGTAAGAGACCAAATTCTGCAAACATTAACTCGGGCGCAACCGGAGAGTTTTAAGTCTCGTCGGCAGATCGTAATCTTATTAACGTAATAAATTAAATTCCGTAGGCTTTGTCGGGCCAATCCTGAAAGTTCAAGTCTCGTCGTTGAACCTTTTTTCTTTTTCTTTTTTAATGCACCGTACATTTTTTTTTCGTTTCATTCCGTTCCTTGTCGTCCAGATTGGCGTTTCAGGGTTGAAATTCTGGGGGTTCGAAGCATATTAAAAGCTAGAATTTGTATGGTATAGGCTTAGATCAAATTTTTACCTAAGAAATACAGATTTAAAAATTTCGCCTGCGGCGCTTAGTTTAACTCATTCTGGGTACAAACGAAACTTACACGAACTTACATTAAAGGAATGATCTCAATTGACGCATTACAGCTAGATTTACGCGAAATTTCGCCTGCGGCGCATTTCGTAGTAGGCCATTCTCTATTTGAAAGAACGTTGTTTCATAAAAGTTAGCGTTTTAGGATTGAATTTTGCGGGGGTTTGAAACACATTAAAAGCTAGAACTTGTATGGTAGGTATGGCAACAATTTTCTGGAAAGAAGGCAGATTTAAAAAATTTCGCCTGCGGCGCTTACTTTGTTTTCTTGGTGTAGTCGTTGAAAACGTCACTTTTTTGTGGCGAAAGTTGAATGGAAAAGCCGAATGTATGAATTTCAGCATACGGATTTAGGCTACATTAAAGAAATAATCGCAACTGATGCATTACACTTCGTTTTAGACCGGTTATATTCTATGCTGGCGAGAAATGTACGCCGTTGCCGCGAAGCGGCAAAGGTGTTTTTTGTCGGCACATTTTTAAGTCCGTCGGCACAAACTGGACGTCCCCCCCCCCAAAGGTAAAAGGCTAGTGACGCCCCTGACTGTGCATACCGATGGACAGAGAGACCGACGGGTGGACAGATTAACCAGTCGCTAATCCGGTAGACTTATCAACAGGCTTATATAGACAAATGAAACTTGACAAGTCAATGACTTAAAGGATAGCCATGCCGCATGATCATGTCTTGATCGATTCAAGAGTGACCGTGCTTACCGATGGACAGACAGACCGACGGGTGGACAGATTAACTAGTCACTAATCCGGTACACCTATCAACAGGCTTAGACAAATGAAACTTGACAAGTCAATGACTTAAAGGATCGCCATATCTCATGATCATGTCTTGATCGATTCAAGAGTGACCGTGCTTACCGACAGACCGGCGGAGGGACAAATTAACCATGTCGTTGGCGATTTTATTCGTTAGGGATGCCAAAACGAGCGTCATACTAGATTGTTCAATCAGTAAGGTTATGTTTGCTTTCTTTCCACACAGAATTATGGGTGATGTAAGACTTTTGAACTTTTGAAACTCCTCTGACGTCTGTTCGTGACAGAAGTGCGAACCACTATTTGAAAAGAGATTAGTCTTATCAGTTGCGCGAAGTCGAGTAATTTTTCTTCGAATAGCTCTAAAATATGTCCTTGGACCCCACGCGCCGTTGCTGTTTCCATCGCGGCAGGGGATGTTGCTCATGTTAGAGGGACAGAAAATTGTAACAACATATACAAGGAAAAAATACAGGATGATTCAAAACTAGCCTAGATACACTTATCACTAAACAATAGGCGGGCTAGCGAAGACCCGGCTAGAAGGAGCTGGATGCAGCTTGCTTTTCTACTGCCTCACACTTAATGAATGAAGGATTTTTTTGGGTTTGCATGTTAAAGCCATAAGGCCGTCACGCAATTAACACACTATTACCAGGGACCCATAAATTTCCCGTAATGACTCGCCAGGGGGCTTGTCAATAAGATATTTCTGATGCGCTCTTGACCGAGCGTCAGATAGTTCGAGAAATACCCACGGGGATAAAATATTGCCTTGAGGGAGGAGTCTCTTTGGTCTCACGTCCAAGGAGTCTGGGGATTGGCTCTATCTGAGCAAGAACGCCGATTCGACCCAAGTGGAATTTTTGGAAACTATGTGAGGCTCGGGCAACATAGAAGCATGGGAAATGACAAGACCTCTGAATGGCGAGTCATTACAGGAAATGTATGGGTCCCTCTATTACGTACTTACTAAATCACCTTTCATCCACTATTTACACAACCTCTCCATCGGAAGAAGTTCTTCCGGTGTCTTAAAGTTACTTTTAGAAAATTTGGTTTCTTTGTTACGCCCCCTCATCTTTTTTATAATCCATTTTTTATCCATCCCACCTAACCCAAACATCTCCTCCCTTTGCCCCTGTAACTTTCTGCATTCACACAGATGGTTGGTAGATTCCTGAAGATAGCGATGACCCACCGTGAACTATTTTTATAGAAGTTGATTCTTGGTTTGTTTTGGATTGTATGATATTTTGTTTTTTTTGTTATTGTTTTATGTTTCCCGCCATGGCCCTTGGGCTTTTTATGGCACTTGCCCTTCGGCCAAGTGCCATATAGCGATCGCAATTTCTGTCCGTCCATCGGTCGGTCGGTCTGTCGGTCCGGGTTTTGCTAGTACGGGTACTTCCAGATAAGCTAGGACGATGAAACTTGGCAGGCATATCAGGGACCCCAAATGATTAAGTTGGGAATAGTCGCTTCCCCGATCCGACCACCTGAGGGGGAGTGGAGGGAAGGGGAATCCGGAAAAAATAGGGAAAATCTTAATGAAACTTGATATATGGAAGGACCACTTGTCTCAGACCTTCCATTTAAAATCCAGACCGGATCCGGTGACATGGGGGGTAGTTGGAGGGGGAAACCAGAAATCTTGAAAATCGCTTAGAGTGGAGAGATCTGGATGAAAGTTGGTGGATAGAACAAGCACAAGTCCTAGATACGGGATTGACATAACCAGACCGGATCCGCTCACTTTGGGGGAGCTGGGGGGGGGGGGGGAAATCTGGATTTCTAGTGATCCCGCGAGTTCGGTGCTTCCTGATGTGCTAGGACGATGAAAATTGGCGTGCATGTCAGGGACACGAACAGATTGACTTGATACTAGCCGTTTCCCCAATCCGACCATCCGGGGGGGGGGGGGGGCTGGAGGGAGGGGGATCCGGAAAAATGAGGTATTTTTAACTTACGAACAGGTGATCGGATCTTAATGAAACTTGATATATAGAAGTACCTCGTGTCTCAGACCTCCCATTTTAAATCCAGACCGGATCCGGTGACACGGGGGGTAGTTGGAGGGGGAAACCGGAAATCTTGAAGATCGCTTTGAGTGGAGAGATCTGGATGAAAGTTGGTGGAAAGAACAAGCACAAGTCCTAGATACGGGATTGACATAACCGGACCGGGTCCGCTCACTTTGGGGTAGTTACGGGTGGGGGGGGTCCGGATTTCTAGTGATCCCGCGAGTTCGGTGCTTCCTGATGTGCTGGGACGATGAAAATTGCCAGGCATGTCAGGGACCCGAACAGATTGACTTGATAATAGTCGTTTCCCTGATCCGACCATCCGGGGGGGGGGGCTGGAGGGAGGGGAATCCGGAAAATGAGGTATTTTTAACTTACGAACGGGTGATCGGATCTTAATGAAACTTGATATATAGAAGTACCTTGTGTCTCAGACATCCCAGTTCAAATCCGGACCGGATCCGGTGACATGGGGGGAACTGTAGGGGGGAACCGGAAATCTTGGGAAACGCTTTGAGTAGAGAGATCGGGATGAAAGTTGGTGGAAAGAACAAGCACAAGCCCTAGATACGTGATTGACATAACCGGACCGGATCCGTTCACAGTAGGGGGGGGGGGGGTTGGGGGGGGGGATCCGAATTTCTAGTGATCCCGAAAATTCGGTACTTCCTGATGCGCTAAGACGATGAAACTTGGCAGGCGTGTATGGGACCCGAACAAGTGGACTTGAGAATAGTCGTTTCCCGGATCCGACCATCTGGGGGGGGGGGGTGGAGAGAGGGGGAATCCGAAAAGTGAGGTATTTTTAACTTGCGAACGGGTGGTCGGATCTTGATGAAACTTGACGTATAGAAAGATCTCGTGTCTCAGACGCCCCATTTTAAATCCGAACCGGATCCGGTGATATTGGGGGGAGTCGGACGGGGGAACCGGAAATCTTGGGAAACGCTTAGAGTGGAGGGTTTGGGATGAAAGTTGGTGGGAAGAGCAAGTGAATAGCATAACCGAAATGGATCCGGTCACTGTGGGGGAGTTGGAGGGGATCCGAGTTTGTACTAATCCCACGAGTTCGGTACTTCAGCTGATGTGCAAGGACAATGAACTTGGCATGCTTGTCAGGTACCCGAACTATTGACTTGAGAATGTCGTTTCCCCGATCCGACCGCCGAGGGGGAGTGTACAAAAGGGGAATCCTGAATCCACTGGCAAGCTCAGCTATTGAACGGGTTATCGGATTTAACCGAAACTTGATATTTAGAAAGGTCTCGTGCCTCAGATATCCAATTTTAAATCCGGACCCGGTGACATTGGGAGGAGTTGGAGGGGCGAACCGGAAATCTTTGTAATCGCTTAGAGGGGAGGGATCGGGATGAAACTTGGTGGGAAGAACAAGCATAAGTTCTAAATATGTCATCTAGAGCTTTCAGATTGAATGAACCTAGATATCCTAATTCTAGGTCCGAACCGCATTTTTGAATGGCGGGGTGTTTATTGTGAAGTTCTCTTCTACTTTCTCGTACCACTACTCGTAACAAGTGCCATATGAGCTCGTAGCTCTTGTTTGGGATTAAATTCATTCATCCATTCATACATCCAGATCCAAATATGTGTCTTCGGGTCCAGAATTCCAAAATCACGCAGTCTGAATACACCGGTGACTATCTCTCCTTCCCGATGCAAAATCTCCGGCCTCCCCGGGTACCTAGCGGAAGAAAGGCAGAAGTGGTATCACAGCTGCTCCCAAAGATCGCC
Organism: Branchinecta lindahli; assembly: GCA_023053555.1. Taxonomy (NCBI): domain Eukaryota; kingdom Metazoa; phylum Arthropoda; class Branchiopoda; order Anostraca; family Branchinectidae; genus Branchinecta; species Branchinecta lindahli. The sequence goes on along the minus strand of JAKZAO010000004.1, from coordinate 12,150,263 downwards.
ATGATTGGTTGAGGCAGGATGTGAGTTTTTGAATTTGAGTCGTCACGGAGACGTTTACTCTTTCTTCCTGAGGATCACTCGCGTGTCTTGGATTGAGTATTTGAGTGCCACCGTGATTTTACCGGTTATTTTTTAATCACGCGTGACACCAGAAATTTGACTGCAATTTTTAAGGTATTACAAAAAAGGAAGAAAAGTAAAAACGTAAACTACGCAAATAAAATATCAGTAGAAGAAGTTAGGGTCGATTTAAACTTTTCTGATACAAATTGTTTAATTATTGGTTTTATGTTAGCTGTCCGAATTTTCGGCCCGGTAAATTGGGGGGTTTGAAGAAGAAGAAGGGGGCTTTAAACGATGGATTTTATCGGGGCAACTGACCGGTTGGCGTACTGTCGAAACAGTTGCAAACTGTAAGGCATTAAGTAAAAGTAAACCGATCGTGTTTTGGGGACGGATTCTTGGTGGTCCAAGATGTGTTGGCGAGTTAACAGAACGTTTTGTGGGGGATGGGTGGGTCGCAGGAAGCAAAGACCTTTGCAGTTGGAAAAACAGGTCAGGACAAATTGAGCGACTCGAGCAACTCGCGTCCTAGCGTTTGCACCCCGAATTGCAAACGCTAGACGACGCGTAGTTACCACGCGAAATGTAAACAGACGAAGGTAACTTATAGCCTAGTTGAAAGATAAGCAGGTTTTTGGGAATAAAAAAAGGCCCCCCGATAAAAAATTCTTTGACTTTGTAGTAGTATGGTAGCTGTACGAAAAAGTTGCATGGGGTGGTATGTAGTAGTATGGAGCAGTTTGATTAATGATATGTAGTAGTATGGAATACTTTGATAAACATGCCTCCGACTGGGTTAATCTTATGTAGTACTATCCGATAGCATCCAGTTTGCTAGTAGTAGTATGTAGTAGCAACAGTTACTACTGCATGCTACTTTTTCGTACTACTCCATACGACTAATTCTCGGATATTTTTCATCGGGCCGACAGCTTTTGAATTGTTGCTTATATACTTTCTGGCATAAAATAAATGAACACTATTTTGTTTAATACTCTTGAGAAAAAACATCTGGCTATCGATCGGAATGTCAACACAGCGGTGATTTTAAAGGATCCCTCGTACTCATTCTGCATTTTATATTATCATTAGCTCTCCAGTGGGATTATAAGCGAGATTATAAGCTTCAAAAAACAGTAGTCTACAGAATCCCTTCGACATTGTCTATTTTTGAACCTACGACTTGTTAGTGCCTTTTCGGCCGAACCGAGTTTGCCAGTTAAGCAGAGCAAACTTCGCCAAAAGCTTCAAGGTCCGCTGGCACCTCTTTAAAAGACAAGGGAGAAACTTCAACGCTTGTTTATCAGTCTGGAAGACTTGGTAGGCCAGCAGGTCTATCTTGTGTTGCGGACTCTTTTGCTTCAATTTTTCACCACGGCGCGTACAGTTTTTAAATATTTTGCGTCAAACCTCCGCTTTGGAGAGCTGGAAGTCTGGACATCTTCAATAAAACTGTTCTACTACTACTACTACGGAGTCGACAAACGCCAACAAGAAAATCGCTTTTCTCGTGGCAAGTATTGATATTCTGGAAAAACGATGTTTCTGAACCATTTTATCATTGTATCATTTTTAGTATTTCTGCTTTAACGAACGGAAATCACCGCGATTGTTGAGACGCATGATGATTATGAAAATTTCCTTCTCACTGCCAAAAGGTCGTTGGGTGGGAGTAGCGACGTAACCACGTATGGAACAAATCGGGTACAGGGCCAAAGATGCAGTTCTGCTATAAGGGCTTCTAAGTTCTTGCCCTTTGCTGCCTGCCGCCGAATCTCGTTCGTCATTTTTGTGTTCTGACTTAAGTCTATTTAATCCCAGGTTTTGCGATCGACTGGATTAGAGTTTATGGCTGTTCTGATAGCCTGATGCCTCTTCTGTTTTACGTGGTCAGATTGCAGTAGGCTCTTGAACCACTGAGTAGAACATGCTCGTAGGAATATTTCTGTTTGTATTTGGTATGTTCAAATTTTGTCATTTGATTTTATTATAATTATTATTATTGTCTATTTCCCTCGTTGAACTGGTCAAGAGGGTAATAAATAGAAATGAAATAGACAATACATAGTCAACCTACATGAAAGCAAAACAACGCGAAAATGCAGCCAAAGAAATAACTAAAGAATGACCGGTTAAAATAATTGAAGGCTGACAAAGGTGATAACTCACTTTTTGCTAGTTTCGAGATAATCGCGTTTAAAGTTTGGGAAGTTTGTGGATCGAAAGCTAGTTATCACCTTTGTCGACTGAGTATCTCAGTAGATGAAACAATGCCAAAACGTGCCGTGATATTTCTTCCTTTTTCAACAGTAGTTAAATAAATCTCAATCTTTACCTCAGTTTCACCATTTTCCGGTCAGGCCGGATTGGCATCGAGCTAGTGGACTGAATAGGCAAGACATCCTAGATCGATGCGTTAAGCATCGCCAGTTGCTCTAAAATCAAAATTATTCTGTGATTAATGTTCGGCAGCACATCTCTAGGATTAATTCACTCTTTTTTACTTTATTTTTTTGCAGGAGCAGTCTCTGCTACGTCTTTAAAGGTAATTTATATTTCCGATTCTGTTTCTCAACTTTACCCTCTTATTTATCTATTTGCCGAAGTTTTTAGTCGGTATGTGTTTAGGATGTTCGGATATTTGCTTTAAACTAGCAGGTTTAACAAAATAAATGGACTCCTTCAGGAGCTATCGTACTAATAGACGGATGTGCAGACAGACGGACGGACAAACTTTACGAAGTCATAGGCGTCCGCAGGCCCAGATACAAATCCAAGGCCTAGGCAGTTCACAGAGGCTTCTGGTAATTTAGCAAAAAACAAACTTTCCTTTTTTATGTAATTTGGCCTTAGAAAATAGACGAGCCTAGACAAGTAGCAACCATAAATTTTGTACACATTATACTTTTTACATTTACTACTTCGGATCCTGGCCGTTGCCTCTTCCGAGGTTGGGGCGCTAGCAGCTGCCTAGAGGTTCGTCATTGAGCAGCCTGTCTTTCGTTATCTCAAATTTTTGCTAATATTGCCACCAAGTTCCTGTTGTGTCAGTATCCTTCGTTATTAAGGAATAATCAATATCCGATTAGTTACCGTTTATGTTCAAGTGTTACTTTTCTTTACAGGGCTTTTCTTTTTTCAGTTCCCTTTATCATAGGTTACTCCACTAGATCTGGTACAATAGGCCAATAAAATTCATTCACTAACGTTTTGTAAAAAAAAAATTATGCATTACGTTATTTTAGGCTGGCGATGATGAACTTGTTGGAGTTCTGCCAAGTTTCGAATGCCCTCTGCCTTCCGGATACTTTTCATTCCCGATTTGCGACAAATATATAATTTGCATCAACGACGTTGCGAATCTCTGGCAGTGTAAATTCGATTACTACTACGACCTCGTGTACTCCGGGTGTAACTTTCCGGATTGGACGGACTGCAGTAATAGGACATTACCTGGTAAATGCATTTAATTTGTAGTTGTAGCTAGCTGTTCACGGAGGAGATATAGAGCGTGTTCCACCCCTCCACCAATAGTAACTATTAGTTACTATTTCCGTTCCAGCCTCACGGAAAGTTACTACGCTGACCGTTCCAACCTTCTCAAAATAGTAACTAATAGTAACTATTTGCTTACCACGCTCGGGAGCGTAGTTAGCGTAGTAACTACGCATCTCTGCAACGTGATTGGTCCGATCAGCCCGCGGCCTGATATTTGACCGAAAAATTAGAAAAGCGTTCCAGCCTAGCGTAGTAACTACGGTAAGTAGGGTGGAACACGCTCATAAGTTAACATTCAAGAAACTTTAAATGACTATTGTAGCAATATCAACGCGATAATCGTCATTTAAAGTTTCTTGATCGTTCCCTTGATTTTTTTCTTTCATTGGTAAATAAACTGCATTCCCTCATTTATTGATAAGTCACGATTAGTGGCACAGTTCAGTAAACCGTAGGAGGTGGGGGCAAAGATAAATTTTTGGTCCCCATCCAGGTTAATCCCTCGAATCGACTTATTTTGGGGTAAATTTGAAGTAGTCATCAAGCATACCCTAAATTCAAGCGAATGCTTTGCATTTTGCCTGTTGTAACCTATTTAGGCGCTAAAAAAATAGTGCCAAGATGGAAGATTTTGTGCAACACCAGAATATCCTCCCCCCCCCCCCCCCCGAAAGGCGGCCTTTGGCCAGGATTTTCCGTATTTGAAATCTCGAAAATTTGTCATACGTGTTTTATGCTTCCTTTGCAGGAACAACTACAACAGTCAAAACAACTACAGTCGGCTCTGTAACAAACCCTACGTTCGTATGTCCGGAGTCGGAGGGTAGATTCAGCAATCCTTACGATTGTGCATCCTTCTATTTATGTACAAGCAACTATCCTGTCCTAGTGGTAAGTGGTGTCTATATTTCTTCTGTATTTTCGGTCTTTCCCACGCCCACTCTCCGCCTTCACAGGGCAGGAGTTTTGCATTTTGGTAGCGTGTCTACATAGGGGTGAATTTAAATTTTATATCAGTTTTGGTTATATAGTTATATATTTAATTTTATACTGTTTTATCCCTTGGGCATCTTTCCCATCAAATGAGTCCCCGCCTTGTTTGCTGCGATTTCGCGCAAAATGATGCGTCATGTTACATACGACACAATTCGTGCGAAAGGCAACGCAGCATTTTGCGTTCTGTCGCAGCGTCGGATGCGTTGAAAAATTCCAACTGATCCGACATAACGCATGCGATTTTTTGAAGAAAGAAAAGAAAAATAAAGATTATTTTCAAGACTAAAAGCTGATAAGGCAGAGCAGCTGCTCTGCCTTATTGTGAAACAAAACCATTATAATCCTATGGCTGAACGCAAAATATCTTCTGGATAAACTTGTGATCTTGAAAGATCAAAGTGATCAAAGATGTGTGATCAAAGATGATGATCTTGGAAAGATGTAATATTGTTTTTTACACGCCCACTTTCATCATTCCGTATGAAAACCAGACGCTAGGTAGCGGGCCACTCGATTTTGGACGACACCGTTTTGGTGATTTCCTCTCTTCCTACTACAAAGTTCTTGGGCTTGATCGGTATGAAGGGATTGGTAGATTGTCCGACACTCGCGACTCACGCAACAGTGAACACAGTACCCAACATCTGATAATCCTTTGGATTTGTCTTAGGTCTGCCAGACTGGTCTTCTTTTCAACCCCGATTCTGGCAGCTGCGAAGCCGCCGAAAATGTGGACTGCGGAGAATCTCCAACCCCAAGTAAGAACCCCTAAAAAATTTACAGTATAAAAGCCAGGCTTGCCTGTCCAGGCTTGCCTGTCCAGGCTTGCCTGTCCAGGCTTCCAGATGTTGCTTTCGCATAGTCACTTCAATCCTTCCGGGTTTTCATGAACATGATGATCTCAAATTTTGCTGTTCTTCAACATATCCTCGATTTACCTCCCGACACCAACTGTCAATCACTCTTCCTTCCTCCATCCAGATATCCGAAATCTAATACGCCCTTCATAAAATCCTTTCCCGATTAGTTATTTGATGGCCGTTAGATGCGCTAGCATAAAGTAAACAATGACACGTTACTTCTTGGTGTACCCTATCCAGGTTTGTTTGGTTATTTTCAATCCCCTTAGGCTTTGCTACTATTTAAAATGCCTCTGCCTCTCTTGTGCTCTACTCTACCCAACTATGTTTTGTCAAACTTCACGGTCACAGATGCCGAAAGCTTACAATGTACACCATTTAAGACACAGTCTGAAAATTGCCGCGCAGGGGCGCCATTTTTTTTTTTTTGGGGGGGGGGGGCGTTGGCCCCACAGATTTCAAGATCTTCCTCCTTCGTGTTGTTTTTTGCCGCAAAATGGGGTTCAAAAAGGAAACAATGATTTTCCTTTTGTGTTTATTCGAAAACTACTTTGAATTATTTACCCTAAATGAGGAGTTAGATTTTGACTCTATTTATGTGTAGTAACCTGGGGTACAGGCTCAAAATTTATCTTTGCCCCCCCCCCCCTCCTTCCAATGGCGCCATTTGCATCCCCCGGGGGGTAGCAGCTACCCATGACAAATCATAAAATCTGCGAAACAAAGTGGTTTGACAAAACTGTGACAAGTAGTTGTTGATCTTAAGAAGGTCTTTCACCAAACTTTGACCTTTTTAAGCCGATTTAATAATCCAGAATGACGCCGCTGCCTTCTTCGCGAAATGACACGCCTGCCCCCTCCCCGAAGGTGGAGTGCTGTTGGTGCAGCTGTTGGCACGGGTATGTTTATGTAAAATCTCTCACTGCCATTGACGTGAAGTTTCTATCTAGCGATGTCTGAAACACCAGCACCAACAACGCAAACAACTGTCCAAGTTTCAACAACGCCTATTCCAACAACAAATCTGACAACAACCAGTTATCCAACAACAACTCGGACAACAACTACGAGCTCCGTTGGGTTTAGCTGCAGTGAAAATGTTGACGGCATATATCCCAATCCAGATGCTTGTGATGGGTTTATTCAGTGCTCGAACGGTCAGCCGAATTATCAGGTTAGTTCCGGTTGGAAACACATTACGATGGTCGAAATAGTCCCCTTCCCGAAAATTAAACTTCCTATTTGAAAGTGCAAAACGGATACGTCAGCTAAATTTTATTCGAGCTATATTTCGGCCCTTCTTGGCAAGGGTCCTCTTCAGAAGGGCCGAAATATAGCTCGAATAAAATTTAGCTGACGTATCCGTTTTGCACTTTCAAACTTGATTCGCAGTCAGCTTGGGCTGAAGGAATATTTAAACTTCCTAATTAAAGGTACGTTCTCAGTTGGGAAATATGTGTAAAGCCGGGCAGAAAAAAACAATCTACTGAATTCTTTCGAATTTCGGCAGATTTTTTTCTGGCTACATTCTCAAAAATTTGCCCTAGCTTAATACCAAGGACCGACAATCGGTACTACGTCCATCTTCCCGTGTGGAGAGATCGACGATGATACAACTCGCGATCTTTCTGTCGCCGACGCGACTTTACCAAAACTCCTGTGCCGTCACTGCTGGCTCCTGAAATCGTGCCTATGAGCGAGGAGCCAGAAACGTGTACCACAACAAAGATTGTTGATTGGTTTATGCAGGATTTGAATCAGTTTTGAGGATTCTTTTGGCTGACGTTTTTATGGCACTTGCAGCCTCTGGCTCAAGTGCCATATACCGGTCGCAATTCCGTCTGTCGGTCGGTCGGTCTGTCCGGGTTTTTTATTACACTTTTTCGAGTTAGGGTACTTCCAGATATGCTAGGACGATGAAACTTGGCAGGCATATCAGGGACCCGACCCAACTAACCTGGAAATGATCAGTTTCCCGATCCGACCATCTGGGGGGGGGAGGGGGGCGGGGGAATCCAGAAAATTGAGTGGTTTTCGTCACACTTTTTCGAGTTAGGGTACTTCCAGATGTGCTAGGATGATGAAACTTGGCAGGCTTATCAAGGATCCGATCAAACTAACCTGGAAATAATCAGTTTCCCTATCCGTCCATCTGGGGGGGGGGAGGGAATGAAACTTAATAAGTGCGCAAGCGCGGAGTGTGAAAGAATGATGATTACAGGTTATGAACTCCACTCAATGGACAATCTGGGCCCAATTGCCCCTGAACCTAGTTGATGTTGGGGGGGGGGGGGCATACAAAGTACAACTAGACTCCAATGCTGACAGTTATACCACGTTTCTACTTGATATCTGTCGTTGCTCAAAGGTTATGAACTCCACTGAATGGGCAATCTGGGCCCAGTTGCCCCTGAACCAAGTGGGGGTGGGTTTTGGGACCCGCATAAAAGAAAAAGGGACATCAATGCTCACAAACCTACCAAGTTTCAACTTGATACCTGTTGATTCCTGTCACGGGTAACGAACTTTACTCCTGGGTCCGGTCACGTATTTTCCGGTCCCCCCCTTCCAATTGTTATTGGATCCGGTCCGGACACGTAAAAGATCACCAGGGACACGTCATCTGTTCAATTATTAAATTTCACTCAAACCCGATAACCCGTTCCAAAACCCGTTCACACGATTCCGCTATCTCGTTAAGGAGGTAGTGTCTTAAGATCTAGGTGCTTTGACTTTAAAGTTATGGGCGGATCAAACAATCATGATGCCACATTACCACCCCTAGAATAAAATGCTACATCAGAAATCAGCAGATTCCTCGACAACTTATTTCCGCTAATATATCGTTATGCCGTTTTTTGCTGGCTGCCATACTCCGATTTACTAGCTTCGACAAATATAAGGGGAGTTTCTTTTTTCTTATCTATTCGTTGTTATTATATACTCCGGATTATTTGTATTGTTGACAAATATTCATATTAACGGTGTTACCTGAGAATTCCTTGTAAGCTCTGGAATCAGATGCAAGTATGTCGGTTATATTTGTACATTAGGCAGTGTTGTAACTTTACATCAGAAAACAAAGCTTTTCTTCGGTAGGCTACTACAATTAACATAAATTTTCATCAGATAACAATAGAGCAATCTGCCAGCTACAGAGACGGTTTACTTCAGCAGCCATGTCACTATCGTCAGTCAACTCTAGAAAATGACTGATTTCCGTACATGGCCGAGAGTTTTTGAATTTCCGCGCCTTGCAATACCGTGCTCTGAAATCGTCTCCGCCGATACGCCGAAGTGTCACTAACAAGCGATAACAAGAAAACGGCTTATTTTTTAAGCGCAATCTACTGGAAGTCCGAAATGTATATGTGTGAAGCATGTTATGAAAATTAAAGCATAGTTAGTGCCCATTGTGCTTTCCCATATTTGTTTAGAACTGCAGCATAGCAGCGGACATGAACAATCTGGTCCGCTACTCCTAATTTTTGAACGGCATTGTTTCAGTCCTGCCCTGGAAGTTTGACCTTCAACCCTCAAATTTTGGGCTGCGACTTCCCCGAGAACTTCCCACCCCCCTGTGGAACACGATTCGTCTGCCCTGAACCCGAGGGAACGTTCGCAAATCCATACGCCTGCGACTCTTTCTACGTCTGTGATAACAGCCTTTCCTTTAAACAGACATGCCCACCCGGCCTCGTGTTCAACCCCATTTGGATGGTCTGCGATCACAAGTACAACGTTGCCGCACCCTGTGGAACCTGCGCCACCTGCTGAGAAGGAAGCCATTGATGTTCGGCGAGATGCGATGAGAACTCGTATGAAGGGGGTATATCGGGTCAAAACGAAAATTAAAATTAAAATTAGAATTGCCGGTGACTTGATGAGTCTATACATATAGAGCCGAGCGGCCAGCGAGGCGCCGGTCGCGTTTACATTTATAAACCGTCCTTAGGGACAATCAAGTCCTATGTTAGTTTTACAGCAATTTAATTTTCGTTTCGTTTTGACCCGATTTACCCCTTCATAAACTCGCCATATTCCAGTTCAGCTCCAAGCAGACCAGTTTCTGAGAGTTAGTGTTGGGCGATATTTTTGATTTTTCGATGTATCGATATTTTCCCTTTCGATATTCGATATATTGATATCGATATTTCGGTGCCATGTTTCGCTTTAGTATGCGTCTCGTTTCACCGAAATTTAAGAGCAAAATTGCCGTAAAAAAGCATCTTGCATCAACTCAGACTTCGATTTCGGATATATAATTTCGGATGTATAAATGTGACTTATGTTGGATTATTTACAATAATTACAAATGAACCAATGTCGTTTTTGATATTTACGTTTCGATATTTGATATCGATATTTGGTTCGATTATATATTATCGCCCTTGCCTCGCTGTCGCTCGGGCGATATCAGCCTATCATGCTACCCGGGGGCCAAATTTTTCGCTATCGCCCGAAGACAAGCAAGGGTGATAATTATTCTAACACTAGTACACTGTGCAGCGCAAGCGAGCAAGCGTAACCGCAAGTGACAACACTGTAATGCCTCGCGTAATATTTGAAAAGCACTGCCGGCATGCCGACCGTACGCAACGTTGGACAAAATTCTGGTTGGATTTTTTCACACGAGCTAAGCCAGATTTGCTCCGAGATGAGAATTTCCAAGATCTATAGGTGAGGCATGGCTGTTTACCTAGGCTAATGGTTCTTGGACACTTGGTTGTTAGCACTCATCCTGACTTCGTCATATCAATCCACTTGGTACTTTTGCGTGGCGCTTTTTGTGTTGGCTATCACTACTGCAAGGTGGCCTAGACTGCAACTTTACTGCTGCCCAATTAGTGTTTTTTTGTTTTTCCCCCTCTTTTATTATTTTTTTTGGAGATCGGCTCAGTTTTTACCGCCCGGTTCAGTTTTTACCGCCCGGCTCAATCTTTACCGCCCGGCTCAATCTTTACCGCCTGGCTCAATCTTTACCGCCCGGCTCAATCTTTACCGCCCGGCTCAATCTTTACCGCCCGGCTCAATCTTTACCACCCGGCTCAATCTTTACCGCCCGGCTCAATCTTTACCACCCGGCTCAATCTTTACCGCCCGGCTGGCTCTTGTAACATCAGGGCAATACCAGAAAATTTTGGCCCTGGGTAGGATAGGACTGATATCATGGGAGTGCATGGTGTGCTGGTGTTATTATATATTATCGCCCGAAGAAAAGCAAGGGCGATAATGATTGTAACACTAGTACACTGTGCAGAACAATGATACCTCCTGGCGGAAATTCGGTAAAAAAGCAACTGTTTTATTTCAATCTTCTTTTAAAGCACAACTCTTACTAGAAATAATATTTTCCCTATGAAATGGATCAGAAAAAAACATTTTCGAAAATACCATTACTTTCCATCTGAAATTAGCAATTTTCTTGTTAGCGCTTGTCGACTATGTCCAGCCTTCCTGCTCTCCGATGCGGCGGCTAGGCGCAAAACATTTGAAAACTGATCGCGCCGTGGTTCAAAACTGTGAAAACTAAGCAAATAAAAGAAGTAATAAACGAAAGCTTCTCAGATCCTTATGTGTGAAAGAGTTGTCAGCAGAAGTTGATGATCCCGGCAAACGTTTCGTTGTGTGACGGGCAAAACTCGGCAAGGCCAAAAAGCGCTAAAATTTCCTAGGCACAAAACGAAACAATGGAGAAAGGTGGGGATTTTAGAAGCTTATAATTCTGTATGGGAGCTAGATATATTGTGAAAAGCAGAATAAGCAAGAGGGGTCCTTTAAAAATTAATGCTGACGTTGCTAGTAACTAGTAACGCAAAATAGTAAGGGATAGTAGGATATTGTTTCAGGAAATATATATCCGTTGTCATTATCAACTATCTTTAACCTTCGCAAGGTTGTCGCTAAAGGGTTGGCTGAGCAGCGTCTTTTTCTGTATTTCTGATTAGTGAAACGGCAACCCTAACTTGCTGTTGAAATGTGAAAACGACTACTGTTGTGTCCCAGGAATATAAAAGTCTTTCATTTTTTGAAATTAAACCCAAGAGAACGTCTATTGCTCTGGATGATAACCAAATTGGAATGCCAGGTTATGAGGTTTTTACAAACCTTACCAGACAAGGAGGCAGAGGCATAGCTGTCTATGTCAAACATGCTCTTAAGGTAAGCACACTGGATGTGTCCAACAATTATGAGCCTTGGGTTGAACAGGTATGGCTAAATGTGTCATTACCTGATGATCAAGTTACAGTAGGTTGTATCTACCGTAGTCCAGGTGCCCCTTGCATGAATAGTGCCCTGCTGGCAATAACAAGTTCCATTGAACATATTATGAAATCAACAAAAAAGTTATTGATAGTGGGAGACTTCAATCTGCCTAATATTGGTTGGACTGATGGACATGGTTATGCGAAAGAACAGGGTGGTATGCCTAACCCACTCCTCCAGTGCCTAGAAGAACAAACATTATATCAGGCGGTTGACTTTCATACTAGGCATAGGGATGGACAGGAACCAACCTTATTGGACTTGCTAATCGTGAATGACCAAGAATCGATTATTAGTGTGGACTGCCTCCCACCTTTTGGCCGGAGCGACCATGTATGCATTCAGAGTAAATTAAGGTTGTTCAACAAGTCAAATAATTTTGTCAAGCGGAGATTCACAAATTACAACCTAATAAAGAGGGAACTGGAAAATGAAAACTGGGCGTGTATGGAAAATTTGGAAGTGAACGAAACATGGAAGAAGTGTCGAGAGTCTCTCTTAGAATTAGAGAAGAAATATACTTCTGAAAGATGGATTAAAAAGCCAAAGACTCTACCGTTCCTGACTAAGGAAATTAAACGGATGATAAATGCAAAAAACAGAAGGTGGAAATGCTACAAGAAGAAACCAAACACAAAGAATTATGAACGGTTCAAGACAGCAAGAGAAACATTAAGAAATCAGACAAGAAAATTAACCCAGAATTATGAAGAGACAGTAGCAAATGACTGTAAAGTGAATCCAAAAACATTTTGGAGGTACGCCTCCTCAAGCAAACCTGGTAGACACTCAGTAACCCAATTATCCGACAATGGAGACACAATCTACCACCCAGTCCAAATTGCTGAGGCTCTAAACAAGCAATTCACATCTGTGTTCACGCCCAATGATAACACCCCACTACCTCAAAAACCAGAGTATAGTATCGCAACACCAATGATCTCTATAACTGTTGACCCGGTAGATGTTGAAAGAAGGCTGAAAAAAATGGACCCCAACAAATCAGTTGGTCCAGATGGAATCCACCCAAGACTCTTAAAAGAACTGAGTTCAGCAATAGCAGCACCCCTTACTAAACTGTACCAGTCATCCTTGGACACAAAATCAGTACCCAGTGATTGGAAGGTCGCCCACATAACTCCTGTGCATAAAGGTGGTAAACGAGATCAAGTAGCAAACTACAGGCCAATAAGCATCACGTCAGTTGTCGGAAAAATCCTGGAGGGTATTGTTAATTCAGCAGTCTTGAGACACCTTACTGACAACGATCTGCTAACACAGTGCCAACATAGATTTCGCCCAAAGCGTTCTACCGATACAAACCTTATTGATGCTTACGATTATGTAACTGACCTGCTTGATCAGAATCTGCCAGTTGACCTCATTCTACTCGATTTTGCAAAAGCATTTGATAAAGTTTGCCATAAGAGGCTGAAGATTAAAATGGAGGGGATTGGAATACATCAAGATGTCATAGACTGGATCATGCAATTTTTGACAGAAAGAACTCAGGCCGTTAAGATATATGGAGACCAGGGTATGGCATTCTTCTCAGAAAAGAGTAACGTAGCAAGTGGAGTCCCGCAGGGCACGGTCCTGGGCCCAACACTCTTCAATATCTTTATTAACGATGCCCCTAGAGTTATCAGAAATAAGACCAGCCTATATGCCGACGACTCAAAAATCATTGGTCCGGTAGATAGCCTCACCAAAATCACCAGCCTTCAGTGTGACCTGGACAACTTCTCAAAATGGGCAACAACCTGGCGACTAGAGTTCAACGTCCAGAAGTGCAGATCATTACACTTCGGAAAAAAAAACCCAAGACACACATACTCCATGACTGGCAAAAATGGCGCTAGACAGGAAATAATTTCCACAAGACAAGAGAAAGACCTGGGCATCCTGGTAGATGAAGACCTCAAGTTCAGCCAACACACCCAAGCAGTAGTTGCAAAATCCTTCCAGACCCTTGGCCTGATCAAAAGGACATTTAGCTCACGATCCCCACAAGTAATAACCAAACTATACAAAGGCCTGGTACGACCAAAAGTTGAATTTGGGATGTGCGTAGCAACACCAATAAACAAGGGGGATCAGGCAGCACTTGAGTCTGTACAAAGAAGAGCCACTAAATGCATCAAAGGATATAGCACCCTGGACTATCAAACAAGATTAACGAAGTTAAACCTGCCAACCCTTTGCTACCGTCGCAGACGTGGCGATGTCATTATGGCACACAAACTCTTGGAGACAGACACCACCCTGTTCCAGCTAGAACAGAACACAAGAAGTTTTTCCGGAAGAGAGCCACAACCAGGAAGCGAAACCAATTTTTCACTAATCGAGTGGTACCGCTGTGGAATTCCCTCAGTCATAACACTGTCATGGCAGATAGTGTGGAGGCCTTCAAGTCATCGGTTGACAAAGACTGGACTCGGAAGCCTTGGAAAACTGCATGGGATTCCCAAGATGCGGCCCTCCCCATTCATCACTGAGCCAGCGCACGACAGGATTACCTTTCGCTGGCAAGTGCGATTTAAGGTAATTTAAGGTAATTTGTGGCGAAGTAGATGTCATCTAGCGGTGGAATTCTTAGGGTAGATAGAATTGATAAACCTCAAACCGGTGTTGCCGCTGGTTGCAGAATTCTGCAATGTGTCATACTTTTTCGTTTCTTCGACAGAGTGAGCAAGAACTCTGCAACTGGTTCCTTAGCAGTAAATGCAAAAATTAAGTATAAAAGTTAAGGCGTAATTGTGAAGATGATATAGCGAGATTTCTTGTTAATAGTTTGTGAAAAAGACGTACTTTTGTAGGTGCCAAAATATCATTGTTTTTTTCTGACCAAAAGTCACAGGTTCCATCAGAAAAAGTGGCAACACTGGATATTGATGGACTGTTTTTCAGAGAAAAATTAAAAATAATGCTGTTGGAATTGCTCTATAGCTGCCTTCTGGAGACTAGAGGAAAACAAGTTAGAGTAAGTTGGAAGTAATGTTGTTTCAGTTGACAAGTTCCATTTCCAGTGGGAATGTGACTGTAACAAGGTATAACCCAGGTTGGCTGGCTAGGAAAGCAACATTTTTTTTTCAGTTTTTAAAGACCTTTCTAAAACGTTTTCCAACATTTTTGTTTACTGTATTATTTTTTAGTGTTTTTTTGTTTTTCCTCCTGAAAGTGATGTCTTTTATTCATTTTTTTGGAGATCGGCTCAGTTTTTACCGTAGGCTCAGTTTTTACCGCACGGCTGGCTCTTGTAACATCAGGGCAATACCAGAAAATTTTGGCCCTGGGTAGGATAGGACTGATATCATGGGAGTGCATGGTGTGCTGGTGTTATTATTTCATACCATCCTCTGTGGAGGCTGATATTATTTCATATCATCCTCTCTGGAGGCTGATATGCTTCATATTTCATATGACTTTGTATCATCCTCTCATATCTACCGCTAACTTACCGTGTGAAGATTACCGTAATATAACCTAGAACAAATAATCAGATAGAACCTCCGTCTTTGGTCCCATGCAGCGACTATGGATACCCCGGCAAAAATGAGCAGAGCTAGAGGTACTTGCTCTATAGCTTTGAATCGATACCCGTCTACTTCCGTCTTCGCCGTTGCTCATCGCAGAGCAATAAGTGCAGGAGGCACGCTGACCCGCTCTGTAGCGCGTCCAGAGAACTAATCGGCTTTGAATTTGAAAGTTTCTTCTACGCGACTTCAGGGCGATATAGCAATTTGTAGAAGTAACGAAACGTGATGTGCCGCGTAGCTCCTGACCTCTGCTCGTTTGCATTGGGCAGGGTACGGGGAAATATTCGACTTCGCGTGATCATATTACAGAGATAGGGAGACAGAGGCTCCATCTGATTATTTGTTCTTGATATAACTTACGATGGGTCATAGGAGGATATACATTACATACCTGTTCGAGAAACGTTATTGATGGTTAGTTGTCCCTTTGCATCTTTATCTGAAAATGGCATCATCTACAATGGGGTCACGTATGGGTAAAGAAAATGGAAAGTACTGACATGATATCTACCGAAATCTTGATCTTAGTCAGTAATGAAGCGGTTTAACCGACTCGGTCGAAACAGCATAGTCTGTATAAATTGCCAGCCGGTCGATAAAATACCTAGGTCGCCACTCCCAGAGCAAAATAACACTAGGATGTAGCTCCAAGACGTATGCTTTCTGTGCATTGGAAACGGGCCTTACTCGAAGGGCCACCCACTATGCGCGAAACATTCAAAGCGAGACAAACTTGTGGGTGTAGAATTTTTTTTCTAGTACAGAATTTGATCTTCACCCCCATCGAGGAAGTGCTAGTGATGCTAGCGTCTCTGCTATTCGACGTGTTCCACCCTTCTAACAATAGTAACTAGTTACTATTTTCGTTCCAACCTCGTGAAAATTTACTACGCAGACCGTTCCAGCCTTCTCAAAATAGTAACTATTTGCTTACCACGCTCGGGAGCGTAGTAAGCGTGGTAACTACGAACCTCTGTGATGTGATTGGCCAGATTAGCCCGTGACACGACATTTTTTGCTGAAAAATAGAAAAATGCGTTCCAGTCTTGATGCCAAAAAGCTAGAATTCCTGGAGTCTCGCATAGTAACTACGTTAATTAGGGTGGAACATGCTCTGTATGTCACTTTTTCCAAGCCTTGGCACTAATACTCTATATGACTAAGTCCCAAACACGCCAGTGATACTCAGGAAGAAGGAATAAACGTCTCCGTGACGACTCAAACTCAAAAACTCACATCATGTCTCAACCAATCATGGCGATCTTTGGGAGCAGCTGTGGTACCATTTCTGCCTTTCTTCCGCTAGGTACCCGGAGAGGCCGGAGGTTTTTCATCGGCAAGGAGAGATAGTCATCAAGTGTATTCCAAGTGTTATTTTGCTTAAGTTAAGTCTTCACCTTCCGGAATCTGGTTTCCCAGATTTTCCGAGATTTTTTTTGAATTTCTTCTGCGATACTTTAAAAATTCCGGAAATCTGGCAGCTCAAAAACTCCTTTTTCCGGATTATGTTGATATACTTTCGGACCGGTTCACATTCCAGATGCAATTTACAGAAGACGTCAAAGAATAACCTGGAAGCCCAGATTCCGGAAGTTCCGGGAGGTGAAGACCAGACTTTATGGTCCCTACCAGACATTTCGACTAGGAACGCCTCCGATCATTTGCGGTCTCACATCTCTATAACACCCCGACAGCCGACGCTACGTACCATTGTTTTTGTGTCACTTTAGTTAGGTGGAGGTAGACAACCTAACTTGAATAGACACAAATATACTGCCGTGAATAAAGTGGGTCCTCCACTGGCAATTTCAAGTCATCGTAATTGGCAGTGAAGACTCACTTAAGCTTTGTTGAACTTTGCTACAAGGAGGCTCAAGAATGCTTCTCTTTTCACTGAAACCCTTGTTCCGCCATCTAGACGACCTAACTTACTTGCGTGTTTTTTTCGCTAGGTGGAACACAGCAGAAATTGGAGAGAAAAATATACTGCCGTGAAAAAAGGAACGTGCACGGACACAGTCGATTTTCCTAGCCGGATGCGAACTTCTCAAGCAAATCTTATCGGACTGTGTTTGCTCGGAGCTTAAAGCACAAATCTTTAAATGACCTTTTCATGACGAAATGGCTTAGAGATATTGTTTTTTGAATATGCCGTAACTTTCCACGTGATATAAGCGATTTTCTTGTTAGCGCTTGTCGACTCTACCCAGCCTCCTACATCTTATCAAGCTCGGAAAGCGAATCTTTTCCGCTTACGAATATTCTTGATGATTAATTCTCTTCGTACCGACGCAGAATCGCCGTCTGCCTAGCCAAGAGCAGGAAACATCACCACAGCTGTCCCCAACAAACGCTGTTGATTGGTTGATATAGGATGAGGTTCGGGTTGCGTTCATGGTTGACGTTTGGGAGACATTTCTCGTTCTTCCCAGTGTTCACTGGCATATTTTGGACTTGGTCTTGAGGCTGATCTTTGTGAGGCGATGCGAATGAAATTCGACTTGGAGTTTGAACGGCGCGGAGCGAATTTTGCGTTTTTTTTCGCTTGCGATGCCGAAATTGACTAGTGAACGGGATACCTGCATTTTGGGGGCACTTAGCGTAAAAGGGCCAGTGCGCGATAAAAGCATCGAAACTCGTGGAAATTTCAGGCAATTGAATTTTCCATCGCCTCGAGAAGTAAAACGTCACCACTGACGTCCTTTGAATACTCTATATTACTAAGTAAAAACACGCCAATGATCCTCAGCAAGAAGGAGTAAACGTCTCCATAACGACTCAAACTCAACGACTCAAATCCTGTGTCAAACGGCGATCTTTGGGAGCAGCTGTGATACCACTTCTGCCTTTCTTCCACTAGGTACCCGGAGAGGCCGGAGATTTTACATCGGCAAGGAGAGATAGTTATCAAGAGTATTGCTGAGGATATCGCCACAATTGGGCGTTGCAACAGTAATATTAGTTACGCTTTTGCAGATGCCAAGGTATCTGATATAACGGTAACTGGATTTGAATCCTAAAAGAAATACTCTTCTTCACTTACATCACAAGTGCCAAACTTCTTTCGCACCAATTCCACACATCCTAGGCTCTTCTGTTGGTGATCATGAAACTTTTGACCGTCGTATCAGATGCCACGGTAACTGCAAAAGCGACTTTAGACCGTGGTATCAGATACCATGATATCTAGATATGGAAATAATTTAGACGTTTTCAGCTGTTTACGGCTGTAAAAATTAACAGAAGTATTATGGGACATTTTCAACACGTGTAATATTTCCAGCTGTTTTCAACAACTGTCTGTAAAACAGCTATATGTTGCTGTATCCTACTGTATTTAGCTGTTATCAGCTGTAATGATTACTTTCGTTTGTCCAACAGGTGTCGCCAAAACAGCTGTAAACACTCAGAAGTATTATGGGACATTTTCGACAGCTGTCCTTGACGCAGGTGGATATAGCTGTATGCAGGTGTAAATCCACAGAAGTATTATGGGACGTTTTCAACAGGTGTATAAAATGCAGGTGGATACAGCTGTAACGAGCTGAATACAGGTAGATGCCTAGCCCTGTACTTAGACTTGCCACTTCGCGTCAGCCGTCAAGTGGAAGGGCTATGACTTCTCTACAGTGTTGCCACGCCAAGTTTTCAGAATGTACAGATATTGTTCTAAAAAATGTACAGATTGCCTGAAAATGTACTTATACCAAAAAAAAAATTCGGCGCGTGTTGCGCTGCGCGCAACACGCGCATCGTCGAACCAGAGGGACTGTCTTTGCAATGCAGTAATCATATTGTTTGCAATATTTTCAACTTAAAAAAGGATTTTGACTGAGGTTGGAGGGGCACCAATCGAAAGTTTAGTAACAGCTTCAGCGAGCCATAATTCTGGTACTGCCGTAGTCTACAGATTTAGTCGCTTTCATATTAGTACATCACCTCTGAAAATTCCTGTTCCATTCTGACATGATGAAATTGCAGCAAAAGCAGCAAACCACCGGCAACGGTTACTATTGGTGTTAACCGACCAACGGGAAAAAGGCAAAAAACGCAGCTATTATCTCTATTGACTATAAGCTTAAAAGCACGAAAAGTGGGTGAGGTGGTTACTGAAAAGATGTCAGGATGAAGTAGCTGGTATATAAGTTATATAACAAAGATGGTATATAAGTAGAAAAAAAACATTAGACGTAGGAAAACAAGAAAATGTACTTAATTTGTACAGAAAACGCGAAAATGTACTAGATTTGGCCATTTTAGAAAAAGTTGTACTTTCGTACAGACGTAACGAAAATGTACTGAAAAAGTACAATTGTACTCGACGTGGCAACACTGCAGTTCTCTACAAAAATCCAACTTAAACTTACAATTCATGATCAGTATTTCAGATCATTTGATCGTCACAAGGTAGTAATGAAAAGTAAAAGTTTGCGTTGTTCTATATACAGACAAGTATTTTTTTCCAAAATTATCGATTAAACGGCAGCACTCTTAAAAAATAACGAGAAGACGGTTTAGCACTTTTGAGGGGGCTTCGACTGCGAAAGCTGCTTTTAAATTATTTTGCGCTTTAAAGAAAAGTGAAAATAGCAAAAACACGAATGACAGCTATCAACTTTAAGCATTTCCACGGCTTTTACTAAAAGTTCTGTTTTGTGCAGTTGAGTTCAGCTGTGCTGACTGTCTGCGAAACAACTGTCAGACATACAGGTGTTCAGTTCCGTGTAATGGTAACTACCTACAGCTGGGTTTAGCTGTGCCAACTGTGTCTGAAACAACTGTCAGATTTCCTACAGCTGGGTTCAGCTGTGCCAACTGTTTCTGAAACAACTGTCAGAGATACAGGTGTTAAGTTCCGTGTAAGAATGATTTCCTACAGCTGGGTTCAGCTGTGCCAACTGTATCTGAAACAACTGTCAGACATACAGGTGTTAAGTTCCATGTAAGAATGATTTCATACAGCTGGGTTCAGCTGTGCCGACTGTATCCGAAACGACCGTCAGACATACGGTTGTTAAGTTCGCGTATAAGGACTATTTCGTGCAGCTGAATTCCGCTGTGCTGACTGTATGCGAAACAACCGTCAAACATACAGGTGTTAAGTTCCGTGTATAACAGCAATTACCTACAGCTCGGTTCAGCTTTGCCAACTGTACATGAAACGACTGTCACACATACGGGTGTTTAATTGCATATTTACTATAGGTAGTATATATTTCGTATTTATTTCGTGCAGTTGATTTCGGCTGTGTTGCCCGTTTGCGAAACAACCTTCAGACATGCAGGTGCTTCTAAACGCATAAGCACTATTTGTACAGTAGGCTACTGTCAGTAGCCTACTGTACAGCTATTATGTTGTAGAATGTGCCTTAAACGATTACTATAGTACGACGTCGGTCTTTTCTACTTGAACCTGCGAGAAAATAACTAGACTCAAAACTGCTTTTGGAAGAATAACTGTTTAGAAAAGATTCGCTCCCATTTACAATAAACTGGAATTTAGTTTAACATCTGATGATGCTGTTATTCTTAAGAAGAAGACATTACTACTCAACATCCTCTTTGATCTATTTTTGCACTGTTCACTTCCCACTTCTCTTGACACGAGTTCGTGGTGTAACTCGACTATTTTTATTTATTGACCGTCATCACTTTTCTCTAAGCAGGCACCGTTGTTTACAGATTGCTCAACGCCAGGGTAAAGCTGCTTCTAGTTTTAAACATTTACGGCTGTAAACAGCTAGTTATGGCTAAACCCTCCTGTGTTCCAACCATCAAACAGCTATATACAGTGACATGCTGCTATGTCTCAAACACTGACAACTGTAAACGGCTGCTTAAAACTAGAAACTACTGTGTTCCCACCATCAGACAGGTGTATACAGCAACATACCGCTGTGTCTCCAACGCGTATCCCGACTAGATGTAAAAATTACAGCTGTATACGCCACCAGACAGGTGTATACAGTAACATACTGCTGTGTCTCCAACGCGTATCCCGACTAGACGTAAGAACTACAGCTGTATACGCCACCAGACAGGTGTATACAGTAACATACTGCTGTGTCTCCTACGCGTATCCAGACTAGACGTAAGAAGTACAGCTGGATACGACTGTTCACAGCTACAAGCAGCTATAAACAGCTGTAACATCGACGTCTATTGCCAGTAGCTGTAAATTCAACAGTTGAAAGCAGGTGTTTCCAACTGAAATCAGCTGAAAACAGGTCACAACAGCTGGAAACGTCTAAATTATTTCCATACGGGCTGTACAAACACAACTATTATGTTTTCATAATGCTTCGAATTTTAACTAAGAATTTTTGCAGCGAATCGATACGGTGATGAGTTTTACAGGTATTCTCAAATATTGCTGGTGGATTTCATTTGCAGAACCTTGGCGAAAAAAAAATGTCACAAGTCCGGGTAAGTGGCAATGAATTCTGACGCAGGGAATTTTATTTTATTTGATTACTTGATAAAGAAAATCTCTCACTGATAAGACGATCTTCAAAAACTGAAGTGGATGATAGCTAGTTCCAAGGGAAAGTGCGATGAAGTATTGCGTTGGATTACTCTTTCTTATTGCAGGTAAAATAAAACAAACAAAAATCTAATATTTGAAGCTAGAACATCATTGCTTTTATTAGTCCTCTTCTGACTTGAGAAAATAATGCTGACATTCTTCTTTTTTAGGGTCAGTGACTTCGCAACGTGCGGTGAGTTTTTATTATTATTAAAGTTTAACTGAAATGCCAACTTATTTGTGTGTCATTTAATTGGATACACTGAATTATTTGGATCCTGCAAAGGGATTTTTTTTATTTTCCACTATCTGCTCTAGTTATGAGGCTCAGAATATCTCCAGCAGTCCCGACAGCGTAAATTCGACTATGACGCGGGAAAATTTTAATCTCAACACAAATGCGGCTTTAAGTGGGCAGTGGGGGATTGGTGAAGATTGCCTAGTGCCTGAACAGAAAAAATCATAAATCTTTCTCATAAAGCATACAACAAAAATTCCGTACCATAAATCACAAGGAAATTCCACAATTTTGAAAATCGATTTTTCGTGAACAGCAGAACAACGAAGTAACGCATTTTCAGCGGGTCTTCAAGCTAATAAGTGAATAAGTGATGTATAACTAGATTGTCCTATCCCAGCCCTTTTCGGTTAAACTTTAAAGGATTTTGCTTTTTCTTTTCCTTTCTTGCTTTTCGCTGTCTCCATGGATCGACTAAAAAGAGGCACGGCACGATATAGTGTAAAGAGGCACGAGTACTCAAAAGAGGCACGAAAACTAAAAGGGACCTTTCAGTTCCAGAGCGAGGGGCAGGAACAGTGTTCTAACGCTCCTTCATTTAGGTTCTGGAGTTACGAACTCTCACTTGTCTACTTCTACTATTTGCTAACCTATTTTAGTACTCTTGCCTCTTGCGCGATACCGTGCCTCTTTTTAATCGATCCCCTGTTTTCACACTCCGAGTGGTAACTCTAAGTGGTGCTACTACCCTCTGAAATACTTGTAAACCAGTTTATTTGATTTTTTTTTTTACTTTTACCGCTAGCAAAGACTTTCTTGGATTACCAGACATTTACTTTGTTTTGGGGTTGAGGGGCGCTGCCTAATTTCATTTCGTCATTGTGGACACTGAGACACCGTATGATTTCGCAGCATTTAAGCAGCCAATCTACGACCTTGATCTGTACTTAGACCCATTCATTAATTGTACTAAGTTTGAGTATAATATCTCTACCCTTCGAGAGTTATCGTGCTGACAGACGGACGGACAGATGTAATTTTTTTGCGAATTCATAGGTATCCGTCACTTACGTTTTAGGGTCCCAAAAAGTGAATTTGACATTCTGTTTCGCACTATAGCTTACTGTGCTATTGTTCGAATGATTATGAGCTTTCAGGCTCACACACTATGTTCTCACATTATGTTTACATTATGTACATATTCATATTATGTTCCAACAAAACGACTAAAATATTGTTCCAGGGACCGGAGGATGAACTGATTACTGAGTTCCTCCCAGACTTCAACTGCTACAATATCGTCGGTACATTCTCTTGGAACGAATGTGACCAGTACGTCAGATGTATCGAGTGTCTTGGGCCCGATTGCGACACTGATTTTTCAGCTAGTATCTGGCAGTGCAAGCTCGATTACTTGTATGACTTTGCCAACAGAGGCTGCAACCTTCCGAGTCTGGTTGACTGCGTCAATAGAACCAGACCAGGCAGTAAGTTGAGAGGACGTTTTTCCCCCATGGCGAATAATCAGAGCTTATCAACTTCGGCAAGAGATGACGACCCGATAAAAATATCCGAGAGTTAGTCGTATGGAGTAGTACGAAAAAGTAGCATGCAGTAGTAATTGTTGCTACTACATGCTACTACTAGCAAACTGGATGCTATCGGATACTACTACATAAGATTAACCCAGTCGGAGGCATGTTTACCAAAGTATTCCATACTACTACATATCACTAATCAAACTACTCCGTACTACTAAATACCATTCCATGCAACTTTTTCGTACAACTACCAGACTACTACACATTCAAAGAATTTTTCATCGGGGAATTGTCCTCTCTGTGATCAGAAACTGGTAATGATAGGAACTGTATCTCTCGCTGACTGTGCCGACCACAATCTGACGAAGACTGCATTCCGTAAATAAATGAAGAATCTGTAGCCTGTGTAGTTGTATGGCCTCAGACTGGGCTAATATTAAGCAGTAGTATTCAGTAGCATCCCGCCTTGCTCCTGTAGCGTCCAGTCTTGCTATAGTAGCATGTAATAGCATCAGTTGGTACTGTATGCTACTTTTTCGTACAACTTCATACTAATATATTGAGGTAATTTTTCATCGGGGAGCGGAGACCAGATGTCTTGTAGTGGGTCTAGGCGAGCCCCCCCCCCCAGCAACCCCCATCCCTACCAAACCCTCACGGTGACCACCCCGGTACCAACCCCACTGGCAACCCCCCTGGTACCAAGAGTCTCCTGCCCCCCCCCGACCCGAATTAGAACTAATAGGACTTATAAAATCTTCTTAAAAACTGCAGATGTGATTGCAAGCATTTTATGATTTTCTCTAGAAATTTCGGTTAAATGTAGACGTGTGACGGCGACTCGCTGCCGCTCAAGTCAATGTTTTCATTAAAAAAAAAACAACTTATGACCAATGGCTGCGTCGGGGTGGTGATGGTACTTTTTTTTTTTCGCGATGCGGTTTTGGTGCGGGGGGTTGGTACCGGGGGGGGGGAGGTCGCCATTTCTTTTAGCCGGAACCCCTTGTACCTTGTAGCGGTATATAATTAGGGTACTGAGCTTTGCTGAGATTGATCGAACAGAAGTTTCGTACAGTGGTGGCCCTCATTTGGATCGGGAATGGCTTGTTCGGAGCAAGGGTGCATTGCGAGAAGGCTATGCTGTACTACGTAGTATTAAAAGTTCTTGGTGTGGTGCACCACTGCTTGAAGGCGGTGATACCACTTTTCTTGACGAAAAATGTGAATTTGACCCCACAAACTTTTGACAGTCTGGCGCCTACGAAATTCGTTCAGAACAAAAGTAAGGGTTCTTTATGCAGTTTATGGACGTATCAGTCGGTAGGCCTACTTAGCCAGCTCACTCATATTTTCAAAGTCAAGCTAGCCAGACCAGAATTTCCACTCTTGTTAGGGCAAACATATTCATAGGCACTGGTCCCTCCCCCTGAATCCCAACTTTTTCTTGAGGCGACATTGGTTGATAGCTTCGGCTTACTGTGAAAAATAAAGAGAAGATTCCTGTTTGTCCAAGCAGTGTGTAAACTGTTCCGACATCTTGAAGGATCTCTTTCTTGCCTGAGCAATGATTGATATTGTGAAATTCCTAGCCACAACGGCTCCAGTGACCACAACCCTCCGAACCACGACGACCTCCACAACGACGACTACAACAACAACAACCCCCGTAACGACGACTAGAACAACAACAGCTAATGCCGTGACAACTACGCTAAGTACTGGAAGCCCTCCGATCTTTGTCTGCCCAGGGGACGGCAACTTCCCGAATCCGGTGGACTGCGGTTCATTCTACAACTGCAACAATGGAATTCCTAATCTAATTGTAAGTACTGTCGCTTTAGCCACAACATGAAGTTGGATCAAGGAACATGGATTGCCTGCATGGATCATCGTCTGTCGTGCCGACCGGCGAATTTACGTATAGTTTTGTTGAAGTGCGATATGTGTGCCACCTTTCGGACATCGACATGGCAGGCTCCAGGAGCTTGTTCAACTTTTCTCCAACTCTATAAAATGAATACCTTTTCGAAATATACTCGGGCAAAACAGTGGCGTCATCACACAAGTCTTAACTTGCGGCAAAAGGTTTTTAGGACCGGAGAGGACTCAAACGTAAGAAGACATGTTTGGAATTTCCTTCGCGAGGTTATTCGACTTTGCTCTTTTGTTATGGGCCAGAGGGAAATTTTCTGAAGAAACTCGGCAAGCTCCTAACAGATACAAAGTACCACTACGCGGAGGCTGTCCGTTCTTGATTTGTTATCGGGGATGTCCGTTAATCCATCTCTAACTGATTCATCCCACTGATCCCACACCCCATCCCATGATTCATCCAGCGTTATCGAAGGGATTAAGCAGAAGGCTTTCAAGAATTTAAATGACCGTCCGTGGCCGAATGATTAGCGCGCCGAACTCGTAAGTGAAAGGTAGCTGGTTTGAGTCTCGATGGTGCCTCCTGTTTGGTTTTGGGCGCGGAGGTTCGTGGCGTAATCCTGGCTAGCCCCCAACCACCCATTGCACTTCCTGGCTGAGGGCAGATAATCGAAAATCAGCACCGCCAGTTAGGCCTTACCTTACTAGCTTTAATGAGTCATTATTTCTTTTAGAGAGATTTCATCATATCGGATGTCAGAATTGTATTTTTTTTTCTAGTATTGCACCCCTGGACTGTTCTTCAACCCAGAACTCGGAGTCTGCGATTATCCTGTCAATGTGGACTGTGAAAATTCAGGAAGTAAGGTCTTTCTTTCCCAGATCTGTGTTGTGTTGCAGGATGTAGTATCAGTAAATAATGCTGCGGCCCCGTTTAGTCTTTGCGTAACTGCAATATTGATGATGACTAACTCTTCGTTCCGATGAAGGGTCACCGTGTACCCAGAGGAAGAGCCGGAAGCGTCACCACAGCTGTCCCAACGAACGCCGTTATTGGTTGACACAGGATTTGAATCGTCGCTCGGGCGACGTTTCTCGTTTTCTTGAGGTTCACCGCTGTGTTTTGGACTTAGCATTTAATTCACTGTACAGTAACTGCAATTAGTCCAAACCTCATGGGACTTCACTGGTTAATATCAGGTTGTATTTTATTTTATGACACAGGACTCAACGATGTTAGCACAGAATCATCAAAGAAAAAAGAAGGCGAGTTGCGTAGACAGTCAGAGTTTTTACGCAAATTTTAACTTTGTGTCGACGAGAGCTGGGCATTCTAACCACAGAGAAAACAAGTAGCACCAGTACTTTTAAACTGGCGTTGTCCTGAACCAACAGTTGCTCGCGGATGCCCGTGCCTCTTGTTCCACCTCCAGTAAATAAAGTGGACATCTATGTTGATATAGGAGGCATGAGCGTGACAGATGTTCTGCCTCGCGCATAGTTTGCAATTTACCTCTGGTGAAAAGCTTGCGCACTAATTTCTGTGTGAAAAATGATCAACAGTCGAAGCAGGCAAATCCATTACTGAGTGTCTCTTGTTATTGACATTACGGTTAGGTACAAAAACAGCTTTCGCGTCCTGTACTATTGAGCAAGTTGCATGGGTTCAAATGGAACAGCAGCGCGTCGTCAGTTGGTGAAGGCCGTTTTTTCCGAGAAATTAGGCGCTTTTCTTCGTCTTCTAACCCATTGCTTGTGGCTTACGTTCTCAGTGTGGGCATCGTGGGGCAAGTCGCTGTATTATAATTTACCCCGGGCGAAGTCCCCTTTTAGTCTAATTACTGTTTGTTGCTCATTTTACCCTTGATGAACCGTAAAAATAAAAATAAAATAGCCATTTCCCTACTCCAGCGTAATGGCGCAGGAGTTGATGTGCTAACACTCTTGGTACAGCGTCTTGATACCCTCAATCTTCTTTCCCTTGTTCCCATGGTTGTCTGCTTTCTCCATGGTACCTTTGACGAGTAAACGATGCTGTCATCCGTTTTTATCGACAGTAATATCACCGCCTGCTAAGTTGAATAGAGAGCCAACTAACCAATGATCTAACTTCTAGCAACTTCAGCCCCTGTAACGACAGTCACAACCACAACCCCTGCCACCACTACGTCAACCGTACCAACTACAACTGCGCTAGCTTTCGATTGCCCGTATCAAAGCGGGTTCTTTGCTCTACCAGAGTACTGCGGACCAGACTATATCGTATGTGCCGGAGATGTCCCATCTATCCAGGTCAGCTAATTGTCCTTCGAAGACACTAACGGGACAATAAGAACTAGCTTACTGACGTGCTAGTCCCTTGTTTTGTCAAACGGTTACAAAAAACATTCCAGTTTAATCATAGGGCGATGAACAAAAAACATTTGTGTCACAATAAATTTTACAGTGGACACCGGGGCAGCGATCGGCCTGTGGCCAGATTGCTTGCCAGCTGGCGAACAAAACAACTCGGAAGAAATTAGACTGACTTGTCTATCCGACTTCAACAAAATAATAATGACTCCCGAAGGCGAGCGCGAGGGCTTAGTTTCTTCTGCAAATCGCAAGAACTATGTGCTTCGCAAAACACTTACATTTTTCGTAAGGTAAGAGAAGTACAGGCTAGATGACAAATTTATGGTTGAATTGGCAGTTGTGCTGGTCTTCTTTATCGTCTTGTTTCTTGATCGCAAAGTTCTTCCTTTTTTTTAAGAACTGTATGTACCAGAACATAACAGGGGTAATTGGTCAGAAATCGTGCAGTATGATATATGAAGGGGTATTTTGGTTCACATCAACTAACAAACTATATGTTAACTTCGCCAAACCAAGTGTTCGTATCCCAAATCGAATGTTACTTTTCTAAACAAATGTTTCTTTCCTAGACCAAATATTAATTTCCCAAACCATCTGTTCGTTTGCCAAACTACATATTCGTTTCCCCAACCTTCTGTTCCTCTTGTAAACCGTCTATTTATTTATCTCATTCATTCTTCGTATCCAATGTCATGTCAACCACGCAGGTCTTGGATGTTAACCACTCAGATCTTGGTCAATATTGGCAAAAAAAAATTGTCGCTGTCGGCCGATACGAAGTCAGCTGTTACCGAAAGTTTCCCAAATGTAATGTTCAGTCCGCGACCACCTCATCCTTACCATCCAGGGAGATAAAGCGGCCTCTTAGACTATTTTTGATTGGCTACTATATATATAGAGCCGAGCGGCCAGGGAGGCGCCGGACGCGTTTACACTTATAAACCATTCTAGGGACAATCTAACAGGCCGCTTTGAAGGCAACAAAGGGTATCTCCCTGGATGATACGGATAGCCGCCGAAACGCAATGTTAGGAGCGAAACTTGGCAGACCATGATTTTACGGAGTCCAAGCCCAAAATGGCGTAAGAAACGAACAGCAAATTTGAGAAATAAATATACGGTTTGCAAGAGGAACAGAAGGTTTGGCAAACGAATATGTAGTTTGACAAACGAACAGAAGGTTTGGGAATTTAATATTTGGTCTAGGGAAACGAACGGTTTGGGAAACGAACATTTGGTCTGGCGAAGTTAACAATAGTTTGTCAATTGATGTAAACCAAAATGCCACTTCATAACGATACCAGTGGAATTCGAAAGTTGAAATAAATGAACAACAGCGACCCCCGACTAATATAATTTTCGAGGGTTTACTCTTGATGGAACTTTTAATATAAAAACGAAGATCGTATGGCCTTGTTGGGTACGAAAGAATGACAGTGCCTTTTCTCCTTTCGGCCGCGAGTTGTCACCTTTTTATAAAACTCTGTTTCTCTGTAGCGGTTGCTATCATTAGGATGAAACTTCTACTAGACATGCAGGAACAAATACGGACAAGACACTAGAAATATGTCAATTTCTAGAAAATGTCGCTATCAGCGTCTCGAAAAACATCGTGGACGTGCAGGGTCACTCCAGTTGCTTCCCAAACATACTCTCATTTCATTCGGAAATGTTTACACATCAAACGGCTGGCAGCTGAAACTGCGCGGGAAAGTATCCCTTTTCTTTCTTTTCAAAGAGATGTGTGTTTATTTAATTGTTTCTTGTTTCAGACGTGTCCGGAAGGTTACATCTTTAACCCCATCAAGCTCTACTGTGACATTCCAGAAAATGTCACCTGTTTCATCGACACAAACCCAACATAAATATTGTGAATAATTTATCTGTGAACTGCACTTCCATAAATATATGCGTTTTCGCATTATCCTGACCACGTCTTAATCTGATGGTGGCTCTGGGGCAGAGCCAGAGCAAAACACTAGGGAATAGCGCCAAGACTTGGAAAAAGTGACACACACTCGAGTGCAGCGACACTAGCACCACTAGCGATAGTGAACATCCCTACTGAAACTCAGTCGGTCGTGCACTAGTAATGGCTCCAATAACTTTCATATTCTAAACACAGCAAAAAAAAAATACAACCTCCCCGGTTTCCAAGATGTGTATAGACCGCGTCTTAGCTTTACCAGAAATTTCTAAATCCGCAAGTTTGTCTCGCTTTAAATTCCGCAAGCGTAATGGGCGGCGCTACGACTATGGCCCGTTTGCGAAGCATGGAAAGGGTAGGTCTTGGCGCTACTCGCTAGTGTTATTTTGCTCTGAGCAAAATAAAGTAGGTAGTACCGCCAGGACCTACGCTTTCCATGCTTCACAATTAATCGGGCCATAGTTGTAGCGCCGCCCACTACGCTTGCGGCATTTAAAGCGAGACAAACTTGCGGGTTTAGAAATTTCTAGTAAAGCTAAGATGGTCTGCACACATCGAAGAAACGGGGTTTTTTTTTGCTGTGTTCAGAATTTTGAGTTATTGGAGCCAGAGCTGGTGCACGATTGAATCGCTGCTACTCGAGTGTGTCACTTCTTTCAAGTCTTGGCGCTATGAAAACCTATGCTTTCCTTGCTTCGCAAACGGTCCATACTCACAGCGCCGCCCACTACGTTTGTAGCATCTAAAGCGAGACAAACTTGCGGATTTAGAAATTTCTAGTAAAGCTAAGATAGTAAGAAATACACCGAGGAAACAGGGGAGGTTGTATTTTTTTTTTGCTGTGTTCAGAATATGAAGTTATTCGAGTCAGCGCTGGTGGCAACAGATTGATTTCAGTATAGTGGAGTTAGTGTCACTGCTATTCGAGTCTGTGTCACCTTTGTCAAGTCTTGGCGCTACTCCCTAGTGTTATTTTGCTTCTGCTCTGGGCCAAAGACATTAGCATCCAGGAAACTCATATAATTTTAGTCGCAATAATCAGCGCCGCTTAGCGGTAAGATTTTCGCCAAAACGATCCCTCTGCTGACATTTACACCGATCGTCCTAGAAAGAGTTATGTTTTGACGAGAAAACAAATATTCGTTTTTTTGTTAATACCGTAAGGAATGTTTTTCGAATAATAAAGATTGACTGATGGAAAAACTCACATCGAGCGACAAATATGGTGTTGTTTATTTACGCTAACGTTCATCTTTTAGCATTTGAACTTCGGATCAAAACCAAACGCTAGATGGCGTTGCTCGATTCGCCAGGACACGCTTTTAGCATAGCTTCCTGTCTTCCTGCTGTTAAAGTCTTTCTGGGGTGGCCTATCAGCAATGAAATGTATCATTACTCCAAATTCTATGAATGAACATGATGCGTTTATTAATTTTGACACTGGCGGGCTTTCGGTCAAAGATGGAATGAAAATTTTCACACTTAGTGGCGGCAGAGATGGGAGAATCCGATGATGAAAGGATTCGAATCCGAACCCACCATTTCATCTTGAGGATTCGAATCCAACCGTAACAAAAAACGAATCATGTCAGGTGACAAAAAAGCACTGATGCCTGAAGCCATATGCGACGGTATGTAAACCATATTTAGCGGATTCGTAAGATTCATGGTTTGGAATCCGAGTCCGAATCCAGCGTGACAAGCAGAATATTCGGATCCGATTTCAACAAATCATGTCAGAGGTCGGTCGAATCCGGCCGAATCCTGGATCCGAATCCGGATTAGGATTCGCCCATCTCTGAGTGGCGGTATGGGAAACTCTGAGACAAACAAAGAAAATATATTCATTACAACCGACAGTAGTTCAGTTTTACAAAATTTCCTTAGTCCAACCAACTTCCTTCTTTATGCCAAATGCCAATTCACTCGAATTCTTTATTTATGCCTACTTCACACGCCCGCAAGTTAGAATCCTCTTAAACGCTCTTCGGAAGTCTTCACTGCTCACAGCGTAAATGATAGGGTTGAAGGAAGAGTTGAGGTACGCCATCCAGTAGGCAAATTCCGTATACCAGTCTGGGAAGAAGTCGGGGTAAAACGGGTCGATAATAAACAACAAATAAAAAGGCACCCAGCATATTAGGAAACACACAACAATATGTCCTAGAGTCATAAAAGCTTTCCGTTCTTTGTTGGCTCTAATGGTTGCCGGATTTTTTGCTTTGGGAGCCTTCGTACTTTCGGGTTGGACAGCGGTGACGTCACTGGAGTTTTCGTCGCTAGCGGGGCGGTATGCCACGGAAGGAACCTGTAAAATGTCACTATTTTTCTGGGGCTAAATCGTAAGTTAGCTGACATTTATTCTAGCGATATTCTGGCTCTTCTTGGCAAGGGTCCTCTTCAGGCTCCAGTTTGAAGTTGGCAGAGGTTCGTTCTTCTAGCAATAGCCTGAAGAAAACCTTGCCAAGAAGGTCCGAAATATCAGTTGAATACATCTCAGCCGGGGTAGAAAAAAGTCATCACTAAGAGAAGAAATAGCAGCGAAATAAGAATATGTCCATTTGACGCTGACCCCTTCTTGAACCTGTCAAACTAAAAAAAAGTAAACTAAGACGTCACCTAGATTGTCAAAAACAGATACCTGGGTTTAATAACGACTGCCAAGCCTTTTAGATTTTTTTTTGTTTTATAATAAGTAGGCTACAGTCAAATCAAAATTTTCGCCCGTTTTCTCAGGTAAAATCGTTAAATCATCGAACAGATAAAATAAAATAAAATGGTGAAAATCACCACTTGTGACCACCCTCATCTCAGCTTACCCCACACTGACCGGCAGCTGACTGGTTAAGCGTAAGGCTTTGAACCAAATAATGCTTTGAACTAGGGGGTTTGGTCCCCGAGTCCGAATCATCGTCGAGGCTCTCGACAATCGATGGAATCAGCGGCGAGCTTCTGCAAGACTAGCCAGACACGACCCTGTAAAACGGGTAGGCCTACCTGGGGAAATCTAGGGTAAAATAGGGGAAGCGTCGGATGGTGTGCCGAGGGCATTGAAACAGGGGAGTGAACACCAGGGCAGTGAACTGCGCTCCGCGAGCCTTTAAATGGTTTGCGTGCGAGAGTTTGTTCTGTTTTTTTTTTTTTTTTGCTCACCACAAACAAAAGGCAACTTAAGTTACAATCTCAACCAGTCATACTTAGACGATTCCGTTTGAATGATATAATTTTTTGCGTGTTACCGGATACTGGGGTTATTAGATATAGAACAGCAAAGAAATACAAAACAAAAAACAAAAAAAATACACAGAAAGAATGTCATTCTGTTTAATCCGGTTTTGAGAACGAGTGGTAGTTTTCCGTCTACTGAATCTTATGCTCATGGAACCTGTTTAAAATGGGCAAGTACTATTAGTTACCACATTATGTTTGCTTTTTCTTGCAGACAGATGACTTGACCGAGGGTGTGAAACCCATTTTTTTTTTTTGCTGACTTGGCATGTAGAATCTGTCAGCACCTTCTCATCAGGGGCGTCACTAGCCTTTTACCTTTGGGGGGGGGGGACGTCCAGTTTGTGCCGACGGACTCAAAAATGTGCCGACGAAAAACGCCGTTGCCACTTCGCGGCAACGGCCTAGATTAGTCCTTTAAATGTAAATTCGAAATTTAAATACACATTTTCGGGCTTTCGCTGAAAAGCTTCCAACGACTGTACGCAGAACAAGTCAAATTAATCGCCGCAGGCGAAATGTTTTAAATCTGCCTTTTTGTCTGGAAAATTTTTCGAAGCTTCCAACGGCTAAACCCAGAACAAGTTAAATTAATCGCCGCTGGCGAAGTTTTTTAAATCTGCCTTTTTTCTGGGAAAATTTAGCTTACAAGTTCTAGCTTTTAAGGTGTTTCAAACCCTAAGAATTTCAATCCTAAAGCGCCAACTCAACGAAACACCGTTCTTCCAAATATAGAATACTATGAAATGCGCCGCAGGCGAAATTTTGTGTAAAACTAACTGTAACGCATTAGTTGAGATTATTCCTTGAATGTAAAATCCTCTATTTAAATTTACATATTCGGCTTTTCTTTTCACCTTTCGCTAAAAAGCGAAGCTTTGCAACGACTGAACCCAGAACAAGGTAAATCAAGCGCCGCAGGCGAAATTTTGTTAATCTTTCTTTTTTTGCGGAAAATTTAAGGCCATTCTGTACCTATACTTTACAGTTTCTAGCTTGTAATGTGTTCCCAACCCCCAATTTAAGAATTTTAATCCTAAAACGCCAGCTAAATGAAACGCCATTTGTCCAAAAAGAAAATTCTACGAAACGCGCCGCAGGCGAAATTTTGTGGAAACGCTGATGAGCGATCCCAAATAAAAGTGTGAAATCGCAGATTTTTCCGCCAAAAAAGTAGTGGTCATCCATAAGAAAGTAGGCACAAAGTTGAACTAGCCTTTTACCTTTGGGGGGGGGGGACGTCCAATTTGTGCCGACGGACTCAGAACAAGGTAAATCAAGCGCCGCAGGCGAAATTTTGTTAATGGGCCATTTTGTTGTGGCCATCCATAAGAAAGTAGGCACAAAGTTGAATCTTGTGTGTAGGAAATCTCGATTTGCCGAAGAGACATAAACTTTCGGGATTGAACAAAAGTTTACGGATTTGATTTATTACGTGTAATGAGATTCTGATCTTCCGAAGGGAATTGAACTTTCCGGGTGCGCCCGACAAATTGAAGAATTCGATTTCTTGCGAAGAAAATATTCCGATGGGCCGACAAGAATACCGACGCCCGACTAAAGCATTCAGAACTCGAATTCTTCTTTGTTTTGCACGACAAGACTGTAGAGGACTTTATTTCTTACGTGTAAATAGCTGCCGATGTGCCGACAAAACTTAAACTTTCGGGAAGCGCCTGATAAATGTTTACAGAATTTGATTTCTTACGTATAAAAAGAACCCGATGTGCCGACCATACGGGTCTTCCCGGGTGCGCCCGACGAATGTTTGCTGAAAACTGATTTATCACAGACAAACAGAACCCGATGTGCCGACGAGTCGACCGACGCCCGACAAAAGCATACAGAAATCAATATCTTCTGTTTTTTGCCCGACAAATGTTTGTCGAATTCGATTTGTTGCGTATAAAAGGACCCAATGTGCCGACGAGTCTACCGACGCCCGGCGAAAGCATACAAAATTGAATTTCTTCTGTATTTTTTATGTATAAAAAGAACCCGATGTGCGGAAGAGCATATCGACGGCCCGACAAAAGGATACAAAATTCGATTTCTCCTGTGTTCTACACGACAAATGTGTGCGAAATTTGATTTCTTGCGTATGAAAAGGACCCGATGTGTCGCGAGTCGACCGACGCCCGACAAAAGCATGCAAAATTTTATTTCTTCTGGGTTTGCCGGTGCTCCGCGCCGACAAACAAGTGTACTCACTGTCAGGGTATTTCCCGCCTTCAGCGACGCTACCTGCATCCGCTTCCTCATTACATAGAATATCCGAGAGTAGGCTAATAGCATCGTGATTAGCGGCGTGTAGTAGCCTAGAGCCCCCATGTAGATGACCTGAAAAAAGGGGTTGCATCACAATCACAGATATCATCAATAACGAATAATCTGACAGAACATCCGTCTCCCTATCTCTGTGATACGACCATGCAGAGTCGAATATATTCTGATATCCTACCCGATGCAAACGAGCGGAGGAAGAGCTACGCAGAACATCATAATTGTTGTCTCTACAAACAGCTGTGCGTTGTACCACTCCGCTAAGAATCGGAACGCCGTCTGAGCCGTCCTTTACAGCTCATTGGTTGTCTGCCTTGCTGACGTCACGTCTGACGCGATATAGAACGGGCTCTTCATGCCTGCAAGGCTTCCTACGGTTTTTCACCTGGTATGAGCAACGGCGTAGAGGGAAGTAAACTTCCGACATCGCGGTTGATATCGGAAAATAACATCGAGACGGACAATGAAAATAACCAATCCGAGTTGAAGGCGAGGTAGGTCGTGAAAAATACCTACCGAGAGGGAGCGAGGTTGATATTTTTAAATGGCCGTCGAGATTCGAGACTCTTTCGAACAAATGGTACTTTTATTGGGTTTTTTTTATTCCTGACTGTTAGTAACATTACTGTTAGTTTATTTGTTCTTGGTGGTACCTTTTCGCTACTTGGGTAGTGAATAGGCAGCCTCTTCATCCACTCTAACAAAGGCTTCAACGCCCAACCTGGAGGGATTTATGGGTGAAGAGTGAAGGAACAGAAACCAAGGGGATGAATGAGAAACATCGCTACACTGGAATGAAACAATCCTACCTCCAAATGCGCTCCGAATCAAACTATCCTATGTCCAAAACCGCTACTTTTCAGGAGAGCTGTTTGAAGTTTGCAACATAGTATACTTTGCAACATAGGATAAGAAAGAAAAACGCAATTTGGGAGACATCTAGCGGCGTAGTGCCAATTCTGACTGCAAATTCGGGTTCAGCACACAATTTCGCACAAGATAGACTACTAATCCATTTTTGGACATAGGATAGGATAGTTTGATTCGGAGCCCATTTGGAGGTAGGATAGTTTCATTCCAGTGTAGCGACATGACATACCCTTGAAATATTCTTTCCGGGGTTCCACTCGCAGTCTCCTTTGTCATATGTGTTAATAAGGCGATCGTACACAAATGATGGTAGCCAGATGGTGTTGACGGTGACCCAAGTCGCGATGATGATCAACAAAGACTTCCGGCCGGAATTGCTATTCCGGT
This sequence comes from Branchinecta lindahli, assembly GCA_023053555.1. NCBI lineage: Eukaryota > Metazoa > Arthropoda > Branchiopoda > Anostraca > Branchinectidae > Branchinecta > Branchinecta lindahli. The sequence goes on along the minus strand of JAKZAO010000004.1, from coordinate 12,113,813 downwards.
AGTGAATCGTCCACGTGACGGACCAAAACCGGTCGATGCTGAAAATCAAGGAGTTGGTCCAAATGATACGGGTCTAGGCGAGGTCGTTAGCAGCGTTGTGTGGACTTTGCTGGCATCGTGGAAGGTCTTTAAAATCAGCTTATTGTTACCATCCAGGGAGATACCCTTTTTTGCCTTCAAAGCGGCCTCTTTAGACTAGGGATTGTCCCTAGAACGGTTTATAAGTGTAAACGCGTCCGGCGCCTCGCTGGCCGCTCGGCTCTATATATAGTAGCCAATCAAAAATATCTGAGGCCGCTTTGAAGGCTTTTTCAGTTCACTTCTATTAAATTTAAAATAATTTAACAAAATAAATTTCCGACCCCTACAAAGCTCCGTGGCCCGTTACATAGGGGTTAATACCCAAAATAAACAACAAAAAAACGAGTCTCTTCACTATTAAATCATAATAAATAAAGAACAATAGGAGAATTTGTTTTATTTTTACTTAGTGCTTCATCCTCGAGGTTCACTTCCAGGTCCACACCGATCTCCCACAATCACTAAATTTCAAAAAAAAAAAACAATAAAAAATAAAAATAACTGAAGGCAACAAGGGATATCTCCCTGGATGGTAAGAATAAGGTGTTGAAATGGTGGCAGTTACTGTAAAGAGTAAAATTGGACGAGTAGGTGTCACTGAGAGAAGGGGAAAAAAAAAGGGTTCCGGCTAAAACCCCCCCGGACAAAACCCCCCCGCCAAAACTCCCCCGGCTAAAACCCCCCCGTGACCAAAAACCCCCCGACCAAAACCCCCCCGGTACCAAAAACCCCCCCGGTACCAAAACCCCCCCGACCAAAACCCCCCCGGTACCAAAACCCCCCGGTACCAAAACCCCCCGGTACCAAAACCCCCCCGCATAAAAAAAGACGGGTATGTATGAGTAAAGTAACTGTTAGGTAGCGAGTAAGAGAAGAATAGACCCCCCCCCGGTACACCCCCCCCCGAATCCTTAGACACTCACACATATTTAGACTGGGATTTACTGGGCAACAAAACGAACAACCATGTGACAGTTTTACCATTGACAAGCACGAAGGTGAAGCGCTGATAGAATATTTCTGGGACTATCTTGAAAGTGCTATCACAAAACGAGCTCAACATTTCCCTTGACCCAAAGGATCCTCCCATTAAGTATCATCAAAATATCTCATTCCTTTCGAAAGTTATCCTGCTCACAGACGGAAAGTAGGACAACTTTTGCGGTGTCATAGGTTTTCCTCCGCTTACTGCCCATCTTTGAGTTTCTGGTATGAATCAGGGATAACTAAAGAGCAATCAGGCAAAGGGAGCTTCACATTGCACCAATGGGTGGCATCCTAACTGCAGCTTCCTTGCCAAGAAGGAGGAGGCATTGGGAAAGGATTTGTTGGGGGGATCGATACACAGAGTGGAACTGGCTTTGATTTGATCATTCACATTTAACACCTCACTGACAACAGCTTCAGTTAATGAATGCGGGTGTTTGGTGACTTCAGCAAAACCATCAACCTTCACCTTCGCCTTACACTCTCTTTGTTTATCATTGTTCTGATACCCACTGTACTTCAGACATTATTGTAGAGTCAAGTTTGTGAAAGAAGTTTATTTGCTCTTACTCTCTAACTACCAGTTACTCTACTTATACCCGTCTTTTTTATGCGTGGGGGGTTTTGGTACTGGGGGGGGTTTGGTCGGGGGGGGGGGGGGGGTTTGGTACCGGGGGGGGGGGGGTTTGGTACCGGGGGGGTTTTGGTCGGGGGGGGGGTTGGTCACGGGGGGGGGGGGGGGTTTAGCCGGGGGGTTTTGGCGGGGGGGGGGGGGGTTTGTCCGGGGGGGGGGGGGGTTCGCCGGGGGGGTTTTTAGCCTAGACCAAAAAAAAATGCCCACAAGCTTTTATAATAAGATTGATGTTCCTGCTACTGAACTCAACTGTAACTAAACGCTGATTTTGTCTGCAATGCTTAATTTCCACAGATTCCGGCTTTACCGAAGGGATCGGAAATTCGTAGTCCCGTTAGGGAAATTCGGTGCCGGACCGGGAAACGCCACATCACGATAACTGGCCTTATACCAGTCCAGAGCTCCCAGCAGGTTAGTCAATGTCTCCCCCCCCTTCCCTTGCCTGATTATCGTCGTTCATCGGTGCAACAAATCCATTAGTTAATGAACCGAAAAGAGAAGCTTTCACTTCTTAAACTGAAGGGTACACAAAACTTTCGTCATCGGGAGGACATCTTTTTTTGCTCGTTTTTTTCTAGCTTAAGCCTGATGAGGACCCTTGCCAAGAAGGGCCGAAATATTGCTGGAATAAAACATCACATGACCTATCCGTTTATCGCAGTCAAATATAAGGACATTTCCGGGCAGATTTTGGTCAAATGTTGATGATGGTGATGATCATGGGGGGGCTAATAGCTCTGAAATGGTGTACGGAATATTGCGCCCACTCTCACACGTGAGAAACTTCTGTGAGAAACATCTTTAGCGGACGAACTAGCAGTCAAACGCTGATGATGGTGACGATCATGGGGTGACTAATGGAACTAAAGCACATGGTGGTTTTGAACTGGAATATGGAATATTGCACCCATTCTCACAGCCTCTCACAGGTGAGAACCTTCTGTGAGAAACATCTTTAGAGGACGAACTAGCACCCCAGCAACTGAAGGCAGGCCCGTATCCAGGAATTTATTTCGGGGGAGGGGGGAGAAGCGGGTCGGACCAAAAAGTACAAAAAAATACATAGATCCGATTTTAAAGCCTACAAAAAACCATTAATTTTGTGGGTTTCGGGGGGGGTCGAACCCCCTACCCCCGCCCCCCCCCCGGATACGGCCTTGACTGAAGGGTTATCGATACATGATTTATACGAGTTGTAAATAATTATTGCGAAACTAGCCTTACTGAGGGGGTGAGTACCCCATTTATGCGGTTATCACTACCCATCTGGGATAAGATCAATTTCGATCTTTTTGGTTTCCCAGGTGGATAGGCGATATTCGTTCTGCTACTGTTATTGTTTTTTTTTTTGTATTCTTGTTTTAGGCTAGTCAATATGGAATTTCTTTTTCTGGATTAAAGAGTAACAAAGATAATAATAAACATTGTTTCTCACCTGATAACACAGAGGGTAAAAACCGACTCAAACGTCATAGTGTAATCCGCCCAGACCCAAAAACCACACCAATAGTTATTTAGCGGAAAGTAATCGTACAGGTTGTTCACTGTGTACAATATCATCACACTGAGTCCGACGTTCATATCTGATACTGCCAAGTTTAGTACATAGTAGTTGAAAGGGGTCTGCAATTTCTTTTCCGTTGCTACAGACAGAACAACCAATAGATTGCCAAGTACAGTATTGGCAATTACTAGTATCGATATGAACAGTAGTCCAACTTTCGAAAAGCTCCAACGGATCGGAGCGCCATAGTTGCTAGTTGCGTTAGTTATCGAGCGGTCTAGCACCGACACATCTTCAGCATCGTAATAGTAGTCATCCGCTTGGTTAGTATCACTCGAGTTTCCATAATCGGCAACAGTAACGTTATCGTACACTAAAGTCGCGAATATAACCAACACTTTTTCCGTCGTTACGTTCATTTTAGTGCCTATAGGCCAAATCGGAAGGCCAAACTAAACTGGCCTCGAATCCTCGTCACGACAGGTGCGCCTCTTAAGAGTGAGCCTGCGTATGATCAGAGCTTTAAGGCAAGCCTTCGTGTGGAATAGAAATTAGACGAATGGAGGCTTAGCTGGATGGACTTAATGGAAAACCAAATTCTAGATTTGCAGGAAAACATTGGGAACAACGCTTGGTGAATAAATAAAGAATCGAACATGATGCCGTATAGGTTACTGGGGCCATTCCCCCTAGCTAAGAGTAGGGGATTATCTCGGAGCGTTTCTGGGGAGAAAGAGATAGTTAGCACGGAGACCGGTAATGAAAACTTTCTAAGAGGAGGGGGGTAGAGAGAGACTGGTAGAGCATAATTACATGAGAATATGCAGGTGAGTATAGCCGTAAAAAACTAAAATGATCATTCAGGTGTATTACAAATCCGTTGTTCTTTTATTTTTTTTACTTTGTCCATAAACTATTTGAAGGTTTGATTAAAACACTAATATATGAACACTCACCTGTATAGGCAAGGGGCGTCACATATAGGGGGGAGGGGGACCCCCATCCCCGAATGTTGCCGGCCAGTCAGTAAGAAATGACCGATTCGGCGCAGACTTTTCGTAAAAATAGAAAACAAATTCCTGGAAACGGTAAGCTGTCGGTTTTTCGTAAAAATGGTCGATTTTTCTGATAATCAGTCGATTTTTTGTCAAAATAGTCGTTTTTTTTCAAGAAAAACAGTCGGTAAAATGACCAGCCAGTCGGTAAATACCTTGCCCCCCCCCATACATTTTGGCTAGTAACGCCTCTGGTATAGGCTACAATACTTAAAGCTGAACTGAAACCAAACTCGTTCTAAGCAACCACTGATATAAGCAGCCAACCTGGTCTCCATTTTCCTCAACATTTGTTTTCGTGCATTTGTTCTTAGGACTACTTTGCACATTCTAACTTGTTGGATTGCAGGTTCGTGTCTTCCAGTCCAGCAACAGCTTGACCAGAACCTTTGCCAAGAAGGGCCGAAATATCGCAGTCAAACATCGTAGCTGACTTCCCGTTTTTTAGCTATTGTTTTAATATATGTTCTTAGATCGCATCAGATCTCATCCTATCTCCCCATCGTCTCATGCAAATGAAATAGACGAGTTCCAACTATATTTTTTTACACATTATAATTACCACTTCGACCCCTGACAGGGGCTCCTTCCCAGGTTGGGGCGCCTAGGCAACTGTCTAGCCTCTGGACTTGACCTCCGGCCGACTATCTAGACCAGTGGTTCCCAACCTTTTCCGTACCGCGTACCCCTAATCAAGGTTCGAAAATGTTGCGTACCCCCTTTTCCAGAACGTTAAAAAAACGATATTTATTATCATAAATGGTAAGGCATACATGAGTAGAAATTTATACAAAATCAATGAGACACTTAAGGCTGCTTTTTATTTAAAATTTTAAGAAATCTCGGCTCTACGTCATTTACGGCAATATTTGTTTCACAGTCAGCCTGTTTCTGTGTATGGTTTTGATGTCCTCCGGGCTTTCATCAAACTGCATCGCAAACGTTTTCGTTAGCTTAATTCGTAACCTGAATGACAATAATTATCACTTGTTATGTCTTTGGTTCTTCTTGAACAATATTGTTAGACACAGGAACAGATTTTACGGCAGTAGGCTAGCTGTATTCACGGGCGTGAGCGCCGCGATTTTTCGTAAAAATAGTTATTTTTTTTGAAAAACAGTCGATAAAAATACCTTGCCCTTCAAAATGTTTAGGCTAGTGATGCCTCTGCTGGTAATATTAGGCTTTCGGCAGTCAAAAGTGAGTTAGGCGAGATTTTGAAGTTACGAATTAAAACGATTTTGGTTCCTTCGCGTACCCCTTGCAAGGGTCTCGCGTACCCCCGGTTGGGAACCACTGATCTAGACGGTTCTTAAGTTCTGAGAGTAGCAACTGACTACCCCAGGATCGTCACCTCTCAATAGTGTGAACTCAATGTCAACCTTACACCTGGTAAAAGTTTTCATACTCACTTAGAAATATATTTCATTTTCTGGCCTGGACCGAAATTTGCCAAAATGCCACATCACGACATCAGGGGTTAGAACTTCCAAGTGAGTCTTTGGTTTTCAATTTTTATTTATCTTGACATCTATTTTCTACGATAACAAATAATCCACTTCACCAGCCTACAGAAAGTTAGCCTAGAACGCGGAATGTTTTAAATGTGCGCATGTCTTCCAAAATAAACTGAACAAAAAGGAGCTTAAGGAGGTACAGAGCTTTACGAGATTGCTATATGGCCTAGGAAAACCAACAAGGCATACGAAATTTTAGGATCTGCGCCAAGAAGCGAACTAATAATAATATATTATTTATTTATTACCCACTTACATCAAAAAGATAAACAGTGGAGTAGAAACTTGGAAGAAAAAAACTGGATGCCGAAGAAATGAAAAGTTCTACATTTCCTACTGCGCGGAAGCGAGTGGTTGAAAAAGTCAGGAAATCAAAGCAAAAGAGAAGGAGACTGAAACACGATATACCTCTTGGCCTATCAAGCCTCCCAACACGAAAAACACAAGTCGGTGGTATATTCCAAATCGGGTTTTCCCATTGATTACTCAGCCCGGCAGATCATAGCGAATCACAGAAGAGAAAGTATCTAAGAAAGGCAGGAACGTTTTCTTCACGAAATAAAAACGATTAAACCACATTGCACTGCTGCCAGAAGAACAAGATATGCACATTCCAGTGATACGGACTATGTTGGTAGCCTACAGTACTCAAATGTCAATTTATGTATCATTCTGAGTACTCGCCTTATTCCAGTTTAACGCTCCAAGTGGACTTGTGTATGTTGTCCCCCATTGTCTCATAATCAACACTTGTGTAGACATAGTAAAAAGTCTACCCAGAAGGTGATGGGTAAATACTCTTGATGACTAACTCTCCTTGCCGATGCAAAATCGCCGGGTACCTAGCGGAAGAGCCGAAAGCGGTATCACAGCTGCTCCCAAAGATCGCTGTGATTGGTTGACAAATGATATGAGTTGTTGAGTTTGAGTCGTTAGGGAGACGTTTACTCCTTCTTCCTGAGGATCACTGGTGTGTTTTGGAGTTAGTCATGTAGAGTATTTCACTTTCTACCACTGAGGCCTATGTAAAACCTGCATTATGCCTTCGAATCAGGATCGGGTGCTTCCGGGCTGAAATTCCTGCCCAGGTATTCGTCACCATCATCACTTCAGTATGGAAAAGTTGAACTTTTTTCAACTTTATAAAGAAAGCGATGAAAATCTGACCGCAAAACATGGTCGTGTGTTCGCACTATTATATGGGAAGCAGATTGCAGATTTTCTACTCATCAACCTGTGGATCTATTTTACTATGTCTTCAATATGTGCTGATGGTGAGGCATAGGGGGATTAACAGAAACTAGTCCGCTTCGAAGCGCAGAACCGGAATCCGGCGAATCCCTATGAATTCCCAACTTACTAAAATGCAATGAATCTAGCGCAACTGTTAGGCTATTTATACGGCAAGTACAAAGCTACGGCACAGTCCGATAAGATCTCGCAGGCGAACAAACGCACGGAAATTCGCGTCATTATGGGGTCAAACTTTCGGAGCAAAGGAGGAAACTCGAATCCGACTGCGAAAATCGGACTGTGTGAGCGCGTACCTAAAACTGCGGAATGGACTAGGCCGGAAAACAATTAGCAGGCTTACCGTGTCATCCGGTACCCGGATCTCGGATGACACGGGCCAAAACCAGCGGTGCTGATAAACCGGCTGATTTTGAAGTTCTAACACATGGGAACCGGTGTCGGCTGGTCTGCTGCACACTAAAAATCGAGAGTTGACAACCCCTCGGACCTATGGTTTTCATACCGCCCCAGAAGGAGCATTAATGCAACAAAACGTGGCGGCTTAGCGGGACAGAGCCTGCGCCAAGAAAGAACCAATCACATTTTCTGTAGTGAGGTTACATTTTTCCCGCACGATCATTTTTTTTTATCTCAGTTCTTTTCACGATTTTTTTTTGTTATAAAAAAAATATCGTGAAGCCGATTCTCCTCTTTTTGTTTTTTTGTCAAAACGAGAACGGGGAAGTTCGCAGTTCTTCAGATCCGAGCGGTTTACTGGATATTCACTTATCTTTCTCGTTCTCAATACTCTTGATGACTAACTCTACGTGCCGATGAAGAATCGCCGAGTACCTAGTGGAAGAGCCGGAAGTGTCACCACAGCTGTCCCCAACGAACACCGTTTATTGGTTGACATAGAATTTGAGTAATCGTTCGAGCGACTGTTTCTCGTTCTTCTCGAGGTTCACTGGCGCGTTTTGGACTTCATATAGAGTATAGTCCTTCCTGAATCAGAAACGCTAATGTGGAAGAGAACTGGGACACGAGAAGCGAGAACTGAGATAGTAGCGCACCTACTGACGGAGTTCTTTTAAATCCTGCCAATCGAACAGTGAAATACGACCATGCCACTGCAATTGATTTTCTTATCTACCGCTGACGCACTGCACAACGTGACTACAACAATTCACGGCACATTCTACACTGGTATTTCGACTAGAATCTCGTGAGATATCTTTAGTTAGCAAATATATCTCCTATTGGAAACCAAATGCACTTTGTTTGGGTGGAATTTGTCATAAACTCGACGCTCTGACCTTGTTCATCACTTAGCCAATTCCTTTCGAGTCCGTAGCTGACCCATGTTCGCTTCATATTGGACGAGGACTTGAGCTCCACAAGCTTAGACCCTTCCGCAGAGCCGAAATACCAAAGACCTGCAAATGGTAAAGTCAGCCATGTTACTACCGTATTTTCTCTCGCAATGGAGAGCTATTAAAGGGCAATTCTGGCAATCTGAAAAGCTCCACTAGTTTATATGCCGGCTATTTTTGCGACTTCTGCTAAAACTCACTTCGCTTTCTTGCGCTCTGCTAGTCTTGGAGAGTGACGTGGCAAGTGAATCCACTACGTGAGCGGAAAGTGACGTTAAGTTGTAAAGGCGCGACGACTTTCCGTGAGTTTGCGGTCCGCGGATTCTCACTCTGCTTTTTGGAAAGGAAACCCGTAAGAACGCCAAAGTTGCCCTTAAAGGATCCGTTGTACCGACAACGCCAATGCAACCTACTTCCGTAACTGAATTCACTAATTCTTAAACACTGACACCCAAATTTCCATATGTTACATTCTAAACCCGCAAACGATACCTCACTAATCTTTGCACTTGCCACGATTCACTATTTTCCAGGTGCCTTATGCCCCCGACGAGTGCTCGCGTATCATGCAATTGATGCGTAAAACTGGTTATCTGAATTTTGCCTAGTTTTTGCTAGAAATGGTCATAGGAAAAGGCTTAAAACAGCCAAAACCGTGGATAATTTGTTTTACAGTATTTAGACAGTTATGAATATTGGAACATAAATGGCGAATAGTTCGAGGTGTGCTTTAAAGCATGTCATGAACTGCGTGTTCGC